>JAESUZ010004799.1:0-47066 GCA_017311185.1 Proteles cristata cristata
ATATGTTTGCACATATAGGAGGATTAGGAGGAACTTAACCAAGGACCATGGTGAAGAAGAAGGGGAAAAATAGTGGGGGAGAGGGAGGGAGGCAAACGATGAGAGACTCTTGAATGCTGAGAACAAACTGAGGGCTGATGGGGGTGGGGGAGAGGGGAAGGGGTGTGATGGGCATGGGTGAGGGCACTTGTGGGGATGAGCACTGGGTGTTATATGGAAACCAACTTGACAATGAAGTATTTAAGAAAAAAATATAAAAATAAAGATAAATTGAATAATATAAGTCAGACGTCATTTATTTCAAGTAGTGGTTTCTAGAGTATATTCTGGGTGTTTGGAAGGCTTTTCTAGTGGAAGTACTCATAAGTTGGGACACTGAAGGAGTAAATCTAGACAGGCCTGTCTCCCAAGTTCCACAACCACAAACATTCATTAGATATTTACTAGCTGTAGAGCATCATGACAGATAACAATCCAAAGTCAACTCAGCCAGAAAGATATGTAGTCACTATAATATATACTTCTAGGAAGATGTATGCCCTTCTCTCTTGACTACCAAATCTTACTAATTCTATGTTAGACTAGGATATATCATGAAGCTTTTTGCAACATTAGCTGTCCAGAGGAAGCTGGCTCACCAACCTGTTCCCTAACATATGGGAAGCTAAAATCACATTTCTGTAACCTTGACTCTCTTTCTCAACAAGTGCATAGCATGCCCAACACATGACCTAACAAGATGACAAATTGTTGACATGATACAATTTTATGCCAGATCTCCTTTTTGTTTTCCAGATTTGCATGGCATTCTTTGCACTCCTCTCTGCCCCAGAGGGTCCCTGTGCCCTCTGGCCTCTGTTTGAGTTCAACCATTGGGATGCCCTCAGCAAGATAGAAGAGTGAAGGTCAAGACTGACATTAGGGTGTTTATTTTCATGGGGGTACATGTAGTGAGCTCAGGTTGGCTCATGCTCCTCAATTGAATATTCCTGCTCCCCTTAAGACGATCTGTTCTTTTAACCTATTTCCCATTCTGGTTTCAGTAACTCATTCCTTTTCGTCTCTCCAAGTCTATATTTATGGTGATAAGTCTGCTGCTGCCATGCCGCTAGCCCTGATTTCCTCCATTACCTTTTGTGGTTCCCCTACACACCACGTATATCTTTCTGATTAAACTCTCCTCAGATTATACTAATTTAGTGTCTTGTCTTTTTGCTATTGGCAAAATATGCACAACTGCTTCCAGTTTCCTGCAGTTATGCTCCCTTTGGAAAAATGAGGGTGAATTGATAAGACGTCAGACAGGCATAATTAGCATCGTCCATTTTGAACTGAGGAGTGGACCATCAGAAATGTAAATGAACATTACTTCATCTAAGACCCAGCTTACCATGCTTTATGGGAAGCTGTGTTCCAAGGCTCTTAGGGCCAAATGAGGCAAAATATGTTCATCACGGTCCTAAATTATTTTGCTTTTTCAAATCTTGTCCAACTGGATCTCTAAAAAAATACATTTTGACTTACCCCCAGGTGGCATTTGCCTTGCCCCATCCTCCTCCGAATGCCTTGCCCCGATTCCTCCTGAGAATCTCAGTTACATCAATGACAGTCTAGATCCTAAGCACTGATAATCTTTGAAAGCTCCAGAAATAAAATTCCTGGGAGTGCGACTTCCACCAGACAAACTCGCCAGGCCAGTTGTACATGCCTGCAGTCAATTAGGAAAGCCCCAAAGTGTTACTAGGCCAAGGAATAAACCATTTAAACCACCTAAAATAAGTGGTTTTCTAGCCTTAAGAGCCTCTGTGAAAGGTGAGCCTGCACTTCAGATCTGCTTCCCTTCTGTTCACCAGCGGTGCAAGGGCAAATACTTACACTGGAGATTGCAGAAGAGGGGACAAGATCTAAAGCCAAAGGCAGTCTGAGACCACTTGCTAATTTCCAGCCAGGGTCACATGGAGCCTACCAAGAGGTGGCTTTAAAGGTGATACTTTCTTTCGAAGTAAAACAGTTTACTTCGGGGCCAGTAAAGTGCTTGCAGTTGCAAGTCCATCACAAGCGGTAATAGTAAACCAGATGTCAGATCTTTGTCTTTCCCGACATAATTTGTCCTTTGATTAAACTCTAAGGAAGACTATTCCTGATGCCTCAGTACCAACAAAAGTAACACCTTACATTTATATAATTGTCATGAAAATGTCATCCATCACCCGTTATTTTGTGTGAGCCTCAACACCCCTGATGGATTCAAACAGTGCAAGAATTGGTCTGCATTTACAGATGTAGAAACTGAGCCTTACAAATGTTAAGTGACACTCCCAAGGTCACAGAACAAGCTACAAAGTTATTTTGCACTCAAAACCTAACCATCGCCTATTAGTCGTGAAAATGCCTGTACAAAAAAAAAAAAAAAAAGGTCAGAAATCTGTGTGGTGGAGATCCTCGGCACTACAGAGATCTCTGTCGCATGAAAATTAATGAGCTGCGTGTTTGGGAAACCTCAGTTCCCAGTTAGAGTGCTTTTCACAGCACCTGAGGCCCTCTAGAATTAGCCCTGGGACACAGGGACTTACAGTGAATTCACTGTACTTCAGGATACTCTTGTCTGTCTGGTCTAAACCTCTGTAGCCAAAGAAACCTTGTGAGTCTGGCCTGGTGCCCACCTCACTTGAGTTTCTTCAGGGCTCTTGAACCCAGACAGGCTCCTGGAATTTACTTGCCCTAGTCCACAAACTCTCCAGTGCTACTGCTACTCGGGTAAGGACTAGGCTGTCTTGATTGTTATGTAAACCTGAGACTATCCAGATGCCATCTATCATCTGTTCTAGATGGTGCAGTAAGTACTATGTGGAGGGGAAGATTTCTTTAGTTCCAACAGGAAAGCTGGTTATATTTTACTTACATTAATGCACATAAACACGCAGAAGCAACTTGAATTCACTAACTATAACCTCCATTGGTCATGTTTCACATGTAGTAGCTCTATTTGGCTCCCTTCAGCGGAAATTTAGACTGGGAATCAGATGAACAAACATGAAGCCAACTGAGCCAAGCAGTATGTGGTTATTTATCAGACTAGAGAGGCAGGAAAAGTTAAAGACAAGTTGGAAAACATCTAGGCGAAAATAGGGCCCTACTTAGTTTATAGTAATCACTATAGCAGAAAGCCAGGCTTTGAGATTACTGGGTTTAAATATGTTCTTAAATTGACTATGTACTTTCCGATGTGCAGCTGTTGCCCACCTTAAGGCCGGCAGCAGCACAGAAAACTCCCGCCATGGAGTGGAAAGAGATAACAGCCTGACCATTTGCAGAAACACATCCTTCTGGTCTGAGAAACCAGTATGTTTTTTTCTGACTTCTTGGAGCAAGCAGAAGCAGCCACGGGCACAAGACAACGTGCTAAGGCCTTTTTTCCTGGCAACTATCAGTTTTTGCTTCATCTATCTCGAAGATCTTTTATTAGGTGCATAAATATTTCGATCGTTATGCCCTTTTGAATTGATAACAATATAGCCAACCAGTTTTCTTTGTGTTAGTGTTAGCGTGTATGTTTTTCCCAACCACTTTACTTTTTTAAAAAATTTCTTATTTTTTTCAAATTTTCTTTAAACTTTTTTTTTAATATCCTTACAACTCCCATACAACACCCAGTGCTCATCCCAACAAGTGCTCTCCTCAATGCCCATCACCCACTCTCCCCTCTCCCCTACCTTTTTAAACAATGTTCATTTATTTATTTTTGAGAGAGAGGGGAGAGAGAGGGAGAGGGTGTATGCACACAGAAGTATGTGTACAAGCTGGGGAGGGGCAGAGAGAAAGGGAGACAGAGAATCTGAATCAAGCCCCGGGCTCTGAGCCGTCAGCACAGAGCCCAACATGGGACTCAAACTCACGAACCGTGAAATCATGACCTGAGCCGAAGTTGGACGCTTAACCGACTGAGTCACCCAGGTGCCCCCCATCACTTTACTTTTACTCTTTTCCTGTCTGTATATTTGAAGTACGTTTCTGTGAGGCAGCAAATATATAGTTGGATCTTGCTTTTTTATGCAATCTAACAATCTTTGCCCTTTCGTAGACCACATTTAATGTGCTTTTTGATATGGTTAGGTTTAAATCTATCATCTTGATATTTGTTTTCTGTTTGTATTGTATTTTGCTCACTTTTTAATGCATTGTTTTGGAGAAATGGAGTCTTTTTTTCCTAATTTCATTTTATCTTCTTTGTGGTATAGTAACTGACATTCTGTTTGAGTAAGTTAGTGACTGCTTTAGGGTTTATCACAATCTACATTCGAGTTATATAAAACCACCTCACGTACGTGTTAAGAATGTTACAATAGTATTCTTGGCAATTTCTCCCCTCCTGCGCTTTGTGCTATTATTTTCATACACTGCAGTTTTAATGTTATAAACCCCATACTACATCCTTACTATTTTTGTTTAAACAGTCCATTCTCTTTTTTTATTCGATATAACTTACCTACCATAAAATTTACCCTCTTAAAGTATATAATTAAATGGTTTTTAGCACATTCACAAACCTGTGCAACCATCACTAATTCCAGAACATTTTCATCACACCAAAAAAAAAAAAAATCATACCTGTTAGCAGTGACTCCGTGTTCTCCCCACCCACCCTCCTCCGCCCCCTACTCCATTTCTCCCTCCCTCGCCATCCCCAGGCAACCGCTAATCTACTCTCTAAAGATTTGCCTACTCTGAACAAACTGATAGTTGCACAAGGGGAGGTGGGTGAGGAGACGGGCAAAACCAGTGAAAGAAACTGGGAGGTACAGGCTTCCAATTTTGAAATGAGTAAGTCATGGGAATAAAAGGTAAAACACGGGGAATATAGCCAATGATACTGTAATAGCATTGTGTGGTGACAGCCGGCAGCTACACTTGCGGTGAGCACAGCATAAGGTAGAGGTATTGAATCACCATGCTGTACACCTGACACTAATGTAATGTTGTGTTTCAACTATACTTCAATGAAAATAGAACAAAATAAAGATTTACCTACTCTAGACATTCCATATAAATAGAATCACATAATATATGGCCCTGTTTTTTTTTCACTTGGCATAATGTTTTCAAGGCTCATTCATCTTGTAACGTGCCAATATTTCATTCCTTTCTTTTTTTTAGTTGAGGTGAAATTCACATAACATTAAGCTAACAATTTCAAAGCAAACAATTCAAGTGGCATGTAGTACATTCATAATGTGTGTAATGACCACCTCTATCGGGTTCCAAACATTTTCATCATCCAAAAAGAAAGCATTCACTTCCCACTCCCCAAAGCCCCTGGCAGCCATTCATCTACTTTCCGTCTCTATGAATTTACTTATTCTGGATGTCTCATATAAATGGAACCATACAATATGTGGCCTTCTTTGTCTGGTTTCTTTCATTTAGTATCGTGTTTTCAAGATTCATCCACATTATGCCACGTATGGGTACTTCAGTCTTTTTTACGTTTAATAATAATTTAATTGCATAAATATATCACATTTTGTGTATCGATTTGTCCATTGACATTTGGGTTGCTTCCATCTTTTCGTGATTGTGAATCATGCTGTATGAACATTCATGTACGAGTATTTGTTTCTTTTTTTTTTTAATATTTTTATTTATTTCTAGGAGAGAGAGAGAGACAGCGTGAGCAGGGGAGGTCAGAGAGAGAGGGAGTCACAGACTGAAACAGGCTCCAGGCTCTGAGCTGGCAGTCAGCACAGAGCCCGACGCGGGGCTCGAACCCACGAACCGCGAGATCATGACCCAAGCGAAAGTCAGACGCTTAACCGACTAAACCACCCAGGCGCCCCACGAGTATTTATTTCAATAACTGTTTTTCAATTCTTTGAGTGTATACCTAGGAGTAGATTTGCTTGGTCATATAGTAAGTTTATGGTTAATTTCTTGAAGAATTTGTCAGACTATTTTCCAACAGCAGATGCACCATTTAAATTCCCACCAGCAATGCACAGAGGTTCTAATTTTTCCACATCCCTTCCAAAACTTATTTTTCCACTTTTAAATTACAACCATTCCAGTGTGTATGAGGTGATATCTCATTGTGGTTTTGATTTTCATTTTCCTGATGGTTAATGATGCTGAATACCTTTTTGAGTGCTTGCTGGCCACTTGTATATCTTCTTTAAAGAATATCTATTCAAATACTTGGCCAATTTTTAAATTGGGTTATTTTTTGTTTTATTGTAGAACTAAAAGTGTACTTTTATATATTCTGAATACTAGTCCCTTATTAGATATTGATTTCTAAATATGTTTTCCCATTCTGTGGGTTGTCTTACAAATTTCTTGTTGGTGTGTTTTAAAGTACAAAAAAGATTTTAATTTTGATAGAATTTCACCTATGTGTTTTTCCTCTTGCTGTCTCCTCTTGTGATATCTAAGAAACTATTGCCTTAATCAAGGTCATGAAGATTTACCCCTGTTTTCTTCTAAGAACTTTAGAGTTGTAGTTGTAATTCATTCACATTATTTTTTATACAAGGTGTGAGGTAAGGGCTCAACTTCATTCTTTTGTGTGTGGCTATTCAGCGATTCCATAATCATTTTTTGGAAAGATTATTCTTTTCCCCCATTGCATTGTCTTGGCAGTCTTTGAGAAATCAATTGACCATAGATGTATGGACTTACTTTTGGACTCTCAATTCCATTCCATTGACCTATATGTCTATCTTAATGACAGTACCACAGAGTCTTAATTACTGTAAGTTTTTATTAAGTTTTGAAATCATCAACAGTGAGTCTTCCAGCTTTGTTTTTATTCATGATTGAAAAAAGGTCCCTATTCAGGGTCCCTTGTGATTCCATATAAATTTTAGGATCAGCTTGTCACTTCAAGAAAAAAGTCAGCTGGGACTTTGATAGAGTACATTGAATCTCTGCATTACCTGGGAGATACTGTATTTTAACAATACTAAACCTTCCAACCCACAAACACGAGCTCTCTTACCACTTATATAGGTCTTATTTAGTTTTTTTCAATGATGATGTATTATAGCTTTCAATGTACAAGTCTTGTACTTCTTTTGTTTAGTTTATTCCTAAGCATTTTATTCCTTTTAGTGCGACTGTAAATAAAATTATTACCTTAATTCTCTTTTCAAATTGTTAATTGCTAATGTATAGAAATATAACTTTTTGTGTTGATCTTATATCTTACAACTATGCTGAATGCATTTGTTAGCTCTAATAGTTTTTAGTGGATTTCTTAGGATATTCTATATGTAAAGTCATGTCATCTACAAATAGAAATAGTTTTACTTCTTTATTTTCAATCTTTATGTCTTTTATCTCTTTTATTTGCCTAATTGATCAGGATAGATATCCCAGCTCAATATTTAATAGAGATGATGACAGTGGACATCTTTTTCTTATTTCTAATCCAAGGGGAAAATTTCAGGCTTTCACCCTTAAGTATGATGTTAGTTATGTTTTTTTTTTTTTTTTTCATAGATGCCCTTTACCTGGTTGAGGAATTTTCCTTCTATTCCTAGGTGTTGAGTGTTTTTATCATGAAGGGTTGTTTAATATTGTCAAATGATTTTGATGCATCAAAATAATCATGTGGTTATTTTTCTTCATTCTATTAATTGTGTCACACTGGTTGATTTTAACATGTTGAATGAACCTCATATTCTGTTATAAATCCCACTTATTTTTGGTGTATAATGCACTTTTTAATTTGCTTTGCTAGTATATTGCTGAGCATTTTTTTTTTTTTTTTTGCATTGACACTCATATAAGATACAGATCTGGAGTTTTCTCATGGTATCTTTGGTTTTAGTTTCAGCATGTTACTGGCTTAAAAGAATGACTTGAGAAGTGTTCCTTCGTCTTCAATTGTTTGGAAGAGTTTGAGCAGGATTGGTGTTCATTCTTTAAATGTTTGGTAGAATTCACCAGTGAAGTTATCTGGTCCTCTGCTTTTTGTATGTTGCTTAATTGGATTTGCAAGTGGTTCATTGTTGTTTTCTTTAAAGATTTTGCTTCCATATTCATAAAGAATATTGGTCTGTAGTTTTCTTTTCTTATGACTCCTGGCTTTGGTATCAAGGTTTTGGTATCTATGAAGTATTAGCCTCATTGAATAAGTTGGGATATTTTGTCTCCTCTTCCATTTTCGGGAAAATTTTGTACATGATTGTGTTAGTTCCTCTTTAAACATTTGCTAGAATTCATCAGTTATCTGTGACTAGGCTTTTATTTGTGGGAAATTTTCAAATTAATTATTCAGTCTCTTTATTTGTTATATGTATTCAATTTTTCCATTTCTTCTTGTTGACTTTGGTAGGTTGTGTCCTTCTAGAGATCTGCCTATCCCATCTAGTATGCCTAATTTATCTATAGACAGTTGTTTATAATATTCTTTTATAGTCATTTTCATTTCTGTAATGTAGTAAGGTTCCTTGTTTTATACCAATCTTAATAATTTGAGTCTTCTCTCTCTCTCTCTTTCTGTCTTGGTCTGTCTAGCTAAAAGTTTGTCAATTTTGTTAATGTTTTTCAAAGAAACAACTTTTGATTTAAATTTTTTCTATTGTTTTTCCATTCTCAACTTGATGGGTTTCCACTCTGATCTTTATTATTTCCTTCCTTCTGCTTGATTTTGATTTAGTTTGTTCTTTGTGTAGTCTTTTATTTTAAAGTAATGTCTAAGTAATATGAGGCTTGAACTCATGACCCAGAGATCAAGAGTCACATGCTTTGCCAACTGAGCCATCCAGACACCCCTTTGTGTAGTGTGTAGTAGGTTAGGTATTGATTTGAGATTTTTTGTGTTTTTTTTAATTTTCTAAAAAAGAGACAGCGTGAGCAGGGGAGCGTCAGAGAGAGAGGGAGATACAGAATCTGAAGCAGGTTCCAGACTCTGAGCTAGTTGTCAGCACAGAGCCTGATAAAGGGCTCGAACCCACGAACCATGGGATCATGTCCTGAGCCAAAGTCGGACGCTCAATCGACTGAGCCACCCAGGTGCCCCTTGGGTTTTTAAATATAGACATTTATAGCAATAAATATTTCTCTAAACACTGCTTTAGACATACCCCATAAGTTATGAAGTGTTTTGGTTTTGTTTTCGTTCATTTTGAAGTATTTTCCAATTTACTTTATTATGTCTTCACTTAACCATTGGTTATTTAAGGATGTGTTATTTAATTCCACACATTTGTGAATTTCCCAAATTTCCTGCTGCTAATTTCATTCTGATGTGGTCAGAGAACAGACTTTGTATGACTTCAGTCCTTTAAAATTTATCAAGGCTTTTTTATAGGTTAACATATGGTTTATCCTGGATAATGTTCCATGTGCTCTTTAGAACAATGTGTATTATGCTGGGTGGAGTATTCTAGGAGAGAGACAGCGTGAGCAGGGGAGGGTCAGAGAGAGAGGGAGTCACAGACTGAAACAGGCTCCAGGCTCTGAGCTGGCGGTCAGCACAGAGCCCGACGCGGGGCTCGAACCCACGAACCGCGAGATCATGACCTAAGCGAAAGTCGGACGCTTAACCGACTAAGCCACCCAGGCGTCCCTCCTTGTTTTTTATGTCTTATGTCTTTTTTGCTCCTATATTTATTCATACCTCCCTTCTTTTGTGTTAAATAGCATTTTCATTCCCTTTTCATTTTTAAAATCCTATTTATTTGGAGTTATTGTTTGTGTGTGGGTTACAATGAACTTCTTAAGTTATAACAATGTAGTTCAGATAACTGGCAACTCAATTTCAATAGTATATAAAAAGTTTGCTCTTATATAACTCCATTATCTGTCCCTCTTTGTGCTTTTATTGTAATACAAATTACATCTTTATACATTGCATGCCCATCAACACAGATTTATAATTATTGCTTTATGCAAGTGCCCTTTAAATTAGAATAAAGTGTTACAAACAACTATATATATATATATATATATATATATATATATATATATATATATACACACACACACACACACACATACTGTTTCTTTTATTTACCTATATAATTACCCATACTAGTATTCTTTAGTTTTTTTATGTGGATTTGAGTTACTGTCTAGTGTCCTTTCACTGCAACTGGAAGTATTCCTTTTAGTATTTCTTATATGACAGTCTGCTAATGATGGATTCTCTCAGTGATTGTTGATCTGGTGATGTGTTACTTTCTCATCCACTTTTGAAGGGTAATTAGGGGTGCTTGGGTGGCTCAGTCTGTTAAATGTCTGACTCCTGATTTCGGCTCAGGTAATGATCTCATGCTTCGTGGGTTCAAGCCCCACATTGGGCTCTGTGCTAACAGCTCAGGGTCTACTTGGGATTTTCTTTCTTCCTCTCTCTCTGTCCCTCTCCTGCTCATTCTCTCTCTCTCTCTCTCTCTCTCTCTCTCTCTCAAAATCAATAAAGTTAAAAATAAAAAGATATTTTCATTTTTGAAGGATAGTTCTACCAGAATAGGATGCTTTGTTGACAGCGTTATTTTCTTCTGGCACTTAGAATATATTATCCCAATAATTATGGCCTCCTTTCTGATGAGAAATTGTCTAGTAATATAAAGAATCCCTTGTACATGAGGAGTTACTTCTGCCTTGCTGCTTTCAAGATTCTCTCTGTGTTTTTGACTTTTGACAGTTTGATTCTAACGTATGTTGGAGAGATTCTTTTTGAGTTGTTTCTATCTGGAGTTCCTTGAATTCTTTGCATGTGCAAATTAATGTTTATATCAAATTTTGGTAGCCTTTGGTTATCATTTCTTCAGATGTTCTTTCTTCCCTTTTGTCACCCTTTTTTCCTTCTGGGATTCCTGTTATCATGTATATTGGTTCACTTAACCATCCTCCATTGTTCTCAGATGGTTCTGTTCATTTTTTCTTCCTTCTTTCTTCTTTGTTTTCCTCAGATTGGATCATCTCATTTAACCAATCATCATGTATGCTGATTCTTCCTTCAGATGTATTGTTGGGCCCCACTAGTGAATTTTTCATATTAGTCTGTATTTTTTACCTCCAGAATTTCTTATCTGTTCTTTTTTTTTTTTTTTTTGGAAATTGTTTCCTTTTTTTCATCTTTTTCTAGTTTTTATTTAAATTCTGGTTAAAAATATGGAATACTTCAAGAATTTACATATCGTCGTTGCACAGGGACCATGCTAATCTTCTCTGTATTGTTCCAATCTTAATATATCTGCTACCAGAGCATGCACCCTTATTGGTTCTTTTAAAATAATTTCTATCTCTGTATTAACATTTACTATTTAGTGAGGCATAATTTTTGTATTCTCATGATTTCCTTTACTTTCAAGAAAACTGAAATTGCTGATATAATGTGATTGTATATATAATCTGATATAATGTGTTAACTACAAAGTCAAGACTTCCTCAGGCTCTGTTTCTGTTGACTACTTTTCCTATACATGGGCCATACTGTCTTGCTTCTTTGAATGTCTCATAAATTTTTCTTGAAAATTGGAAATTTAGGGGCACCTGGATGGCTCAGTCAGTTAAACATCTGACTCTTGATTTCAGCTTAGGTCATGATCTCACGGTCAATAGATCCAGCCCCACGTCTGGCTCCATGCTGATTCTGGAGCCTGCCTGGGATTCTCTTCCTCCCTCTGCCCCTCTCCCGCTCATGCATGTGTGCCCTCTTTCGCACACTCTCTCAAAATAAATAAACATTAAAACAATAAAATTGGAATTTTAAATGTTTTTTTTTTTTTTTATTTCTAGGAGAGAGAGAGAGAGCGCGAGAGAGCGTGAGCAGGGAGGGTCAGAGAGAGAGGGAGTCACAGACTGAAACAGGCTCCAGGCTCCGAGCTGGCAGTCAGCACAGAGCCCGACGTGGGGCTTGAACCCACGAACTGCGAGATCATGACCCAAGCGAAAGTCGGACGCTCAACCGACTAAGCCACCCAGGCGCCCCGGAATTTTAAAATAATAATGTGAAGGCTTTGCATATCAAATGCCCCCCTTTAAAGGATTTGTTGTTATTGCTTGTTTGTGTCATGATGTTTCTGTACTAATTCTGTAAAACTTTGTATTCTTTGTCATGTGTGGCTACCGAGGTCTCTGCCCACTTAGATTAGTGTCCAGATAATTACTTTCCGGAGATTTCTTTAAATGCTTGGAGCCAGTAAATCTCCCCAGTCATTGCTGAGTGGCTCTATGAGCTCACTTCAACATTCAGCAAGGCAGTTTACAACCCTCTTTTAGCCTTCTCCTCCTGCTTGTATAGAATCCTACAGGTTAGCCAGTGGTGAGAACTTTTCAGTCTTCTCAGATCTCTTGTGAGCATGTGCACAGCCGTGGGCATGCTTACATCACTACACCTATTCTTTTCCCTCTAGGTTCACAAAAACATTTCAGAGCTTTTCAGAGCCTCCTATGGACATTACATCTTTGGGATTTTCTTTTTAAGGTTTTTAGTAAGCTTATGATTTATTTGAACTGTTCACAGTCTGAGGCAGTTGCAATATTAAACAACTAATAGTGATTGGCTTTACCAAATGCTCCCGGGGAAAAATATGTTGACACTGGCACACCTCTGTGTTAGGTTGAACACAAACAAGTTTTGGGGAGTGTTTTCATCCTGGGAACCACCAAACCGGTCAATAATGGCAGTCATTTGGGAATGAGTCCTTGAAGGAGCTCCTGCCCTTTTCTGCCTGCCCCAATGGCTGGTTGGTTTTCACAATGACTGAGGGCTATTAGTATTCCAGGCTACCACATAACTGGCCATGAGAAGATGGCAATAGAGCACGTTAAGACACCACAAAGGTCATTGTTCTTACCAAGATTCCGCTGGGTTTTGTTTGTGTGTTTGTTCTTGAGGAAACCATTCCTGCATTGCTGCAAGTCTTTGGTTAATTTCCAGAGTTCTAAAAAAGTTGATTCTGACCATTTTTGTCAGTCTGCTCCCTTGGTCCCATAGGGGAAAGAATTTTCAGAGGTCTTTATATCCCCACTGAGGTCCTCAAGTATCCATCCATTAAAGACATTTCAATAATAAGACAAATAGTTCATAAATTTACTCATACAGTTTCCATTTTCAGTCACTTCATTCTTTGGTGTATATCTATATTTCCATCTTGTTTAAGTATCCATCCATACGACACTTCCTTTCTTGAAAGAGCAGTCTGCTGGTGCTGAATTCATTCAGCTGTTATATATTTGAAGAAAAAAAAAATCTTTATTTCGCTACTGATTTTGAAAGCTCTTTTCAATGGGTATAGAATTCTAGGTAGACTTTTTTTCAAAAGAAAAAGTTCTATCAGAACTTTAAAGAGGTTGATCTAATGTCTTCTCACTTGCACAGTATTTTTTAATTTTAACGTTTGTTTATTTTTGAGGGATAGAGAGACAGAGTGTGAGCAGGGGAGGGGCAGAGAGAGAGAGAGGGAGACACAGAATCCAAAGCAGGTTCCAGTCTCTGAGCTGTTGGCACAGAGCCTGACGTGGGGCTAGAGCCCATGAACTGCTAGATCATGACCTGAGCCGAAGTCAGATGCTTAACTGACTGAGCCACCCAGGAACTCCTAACTTGGACAATTTCTAATGAGAAAGCTGCTGACATCTTTATCTTTGTTCCTCTGCCCATAATGTGATCACGATGTGTTTTGGTGTAGTTTCTTCATATTTCTTGTGTTTTGCATTTATAAAGCCTCTTTGACCTGTGCATTTACAGTTTTCATCAAATTTGGAAAATTTTTGCCCCTTCTTACTTAAAATAATTTTTCTGATCTTCCATCTCTCCTGCATGGACTTTACTCACACATACTAGCACACTTGAAATTGTCCCACAGTTCACTAATGCGCTGTTATTTTTTGAAGTTTATTTGAAAAAGAGAGAAAAAGCAAGAGAGAGAAAGTGCAAGCAGGGTAGGGGCAGAGAGAGGGAAAGAGAGAATCCCAAGCAGGATTTGCACTGTCAGTGCAGAGCCTGACGTGAAGCTCAATCTCAAAAACCATGAGATCATGACCTGAGCCAAAATCAAGGGTTGGACACTTAATTGGCTGAACCACCCAGGCACCGCTATCCTGTCAATTTTTGTTGTTTCTCTTTTTTCTTTGTTTTATGTTGAATTGACTTGATCTCTATGACTTCAAGTTGAACAATCTTTTCTCCTACAATATCTTATTTGCCATTCATGTCGTCTATTATATTTTTATCTCCAAAATTGTAGTTTCCATTTATAGCAGTTCCATTTATGCCAATTATACATCTTTCCTTTCTCTAATTAACTTTTTAATATATGTTATAATAACTGTTTAATAGCCGTGTCTACTAATTCGATCATCTGTGTTAGTTTTTGGATAGGTTTCCATTGTTTACTCTTCATTATGGGTCATATTTCTCTGTTATTGGTCTTGGTTTTTTTTGCATACCTGCTAATTTTTTATTTGGTGTGAGACATTGTGATTTTGTCTTGTTGAATGTTGGGTATTTTGTAATTTTATTCTTTGAGGGTTTTTTTTTTAAAACGCTTAAATTATTTGAAAGCTGTTCATTTTAGATCCTTTTCATAAGCTTTTTTTTAAAAAAAACATGTTATTTATTATTGAGAGACAGAGAGAGACAGAACATGATCAGGGAGGGGCAGAGAAGGGGAGGCACAGAATCTGAAGCAGGGTCCAGGCTCTGAGCTGTCAGCATAGAGCCCAATGTGGGGCTCGAACTCACAAACCACGAGTTCATGACCTGAGTCAAAGTTGGACACCTAACCGACTGGGCCACCCAGGCACCCCTTGTGAGATTTCTTAGGTAAGTCAGGAGTACTGTTCAGTCTAGGATTAGCTTTCCCCGAAACTGAGGCAAGACCCTTCTGAGTATTCTATCCAATACCCCATAAACCTTGAGGTTTTCCATTCTGGCTGATACTTCTGAGCCTGTGTGAGTACCAAACACTGCTACCTCTAATCCTTTCAGGTTGTTCTTTCTATGGCCTCAGATAATTTCCTCACATGCCTGGTGTGATCCATATCCTTCTGAATACTCAAGGACAACCATCTACACATCTCTGGAGTTCTCGGTGAAGCTCCTTCCTCTAGGGGACTGTCTGTCATGAATTCTAGCCATCTTGAACTCCTTGTGCTTAGAGGTCCATCTCTTTAATTCAAGGGGTTAGTTTGGATGTCTCAACCCTGCACCATGGCCTGAAATTGCTCTCAAGGTAGTAAGACAAGGCAATTGTAGGGCTTACCAAGTTTGTTCTCACCTCATAGGGATCACTAACTTTTATTCGTTGGTGTTTGGTGGCTTGAAAACCTTTCTTTCATATTTTGAAGGGTTTTTATTTTGTGTTTGTTCAGATGGGAAAGTAAATCTGGTCTGTCTTGACCAGAAGTGGAAGTCTTATCTCTCATTACTCACTGTGATTTGGTGCCAGCACAGGGTAATTATTCATTACAAGACTACGTCAGAATCATCCTAGAGGATTTTGTTAACTATGTGGTACATAGGGATTTAAATGTAGAGTCATTGGGTATGTCTTTTGTAATATGACTATTTGTATTAGGGTAGGCCGGTCTTTTGTCTCAGTTGGGATTTAGCAATTGGAGTTTTGGATGAGATTTTTTTCTCATTAATTCTGGCAAGATAAAGTTTTACTTTATCATAAAGAGGGAAAGTAGGAAACGGGTTTAAATTTCTGAATCCACAAAGTGAAATATTATGAGCACTTGGCGTAGTGAGCATTTCTTGGTGGAGCTGGATAAGGAGGGAGAAGAGAAGATCGCCTCGTCAAATCCTATGTGGCAAATTCTCACTTTCCATGGAGTATCATGGGTCATAAACTCTAGACTAGGAAGAAAAATTTCTAATCATTTTATCCTGTCCTCCTACGAGACTTCTTATCAGGACTTTAAAAGCCAGGAAAGGTGATTAAAATAATTTCTTCATGGGAGAGAATTGAGAGAATGGAGAAATAGTCAGAACGGTGGTAGGGCTTGGCTACCCCATACCTAAGATCCTTTGTAGTTTTATACCCAATTCCAGAACGTCAACTATCGTTTTCTAAGGTGTTACGGAACCAGATGAGAACCCTTGATAACTCCAGTGTTCCTCAAGTGTCACTGTCATACCCCCACAAAAAGACGTAGTAGTCTTGCAAAAGAGGTTTGTTTGTTTGTTTCACTATCAACATCTTACATGGTTTATATCTACCAGGTAATGAATGTGATATATTTAACTATAATTCTAAGGCACCACCACCAATACTGCCTGTCTTCCTAGAATGAGCATAATCCTAATGTAAAGAATTAAAAAACAGAGTAAATATGCAAGGCCAGACAGATGGTTCCTAAACTGCTTCTAAGAAAGTGAAAAGAAACAATAACAAAAATATGAACATGGATATAGGCCTACATGTATTCAATTCCCTGAAAATGAGGCAGAAAGTGCAAAAATGTTGATAGGCTTCTTGGACTTACAGCAGGAACTATAAATTTCACATTTTTTTCTCTGTAGGTATTTAAGAATCTGCTTTCCATTTCAACATTATTTGTTCCTCTTGTTATTGAAATGCTAATTCAGATTACTGTCAGCGAAAATACACTGTAATGGATATTCTGAGATTGAAAAGTCAAGGAGGGGATTGATTCTATTTCAGTTCTATGGCCCCAAATGTTTAATATACGTTAGACCAGTAGTCTCCTCTTAGGTTCTCAGGACTTCATTCTAAATAAGTTTCCTCCATTTATATAGCACAGCACTGATGTTACTGACAAATTCCAATGTAACATGCAACAGTGGTTCCTAATTGCTTTAGCATTTATCATGCACAAGAGACAGGAGGAAAGTTGTCTCATTTTGTACAGCTCAGTTGCATTTCTTATCTCTGAAGTACACTTAAGCAGCAAACTGGGACTTAAGGTAGCTGCCTGAAAACCAGCATCCATTAAGATGCATGTCTTGGGGGAGAAATGAATTGGTTTTTCTAAAACAGAATACAGTTCAACCTCATTCTGTGCATTAATTTTGCATATTCTCTTTTGCACATTTTGTAAATTAGGGGTCCTGATCTGGCTTACCCACACAAATTCCCATACTCACATTTTCCAGGTTCTGCCTTTGGGCAGTTTTGTAGTTAAAACATTAAAAAAAAAAAAAAAAAAAGCACTTAGGTGCGTTTCCAAGATGCCTTTTGGGTTCAATTAGCACCTAGTAATATTTTTGTAAGCAGTCACTGGAGGTGCTTAACTAGTATGTACTTAGGCATGTTTTATCTGCTAAGTCTTCTGAATAGATTTTGTGCTTTAAAGAAACAGTACCAGGGGCGCCTGGGTGGCTTAGTTGGTTAAGCGTCCGACTTTCGCTTAGGTCATGATCTCGCGGTTTGTGGGTTCGAGCCCTGCATCGGGCTCTGTGCTGACTGCCAGCTCGGAGCCTGGAGCCTGCTTCAGTCTGTGACTCCCTCTCTCTCTGACCCTCCCCTGCTCATGCTGTCTCTCTCTCTCTCTCTCCTAGAAATAAATAAAAATTTAAAAAAATAAAGAAACAGTACCATTTCACATTCTATAGCGAGCATGTGATTACAATGTATGAGACCTGGGAAGTGGAGCAGCCAGAGTTCTGTTCAGGCACACCACAAGGTAGATCTTTCTAGCTAGTGAGTTCTGCTGATGGTTGAAGAAGCCTCACTGACTCTGTCCACTGTTCCAGGAGTTCAAGTCCCAGTAAGATGTGAATCACCAAATGAGTATACAGAGATCATGTAGTCTTGGTAAACACAGATGTGCCCATGTCTTTGAGGGGCTGTATTGGGATGAATAAAATATATTTGGGCTGTGTCCTGACAAATAGATTGCCTCTCTTACAGTGTGAACTAGGGCTAGAGGTCATATATAATCTGTGACACTGAATGAATCGATTCCTTGATTATTAGAAAGTTTCTAACGATGAAGGAGGTCTAAATATACCTTCCCATTATGATATGCTTTATACACAACTCAGGTACACCAGTAGGGTCAAGTTGCACAATGAACTAGACTGTCTGCAGATATACAGTGTAGCTTGTGGATCATGCACATTATGTGAGAACTGACTCCCTACTCTGTTCCCTATCTGAATCCACTCCCCACTGGGCATTATCCCTCCCCACTGCCCATTGATCCTTAGTCAAGCATTGGTCCTAAAGTCTTACTTACTTTCACTGACCCTCTGTGTGACAAGGATGATTTGGTAGAGGAAAGAATCAGGGAGGCAATTATTTTTCTAGTGTTCCTTTAAATCTTTGGTTTCTGATAAGGCTGACAATATGACTTACTAATATATTCTTGATATTCAACCCATCCATCCTTCTATATGCCATCAATGGAGAAATGTTTTCTGTCTATTCACTGGTGGACTTTTAAAAATGTACTCATAGCTGTCTTCCCAGCGGTTAAAAATAAGTATATTTGACCCTTGAACAACACAGGTTTGAATTGTGCATATCTGCTTATACATGGATTCTTTTTCAATGTAAACACACTACAGTACTGTAAATGTATTTTCTTCTCTTTATGATTTAAAAAAATTTTTGATGTTTATTTTTTTTTTTTGAGAGAGAGACAGAGCGTGAGTGATGGAGGGGTAGAGAGGGACAGAGACAGAATCCGAAGACTCCAGGCTCTGAGCTGTCAGCACAGAGCTCCACGCAGGGCTCAAACTCACTAACTGTGAGATCATGACCTGAGCCGAAGTCGGACACCTAACTGACCCACCCAGAAGCCCCTCTTTTAAATAGTATTTTCTTTTCTCTAACTTCCTTTATGGTAAGAATACAGTATATAATACATATAACCTACAAAATGCATATTAGTGGACTGTTTATTGACTGTTTATGTTATCACCAAGGCTTCTGGTCACCTGTAGGCTATTGACCATTTAAATTTCGAGAAGTCAGTTATATGTGAGTTTTAGACTGTGCAGGAGGTCAGTGCCCCTAAGCCCTGTATTGTTCAAGGGTCAACTGTAAATGAAAAGGGAGTCAATTAAAGGGCAAGAGTAAGCGGCAAAGGAGGGAGACAAAAGAAGACTGTAAATGATTACCGTAACCTCACTGAGTAGTCAATTCAATATATAATTTATACACCATGGTCGACATGAAAACTCAGGTAAGTTCTCTACGTTTGGAGAATCAAGAGTTTGTGTGCTGATGCCGTTGAAAAGCCTCACGTTTCTAAGCATAGTAACTTCTACCCAAACCCTAAATTATCCCAACATCTTTTTCTGAAAAATGCAGTCAGCACTTCCACGGAGCAGAGAAACCTATTTATAATAGAGACAGCACTATTAAGAAAAATGAGTCTCTGCACACGCAACTTCCATGAACACATTTATTGCAGTAGCTCTATGGAAAGGCAAGTCAGATATATATATAAACACTATACAAAGTTGCAAGGTTGTCTCCCAAAACGGCAAATGAGATGTTTACAAAGAAACAAGAGTATAAGGATATTTACAGAGGAAGACAAAGCCAGAGCAACTGAAAGCAGATCTGTGAAGCAGAAATAGCAAATGTTTTAGTTTTTACTGACCAAGTGAGTATGTCTGATACCAAATTAAATGCAGAGGTCACACACATACATCACACACACACACACACATACACACAAATCGTTCCACCATTGGTTTTTCTTAACAGCAGCATAAACTGGTAGCTGGAAGGTAAGTGATATGTGGGTACACATATTCTAGAAGGACCCTCCCAGCACAATACTGAATAAATTAGTTGTGTCTGTAAACTAAGAAGTAGTGTCAAAAAGATTGCATATTTGTTATGCTGTACCTGTGACTATTTGTACCTGTTACTACCTGGATGTACTGTTGTGTATGAGGTTTCCCGTTCATTTATTCAGCAAAGTGTTAACATCTGTGCTGTACCCTGTCTGCTGGCAGCCCCAGAACCTAATACCCAAATAAAGCAATAAAGTATTCCTCCCCGCTGAAAGCATCTTTTCTTTCCACGACTCTGAACGATTGTGACTGAAAACTTACTTGAAAATAAAGTGGTGATGGAAAGCGTGAAGAAAGGCTGCCTGAAGAGCGCACTGTTACCAGAACGAACAAAAGCCACACTGCACTATTTGATTAGGTAGGGAAAAGAGAAGAGTATGAAGGAACTGAAGGAGGAGTTGGGACTTCGGTCATATCCTCACCTCAGCACCATTCACAAGGGAAAAACAGAGCCCCCCCATCCCTCTGGTTGGTAGGCAAGGAAAAAATAACACAAGTCAACTCGGTGGTTCAGCAAAGTTAGTTTAGCAACATGTACTAGAAGCCTGCTTGAAAATAGAAGTACACGCTCAATGACATCAAAACCGAGCGGCAAAAAACTTCAGGTGAATATTACACTACTTCAAAGTTGCACAACTGCGAAGCAATTTTTTTTAAAACAGAGTTACGCACAACAGGTACATCTACAATCACATGTACACAGGTACACGAAGGTGTGCATACACGTGGGCACACACACACTAGCACTCGCACGGTTAGACAGACACTCACACCCATCTGTGATAGGATGAGGTTTGCCAGCGACGGCACAAGTCAGAGCTGGTGCGCCACCACGTAGCAAAGCTCTAAGCAAGCTTCAAGACCTTTGTACCTATCCTGTGTGATCACCACCTGCTGGTGTCATGTTCTCAAAGGTCCAGGTTCCTAAAATCTTAATTCAGTTTCCATCAGAGGCAAGCAAAAACAGGAGGAGGAAGCTTGCTCTGATACTTTTCTTTTAATTTGATACATCTTATGCAGGCTCGTCATCCAAAGGAAAACGAGACCTTGTAAGAGGTTCCTTTTGGCTTGAGTTTTAGTTCGAATACTGATTGATACATACATGCTAATTTCTTGAATATGGGAAACTGATCACTTTATAGGAGCCCTGGGCATGGGAGGGAGAGTGTGTGTCCAGGAGAGAGCCAGAAAGAGGGGAAGAGTGGGGGAGGGCTGTAGGGAGGGGAGGCCCAGAGAGGCAGAGAGGGGCTTTGTGAGGAGGCTCTGAGTAACTTTGCTTCTTCCAGGGGGCAGATGTAGGTTCCAAAAGATGTAGGTTTCAAAATTTTTTAAAACACATTTTGGAAATGCTTAATTGATTTGTGAGCAGAAAATTGTGGTGTTGTATATGAACAAATAATCTGCTCCTCAGTTCTGCCTTTAAAAATGTTGGAAATGCTCATTCAAGATAGAAGTTTAGCTGACGTTGAATGTGGACAGAATGTTGCAGTTTTGTTACTGAGCAAAAACTGACATGTTCTGCCCTTTGGTCCTGCCTTTAAAACATTGGAAATGTCCCATCAGGATGATTAGTTCAGTTGACATGTAACTCCTTGATCAAGAAATGTTTTATGTGTGTACTATTCAGAAGAAAAAGATTCCAGATCATACCTACCTTCTCATGAATGTAAATTTTTTTCCCCTTTCTGCTCGTTTGAAGGATTTTCAACTTCAAAACTAAATCTAAGTATTATCCATCAGTAAAATTGGTGTTGGCCACATTTACACATCTGTAAATAACACGCTTTTTAAGAGAGGGAAAGGAAAGAATTACAAGAGAGGCTTGCTTTTATAGTATTTGTTTCCTTTCAAAGAGACAGATTGGGGGCGGGGAGGGAAACCAGAAGACAAAAACAAAGTACAGTGCGAATTTCTTAATTCGAAATTACTTGATCCATACGGCAGCAGTACGAATGATCTGTATTAGGATCATTAGCCTGCCAGTATCCACTTGTAGGCTTTTATGAATTCAAGCTGTTTTCTATTCAGAAGCCTCTCAATTTTCTTTCTTTTAGGTAGATCTGGAGTAGACAAAGATGAAACTCCATAAGCATCGCTTTTCTTCTATAATGTGTTTTTGTGGCAATGTAATCACTCTAGAAAAACAAGACGACAAAGCAAAAAGTTACTTTCAAAATTAAAGCATGAAGTGCTTTCACCCCCACCCTGTTCTAAAATGGACCAAAATCGAACTAGGAGTTTTTGAGAGCCGTGCTGAGGAGCCTGGCCTGGCAGAGGCATGCCCAACTGTCACCACCTGTGACAAACACTAGCACAAGCCTGGCAAAAATCCAAGGGCAGTTCCTCCTTTTGCCCCCAGGCTGTCCCTCTGACATTTCTGGTGGAAGGCAACTTCGTAGGTGCAAGCACTGTTCTACTTCCTCCCAGTGGGGCTGGCAAGCGAGCCAGGCACTGGGCAGACAAAGAGAAAATTTTTTCTTCCCTTACTTGCTTGATTGTGCCCTCAACAGATGATGTGGCACAAGTCAAAGGATTTAAGCATGGGAAGCCCTGGTGGCTCAGTCAGTTAAGCGCCTGAATCCGGCTTAGGTCATGATCTCATGATTCGTGGGTTCGAGCCTGGCATCTGGCTCTGTGCTTTGTCCCCCTCTCTCTCTGCCCTGCCCCTGCTTGCGTTCTCTGTCTCTCTCAAAATAAATAAATTAGCTTAAAAAAAAAACAGCACTGGGGTAAAAAAAAAAAAAAAAAAGATTTAAGCAGAGCCTTTGTGACAGTCTCCAGACTTGGTCACTGACTTTTTTCCTAAAAGAGCAAAGTGATAGCTATAAAGGAGATTTGGCTGAAATCCTCATCTGTCTAATAAAAAGAAGCTCTGGTATTACCGTCTCGGACTTTTTGCTTATTGAGAGGGTGCGTGATCAGGAGTGGGAAAAGAGGAAGGGGTTCTGGTACACTGAAGAATACACTGGACTGGAGGAGGGAGGGATGGGGATATATGGTTAGGAAATTGATGATGGGATGCTAGTGTTCCTTTAAAATCAGGTCATATCAAAGTACCACGTATTCTGTTTCATTACTACCAATCTAAAGGAATCCATGGTAAGCATCCCTCGAAGGAGGCTTCAAAATATAACATCTTACATGAAACCAGCAGTCTACATTTTAACTGTTTATTCTTTGCACAGAGGTTTTAAAAATGTAACCAACTTGCAGGTGGATGAGGAACCAAAGGTCTCCACCCCTCACTTCCTCCCATTTGTGGCTATTAGTCCTAATTCATTATATAGGGCCATTCCTCCATATTAACAGTTTATTTTTTTTAAATACACCCCCAATCCGTAAAGATATTAAGTTTTCCTGTCAGCAGTGGGCTTAGGAAATTTTAGGTTCTATGGATCTACCAGGTTTACACAGGATGAAAGGTGTCTGAGAGTTATCTGTGCAAGTGCATATGAGCAGCTCAATTATCTGCTGCGACATGAGTATCATTGAATTTTGCACAAATCATCAGCTGGATATTTTTAATAGAAATGTAAGGTTAGAGAGGCATCTCACCTAATTTAGTGTGCTGCTTTGTTCTTTTTGTTTTGTTTTGTTTTAATTCAAGTTAGTTAACACATAGTGTAGTGTTGGTTTCAGGAGTAGAATTTAGTGATTCATCACTTACGTATAATACCCAGGGCAAATCCCAACAAATACTCTCCTTAATTCCCCTCACCCATGTAGCCCATCCACTCCCTTACCTCCTATAATATGCTAAGCGAAATAAGTCAGTCAGAGAAGGACATGTATCATGTCATTTCACTCATATGTGGAATTTAAGAAACAAAGTAGATGAACATACAGGAAGAGAAGGAAAAATAAGATAACCGAGAGGGAGGCAAACCATGAGACTCTTAAATACAGAGAAGAAACTGAGGATTGCTGCTTTGTTTTAATATGAAAAACAAATAGGTTCATATATAGCACACTGCATATACTTTAAAAGTGATTTTGGGCCACCTGAGTGGCTCAGTTGGTTGGGCAACTGACTTCGACTCAGATCATGATCTCACAGTTTGTATGAGTTTGAGCCCCGCACTGGGCTCTGTGCTGACAGCTCAAAGCCTGGAGTCTACTTCAGATTCTGTGTCGCCCTCTCTCTCTCTCTGCCCCTCTCTCGATCATACTGGTTTTCCTTCTCTCTCTCAAAAATAAACAAACACTTTTTTAAAAAAGTGATTTCTTACTAACCTACGCAGTATACCACATTCCATCTTTTCTAAAAGCATACAAATTAAGCCTCGTATGATTACCATGTCAACATTATACTAAGACGAAATTAGGAGCATTAGTTACTATTTGAGTTGCTTTACTTTCTTCTTCACTTTGGTTTAAGTGAGACTCTACTAAAAACTAGATTTGTATTTCTTTTCTTTAATGTTTGTTTATTTTTGAGAGAGAGACAGACTGTGAGCAGGGGAGGGGCAGAGAGAGGGAGACATAGAATCCGAAGCAGGCTCCAGGCTCTGAGCTGTCAGCACAGAACCTGACACAGGGCTTGAACTCAGGAACTGCGAGATCATGACCTGAGCCAAAGTCTGGCGCTTATTCATCCACTGAGCCACCCAGGCGCCCCTTGGATTCATATTTCGATTGCTTCCCTATAACACTCACACCAGCATGAAATGAATGCTTGATAACATACTAAAACCTAGAATATAGTGGTGTGATTCCAAGTTTACCTTACAAAATATATTTGTCAACTTTATGCTAGTAGAACTGAATAATGCCATCTCAAACAAGATAATCCAAAAATAATTTAATTTCCTTTTGAAATGCATTATGGGAATTTGAACCACAGATTTACCTTTATAATCCTGTTTTACTTAGGCCAATATTAAAATGAGTTTACATTCCCTGAGCACATTCCAAAGGACAGGAGAAGGAAGTAACTCAGAAGCTTGCTGGGTGGCAAAGGAAAGCAATTCGGGATTAAAACTCCAGCAGCAAAGTTCTGCGCTCTGCTCTACGCAATGAGTATCAAAGGACCGATAATCACATCTTAGTTCCGTCTCTTGTTAATTTTTTGTCCCTTGTTCATTTTGATGTCATTCCACCACCAGAAGGGTAAATGGTGATGTTTTTAAAAATGTGGCAAGTTTTGATATGTTATTGTCACTCAATAGTGACAGGTTATAAATGATTGCCTTATTGGATATTCTTACTTTCTGATTAATCAAAGATCTTTTGAATGATGAGTTAATTCCACCCTTTTTGGCAGGAGGTATACTCTTCAGGTCATTTTTTCTGTAAAAAACTCATTTGACTCTGATGGGTCAAAACATTTTCCTACTCCTTCCCCCACCCCAAGGGAAAAAAAATCTGGCATGTATTATTTTCTTCTCGAAAACAAATGAAGTAAACTTTTCTGTTTCAATTTGTATAATGCTATAAACCTGAACATTAATCTCTAATATACTAATAAAGGACACATGACTTCAATATCCCTGGAAATGTGTAGGGCAAGCCAAGAAACCAGTTCCTCCAGGGCATTCCAGACTTCTTTATACAAATCATAAACATGCCTCTATTACAGTTTGAAGTCCAGAGCAGCAATAGTTCCCTTGCCCAATTTCATTGCCTTAGTTATCTTTTCAACTCCAATTTTCCAAAACCTTAAAAAACAGTTTTTCATGTTCTTCTGAAAATTCCTCATTCCGCTTATTAGTCAGTATGCTACCCCTGCAATCAAGTGGTAATCAGACTAGAGCAACCAAGCCAAGTGTTTGAAGGCAAACAGATGCAAGGAAATGAAGAGAGATGGAAGTGTATAACCCCAAAGATGAATGTACAGTAACACAATTATATCATTTAGTTTAGCGGTACCTCTGGCTTATATATAGTTCTTTTTTTTTTTCCTCAATAAAAACAGATCATCACACCTCTCTGTGCCCTGTGAACATACAGGAGTGTGATTCTCTAGGAACAGGAAAAATCTAAGTGCTGTCCCTTGAGGGCGAAAACTAACAACAATTGCTGCTAGTCTTTACAACATTGATCGTAGCGGACTATTGTCTCCTTCCTAGATCAGAAGAACAAACACTTCTCCCATGGTGGCAATGGTTTGGATTCAGAAGAGTCAAAAGAATCCATAAGGGAAATTGATGACACTTGTAAACCTCCATCTCCTCAAAGGTCAGCTCAATTATTGCACACCTGCCCTTCACCAGCGGCCTCAGACCAGTTATGTATGTTCATCCCAGCCTTGATTATCTGGATTCAAAGTATTCAGTGATCAGCTACAGGATTCTTACCCCAGGTCAGCTTCTCCGCTACCTCTCGACACACACTTGGGCCACTTCGCTCTGCTGCCTAGTTACTGCGGACTTAAAGAATGCAAGTTACTAGAATTCTAATATAGTCGGTCTCCGATTTACAAAAGAGACGTATTTCAAGGCTCATTGTCTAGCTGGAACTCTGAATAAATCATCCCCAGAGAAGCAATGTTGTAAATAAATGGAGGATAGGTTCAGAGGTCCACCTACACGAGCCTGTATTAACCTATGCAGTTCTTAACCAAATAGAGGGACTGCTTTGACTACCCAACCATCACTTACAATTACAGCCTCATTTCTATAGGAAGATGTACTTGAAGCTTTGATTTAAGACTCTGGGGAGGTATCTTTTTTAACCATGGCAATAGGAACAGTGTGCCCCCTAAATTCAAGTGGCTGGAATAACTTGGGGCAGGGTGGCAGCAGAAAGGAAACTATGGAAAGAACTTCAGCCACAATAGGGAGTCCTTCATGGGGTGGGGAGTGGGTGGGCTCTGGGGGTGAGGATGGTTGCCTCTGAGGCTGGAAGTTCCACTTATGAAGAAGCAGGAGTTAAAAGTCACATGTATTGGTCAGACTTTCAAGGACACCGTTGGTACACACGGGAATAACTTTTTTTTCATTTTTTAAAAATGTTTATTTATTTTTGAGAGAGAGACAGAGTACGAGCAGAGGAGGGGCAGAGAGGGAGACAGAGAATCCGAAGCATGCTCCAGACTTTGAGCTGTCAGCACAGAGCCCGACATGGGGCTTGAACTCACGAACCACGAGATCATGACCTGAGCCGAAGTCAGATGCTCAACCGCCTGAGCCATCCAGGTGACCAGGAATAAATTCCGAGATGAATTTAGAGATAGACTTCATTGATACTCTCTCTAAGGTTCAAGTCTATAAGTAGAAAATGAGTAATTATAGAAAGGCAAATTATATAAATTGTGAAAACTAGCTAAAGTGATTACAGTTTATGAGGAATTGGACATTTAGTAAACCCAGGAGGTCTGGGTAGCATCAGATATACTGTGGTAAATCCAATCATGAAAATCACTTTAAACACTGGCCTGGCCACCTCTGTGCCAACAGGTAATAGGACAGTGAGCTGCGCAGCCTCGGCAAGGAGCCCTTCAAGAAAAGTCCTTCTTGCAGGCTAAGCCCACATGGGCTGTGAAACAGGAACAAGCAACACCTGGAGGACTCCCAGAGTGCTCCTCACCTTTTCAGCCAGAGAGAGACCAAGGAAGGATATGGTTCCCTAAACTTAGGGACGCAGATTTGGCAAAAGGCACATGAGGCTAAGACTCACATAATACAACCAATGCAACTCTAACCCATGTGAAAGGGGTGTCAGGAAGTGAGGGGGGAAAAACAGTAACTTTCTCACTTAACTAAAAAACATTTAAGTACATGTTATCCATTAATTCTACAAGGGATTTGGTCCTCAAGCAGAAATTACAAGGTACCCTCTAAAAGAATGCAAATCTATAACAGAATGTACGTCTATGTTTGCAAAACTCTTGAAAAATTCCTGTTTCTCAAGTGTTCAGCTGGCCTTTCCAAAAGAAGATGGAAATGTAACATCTGTAGTTACAGAACCAGTAACCAAGGCAGAATGGTTAGAGGACCTATCTTATCTTGGCAATTTTATCAACAGCTTTTAAATTAGCAAGCTGGTAGGTGTGGTGAAAATGGAATGTGTTGTAATGTATTCATTTTATTATTATAAAAAGGTAGCCTTTTTCATCTCTCTGTCTCCTCTCAGGACCAAGCGATACTTTCCCGTGAATGATCCTAACCATCTGAGAGACTGTTCGCCCCTCTTAGACAAAACACACTGCAGGCTTTAATTAAGCATTTCACAAAAGCTATTTTCCAATACTGCCAATAAAATGGGCTATTTTTACATAATCTTAAAGCATTAAAAAAAGGTGCCAAAGAAAATGAATTTAATTTTGAACAAGGATTTTTATGTCCCAAGGAGAGGATTTGATTTTCAAGACTTCTAAAATCTACTTGCCTGACTGCCAAAAGCAAGCTCACTTTTTAAACAAATGAAGAACATCTATTTCTACCACCCCTTTTCTTTCACCTGTCTCACTTTTTCCTATTTTGCTCACTGTGACAGTTTAGATTTAAATATCAGATCTGATACATACATAAAAATTAAATTAAAAGACTTTTTGCTGTAACTGGCAAATGCCAATGGATTATTGGGAAAACCAAAGATGTCTAACCTCAGGTAAGGAAATGACCATTAACGGAAGTTTACTGAATGCACTCTCATCTCTCTTCTGTTCTTTTCAGTGTGTCCATGGCATCCAATTAGATATACCATTTGTGTGGAGGAGGTAAAGATTAGCAAACGCCTCCCCAAACTAGATTTAAAAGATGCAATTCCAGTACAGGTCAAATTCTTTTTTTCTAAGAGCAATGGCAAACAGTTCAACGCAAAGAAAATTACCCAAGCTCTGGCAGATGGTTCACACTGTAACACTCTGAATGAATTATTTCCCCCAAAATTGCTCCTATCAAATTCAAGAAAACTTGTATTTTTTTTCAGCCCTTGCCTATATAATGATCTTTCATCAATAGGAAAGGAACAGGTTGGACATATGATGAGAGGGACTTGAAATCAGATGCATGCGTTTGATTTTCACCTCTGTCACTTACTTCTTTGACCATGGGAAAATTCTTAACAGTGGCTTCAGTTCCAGTACCTACTGTCCTCCAGTAAAATAAGGGATGTGAATGTGTTTTGCCAATAAGTTCATATACAACTGTTAAACATGCCCTCAACCAACAAGTTGACAATTTAACAACAACCCTTTTAATTCACACGCAGTATTTATTTCTCCTTACACTGGTCACTCTGATTGAATCCAACGTGAAGATTTTTGCGTCATTCTAAGGAAGCCCGAGTTTGTTCCCTGAACAGCTGCCTGCCAATGACTCTCAAGTCTCTTGGTTCATGTTTGGTGATCTGGGAGAGGAAAGGGAAGCAAGAGGTCTTGTTTGTGTTTTTAGGCACGTGTGGTATTCTGCTGTGCTCAATTAAAGCCCTAGTCCTTGTTTAAAGATGCTTTGCTAGTGGCCGAATTTTTTTTCCCTGGGAACATCACTCTTAGAATGAATGTAAATGTGTAATGACTGCCAACAACTTTAGTGAACTTTAATTGAATGAAGTCCTCTTTAATTGTTATAGGTCAAATACCTCTACTCCAAATGTCCAATTTTTTTTTCAGGGAGTGGGGGAAGATGTTGCCTAAAATAAATGACCCATCAATGATGACTGAAAAATCTCTGCCAACTGGAGATTTTATTCTAGTAATTTGTAATAAATAAATCCAATACAGCAAAAGCAATTTGCTCTCGGCACCTATAATTTAAAGCAAGAGGATTTGGCAGTAGTACACTGAAAAGAGCTTACACTTCCTTCGTGCAAATAACAGTGTCTAACATTTCAAAAGGTAGTTACTACGGATTTTTTTTTTTTTTTTTTGCTTTCTAATACCAAGTGCTACTATAACATTACTAATTTGGTTGATCAATTCTCCTGCCCCTTCTAGAGCTGCCCTTATTCCTCCTATCTTGGAATGGAAAAATCCTTTTCTCACCTTCAGTCATTTCAACCATGAATTCTACCTCAGATACAGCAGTAAAAGAAGCAAAAATGCAGACATGAGTCAAGAGTGAGACTATACCAAATAAGAAACTACATTCTCCTCCCAAATGTTAATGCTGATAGCCCACGTGTATGAAATGTGAAGACTCTGCCCTTTAAAAATTATTTAATTTATATAAAAAGTCAAGCCCAGGTCATTTTCTCTACATGTTTCTAATTGTCTTGAGCAGATGGCTTTAACATACTTATATGCAATGTAACTGTGGGTAAATGAGATTATATTATTAATTTTGTGCTACATGAACAAAGCTGTCACACTGTTTTACAGTCTCACTTCATTTCACTTGTTAAAAACAGACCCCAACTGTAAGGATCCCAGCCCTGAACAACCATGCAAACCATTTTAAATGAAAGTAAAAGCTGGGGCGCCTGGGTGGCTCAGTCAGTTAAGCGTCCGACTTCGGCTCAGGTCATGATCTCACAGTTCGTGGGTTCAAACCCTGCATCAGGCTCTGTGCTGACAGCTAGTTCAGAGTCTGGAGCCTGTTTCGGATTCTGTGTCTCCCTCTCTCTCTGACCCTCCCCTGCTCACGCTGTCTCTCTCTCTCTCTCAGAAGTGAATAAAACATTCTCAAAAGTGAAATTAAAAACTAACTGAAAATTGGGATAGAGGACAGAGAACTTTAATTTAGCTTTGTGTCTCAAAAGGAAATAATAACAGCATAACAGCAATAACAACAATAATAATAGTTGCATAGTAATTTATGTACAACACTTACTATGTGCCAGGCACTGCTCTAAGCACCTGCCATAAAATAAAATTACCCTTTGAGATACATAACTCCTAATAAAGACTATGACTTTGTTCCTTTGTCAAAGCAGATTATTTCTCTTCTGACATGATGCATATATATGATACATTATACATATTTAATGTAGATACGAAGGTAGAGACAGATAAAAAATGGGTAAAAATTCTATAGCTTTATAGTAAAAAAAAAAAACTATCAGAATTACCCATCCTGTTCTTAGCATTTCACAGACAACATTCTACCATATCAATTTACATTAAAATGGTAACAAAAGTTGTTTCCTTCAATACTTTCTTCCTATATATCTTTCCTTTAATATATATATCTCAGCAACTTACATGCCTGAATCACTCTCAGGACCAATTTACTTTTGCAAATGATTAAACTGAAACTTCGCTTCAGTTTTAATCTAATCACAAAATAAAACTATATTCGTAAACTGCTTTAAGGTCTCCAAATGCTTCCACATTCAGTTTTTTCTTTGAACCTAAGCACCCTCCTCCCTGCAAGATACAGCCTCCTTGCTGTAGTTACTCAATAAAGTCAAGAATTTCCTCAATGGACAATACATTTAAAGAACAGCAAATCTGCAAAACAGCTATAAAGTCACTTGAAGCTATTTACACATCAGTAACTTAAAGCGAAAATGATGATAATTGGGTCTAGATCATCCTTGAGAAGTCAGGGTTTATTTCAGGAACAAGTTTTCACTAATTGTAACCTCTGTTTAAACAAAGAGTATTGAAAAGTATAGACAAACCTCTATTAAAACTTGTCCTCATCAAAGAACAACAGGGAAACAGGCAGCTAGGCACACCTACATCAATGTCACAAACAGTAGTTTCAGCAGTGAGGTTCAAGCCATAGCTTGAGACCAATATTCAGATGTACTTTACAGAATAAAATAAACCTGTTGCTGAAAAGCTTGTTATGGATTGCATTCTTGGAAATAGAATGATATATTTTAAATGCATGGGTCTGGTGGTAGTGGTGACCGTGTGTGTGTGTGTGTGTGTGTGTGTGTGTGTGTGTGTGTGTGTGTGTGTGTGTGTGTGTGTTGGGAGGCGGGGGTCACAATTTAATGGAGATCTGAACTGAATCCTCTAGGAAGCCAAAGCATCCTTTGGTCATTTTAATGATCACTTTTTAATGTGCCCGTGCTACAAATGTGAGTTTTTGTATGACAAGTTTTCCAAAGCAGGAGGAGCAAGGGGAGGGGGTTACACCTGCACTAAACAGGGAGCTTGTTAGGTGACTGTTGTGATCAGTCCCCAACTTGTTCTGCCTGATCAAGCACAGTGGGCAGAGATCCAATCACAAAAGCATTCCACAAAGCAAGCAAAGCAAAAATCTTCACTAAACTGACTACTGGAATGGCAACTGCTGGGGTCCATCTCTTCCCTTCACTGGGAAAGAAGCACATTCTACTGAAGAGGGAAGGCACCGGCTATGGAGACATCATCTTCCAAATCATTTCTTGAGCGTGTGTCTAGACATGCTGGTAATAGCATTGCATAATGTACACATGAGATTACTTGAGGTCTGATTTTCAAATCTGACAGCTCCTACTCTTCCTTATTTCTTCCTTTGGAAAAGTAACCCTTTAAAAAACTTCCACTGTTACAGGGTACACTGCCCCTGGGGTCAGGTGTTCCTCCAGCCTTATTATCTTGCTTTACTGGATTTCCCAGAAGACATACCAATTACATGTTTTTGGTGCTTTTTAAACCTTTCAAGCAATATTCATACCCATTATCAAGTTGTCACAATTCCCTCTTTTGGGGGAGTTATATGAAGAAAATGAGGCACAGCGAAGGTGACTTGCCTGTCACCTCGAGTGACAGAAAAGGAACACTCAAGGTTGATGGCAATGTATCCTGTGTAAAAACAAAACAAATCAACACAAAAACACATTCCAGAGCCAAATACTGTCTTCTTTTAATCACCTGTTTCAGATTATTTCTATTTTGTTCCCTCCAGACATTCATGCTAACAGTGGAGATTTAACCTTCTTGGTAAATCACAGCAAAATAGCTTAGTAACAATGACCACTTTGAAAAAAGTAACAATGACTGCTTTTTAAAAAAGTAACTTTCAAAGGAGAAGGTCTACCTCCCCTAAATGTCACAACTGATTATCACTGCTCAATATTCTGTGCACCTATTAAACTTTTTCTAATCAAATATGGGCATTTGTAGAAAAGTAGCTTTTACTCGTTGATTTGAAAATGAGTTGATGGGATCCAATTTATGGTATCCTGTTTGCAAAAATCATTAAGTGTTAGGGAAGGATTTTGAAAACACCCCCATGCTATATATATCCTTAAGCTTTTAACTACTCCTAAAAGAATGGAACCAATGTTTAAAACGGCAATCGGTTGTTTCCAAATAAATGTATGATTGGATCAAAACTTAAAAATTGTTGCAAAGATCACAAGGCACTGCATGAATACTGACAACTGAATTCTCCTTGTCCTGCTAAGTAGGCACCAAGTTAATGAAATATTAACTCCCTTTCTCCTAACACCGTAGACATCGATTCTTTAGGCAATAAACATTAAGTTGGGTAAATGAATTCTAAAGTTACTAACCTCTGTGGGGAGAGTCGAACTTCTTGTTGTCAGGTCTGGCAAAGTCCATTCTCACGTAAGTGTCGTCGTCGTCGTCGTCGGAATCCTCTCGCTCCGGGGGACTCGGCACTCGGCGGCGGCGGGGTGGCGGCGGGGGGGGGGCGGCCGCTGCAGCCCCGATCTCACCTCGGGCCAGGTCTGCACCTGGGTTTGGGGCTCTCGGGTTCGAGCCACGGGCGACGTTTGGGGCCCCCCTTACCGCTTGGGCAGCAGCAGCACTAGCAACAGGTTGGAACCAGCGGACAGAGGCGGAGTCAAGTCCAGCGGCGGCCTCCAAGCCCCTGGCGGCCGCACCGAAGCCGGGGGCCACGGCGAGGGCGGAGGCGGCGGCTAAAGCCCGACCCACGGCTATGGCTGGCGCAGCTGCCGAGGCTAAGGAGGCGGAGAGGTCTCTCTCAAGGCTGTCGGTGGGGAAAGCGGAGACAGCGGCTCTGGCGGAGGCAAAGAAACTTTGCGAACGGCTTTGAGGGCGTCTGCGCTCCAGCTCGTCTTCCTGCAGCAGCCTAGCCACAGGTGGTGGTTCAGAGCAGCGGCTGGGGGAGAGAGAAATGTCCATACAGCACTCAGAAAATGGGTCGACCACATAGATTCGACCTGTTTCAGCATCATAGCGAATGGCACTGTCAGCAAAAGGCACGGCTGGTGTCATTGCTGGATTGAAAATCACTTCGATGTAGTCACCCTCTTCCTCATTAGCATTGCCACCTAGAGCACTGGGAAGAAGAGACACAAGTGGCCACCTAGCACCTTCCAGAAAGAGGGGGTTGGCACCTGGAAAAGCTCGTAATAGATTTGAGAGGCCGTGAGCTGGGTTCGGAAATGGCACTCCGAACTCAACATTCACATAATTAGAGAAAGCTGGTGATCTGGGGCCAGCAATGATGCTCCACGAACCTGGCAGTCTTTGGATAAAGGGGGCTGGCATATTGCTATCTCTCTTAGTGAAGTCAATGTTGACGTAGTCACCAGAGCTGTCAGCTTCTCTCTGCTCACGTGTGGGCTTTTGTGATTTGGGCTTGATTTTATATCCTTTTGTAATAAAAGAAAAGCAGTTAGGTCTCTTAGCCTTGTTCTTGGGGGGCCCATTATCTGCAGGCTTTGAAGGTGCCCCCCCATCTCCAGGCTTTGAGAACGATCCCTCAACGGAAAGCTTTGAAACTGCATCTTTGGGGCCCCCGTTAGATGAGGCTTCCTTGTCTAGGCCCTTCCCCAGGAATTTTCCAGGTAACATTGGTACATACTCACTGTGGTCACTCTGTCCCAACGGGGAGCCCTGAAAGGTGTTTGGCAGAGAAAAGTAGGAGCTCCAACTTTTAGAGGAAGAACCACCCTCAGGGTTTGGGGGGTTTTTCGGAATTGCACCGGCTCCGGGTGCCATAAACATATAGTCGCTGTCACTGTCATTGTCTTTTGCCTCATCCTCCTTATCAGGATCTGGCTCTTTTGGAGGGCTTGGGTCAGCTGGTGGGCTCACTCTGGGAAACATCATCATGTACCCTCTTGAATCTTCAAAAGGTGATCGAGAGTGGCGTTTTGAAGCAGAGAAGTTTTGAGGAGCCATTGGCATGTAATCACTGGAGCTTGCCAGAGGGGCGGCCACCCCTGGCCTCATTGGCACGTATGGGTCATCCTCATCTTCAGCAAAAGCTCTGGCTCTGTGGGGCCCCCGAGCTGCTCCTTCTGGGGTCTCTGTCTCTTTGACTTCTTTACGTTCTTTTGTGGCTCCTCTGTCGGCACAAAAATAGAGTCGGAACCTTCCCCCAGACTTCCCTTTACCACTAGTTGCTGCAGCCGGAGGGGGTGGAGGTGGTGGCATTTGCTGCTGCTTGCTTTGAGTTAATTTGCCAAAGTAGGATCTTTTCTTCAGAGATTTTCCACGTTCACCACTGCCATCAGGGGTCTTCCCACCTCCCGAGCCTTTGCCCCCTCCAGAGTTCTTGCCACCGCCTGAGCCATGGCCATCTCCAGGTCCCTGCCCACTGCCCGAGCCATGTCCACCGCCGCTGGCTCCCTGGCCACTGCCTGAGCCGCAGCCGCCTGCAGTGCCCTGGCCATCTCCTGAACGCTGGTTTCCTCCTGCCCCCTGGCCCCCTGAGCCTTGGCCACTGCTTGAGCCCTGGCCACCTCCAGAGCCCTGCCCCCCTCCCGAGCACTGGCTCCCTCCTGAACTCTGGCTACTGGAGCCTTGGCCACTTGAGCCCTGGCCGCCTCCGGAACCCCGGCCATTTCCGGAGCCCCAGTTGTTCATGGGCATGTAGTCACCTTCGTCTCCTTCCTGATTCTGTTTGCCCTGAGGACTGTCTTCTTCCCCAGAGTTGCCAGGGCCAGAGGCTTCAGAGGACGGGCAAGCTCCATGGTTGGGGGCTTCTGCGGGATGCAGGACCCGCACTGGGCTAGCTGTTAAGCGGCGAAAAAAGCTGGCTGGCACTGAAACCGCTCTCCTGGACCTCCGCGCTCTGGGCAGGTGCAGTCTTCCTCGCCTGGAGGGGGGCACGGGCTCGCTGGGTGTTAGGTAGCGCCTGGTGAGGAGCATCTCGTCTTCCCCGTCCCCGATGGCCCTGAGGTGGAAAAACTGCTCAAAGCGGGACCTTCTCAGCCAGCCGCCGGGCTCCAGCGGCAGCATGTCCAGGTGCCTCCTAGCGGACAGCAGGGTTAACAGGTGGGCGCCGATGCTGATGCTGTAGCTGCGGCAGCGGGCTCTGTATTCGTCTGCACACAGGGCTCTCATCTTCTCCAGAAACAGCTCGTGCATGTTTTGGGCCACCACGCAGTCATCGACCTGCATCCAGAGCTCCCCCGGACCGATGACGGTGGACCTGCCGACTTCCAAGAAGAAATACTGCTCCGAATGACCGCAGCGACGGATGCTCAGGAGCTGGACGACCACGCTGGCCACTTCGGTGTTCAACCTCACAAAGACGACCTCCTCGTCGGTAAGACAGAGCCGGAACACGCCGCTCAGCTCTTTTCTGTGCCCCAGCCCCCTGGGTTTGATTACTACCTGCCACACATCTTTGTAGAAGGGTGGCTCCGCCGCCGCTGCAGCCGCCAGCGCGGCCGGCTCTCCATCCGGCTGCGCGCCGGGCGTGCCGCAGCGGCGGCGCTTGCTCGAGGATGAGGCGGCTGAGCAGCAAGTACCAGCTCTCTTGCTCCGACTCGTTCTCGGCCACCATCGCGAAGTACTCGTCCTGGGTGAAGAGGGCGATGAGGTGTCGGTACCTTGCGTCGGCCCGCTGGCTCACCGAGAAGCACTGGTACAGGGTGATCACGCGCCGCGGTGGGATGAGCGCGGGGACCGCGGCGCCAGAGGCGGCCGCCGCCGCCGCCGCCGCCGCGGCGCGGACACTGTGCCGGAACTTCCTGGCATTTTCGTAGTATTCTAGCCGAGCTGGGGCGTCGGCGGTCTCGAGTTTGAGCACGAAGTAGCGCCAGTGCCCATGCTTCTGCTTCCTCAGGTAGCCGCGTTTGCAGACTTCGTCCCCGACGGGGAGGTCCTCTTCATCGGACTCAGAGTCTGACCGGGAGCCAGTGGCCGTAGAGAGCCACATGGCTCCCGGACAAGACGACCCGGTCCCAATGAGTGCGGTCGGCGTGCCCGAGAGAAGAAGCGGGGTGGTCGCCACCGCAGCTAGCGCTGCCGCTGTTGCCGCTGCCGCAGCTCTCAGCCTCCTTGTCGCCTGGTCGCGAGCGAAGGAGCAACTCGCCATGGTGATGCACGATGGTTTTAAGGTGAGCGCGGGGGAGGGGGGGGGGCTCGGGGAAGGGAGGGTTGGAGAAGAGGCCGTCTAGCCCGTCTGCCCGCCCAAGCCCTCTCCCGCCTCGGCCCCGCCCCCGCCCACTCCACTCAAAGCGCGCGGCGGCGGGCAAAACAACACGTGACCGCGGCCTCACGCGGCGGCCGCTGCGGCTTCAGCTACCGGCGCAGCGGAGGGGCGCGAGCTGTCGCCAGCAAAGGTGCGCAGGGGAGGGGGCGCCGGGCCCTAGAGGCGGAGCCGCCTCCTCCCGGGCCTAGACGCCCGGTGGGTCTCCGGGCCTGTGGGCCTCTGGACGACCGACGGGAGGAGGCGGGGCTCTCCGGCCACGCTGGTCCTAAAGAGGAGTCCACGAAGGCACGAGGGGGCGGTTGAAGGCGGGGAGGGGCGGAGGAGAGAGCGGCCCGCAGCCGGGGCCGGACGGGGGCGCCACAGCCCGGGCTCCATTGGCTGCAGGGGGTGAGAGGTGGTGGCGGAGGCGGAGCACAGCTGTCCCGGGCCGCGCAGGGGACGAGAGCTGGCCAGTTGGCGGGACGGTTTGTTTGTTTATTTGGGAAGTGGGAGCCAGGTGAAACTGTTGCAAGGTTCCCATTGGACGGGATGGGAGCCAATGGGAGTGTCCGGCAGGGAGTCGGCCGTGAATTAATTAGTTTGGGGGGCAGGAGGGTAACTAAGGGGCGAGGGGGGCGGGGCTTGGGTCCCGGAGTGGGCTCCGCTGTCTGGTTGTCGCGCACACAGGCGGTAAACAACCCTCCGCGAGTAGCTGCCTATGGCAGTAATCAAACTCCTGCAGATCCTTGAGCCGCCGCGACCCGGGGACTGAGCCAGGCGCCCTCTGTTTCTCTCCCTGGCCCTCACAGAAATTCTCTGTTCCGGTCACAGTCGGGCCCACTCGCTCCAGCCGCGCGCCGAGAGCTGAGCGTCTCGGGAGAAAGTGTGGGCACCCCCCTGGAAACGTGTTAACGACCAGGGCCCTCAAATCTGCCTCCCACTGCGCTTGCAGGCGCTCCGGAGCCGGCCGCAGCCCAGACAAAAGCCCGAGACTCTCAGGCACCGGAGTAACAGCTGAGCCTTTAAAAGGAACACGATCTTTAATCAGAGCGCATTTCTAGTCCACGAAACGCAGGTTAGCTAAAGATGCGGTTTCTGGCTATTTGATTAGTGAGTGATGTCAGTGAGAGCACGAATTTAGGGGCCTGCAAAGTATATAGCCATGTTGGGGAAGAAAAAAAAAACACAAAAACCTCAGACTCGATTCTTACTGAAATACACCAGCGGTGAGCTGTCGTGATATTTCCCCATGAGAGATGGTTCGAAAGGCGCCTCTAAGGGATTTCAAAATAATACGGTTTCCTTTTCCTCGAGTAAGACCGAAAAACTTTAGAAAAACAAAAGCTTGTACCCAGAACAAAGGATCACACCGAATACATATCCTAGAATATAATTCACATCCCTCGCGTCAAGAAAAGATTTTTGCTGAATTTCAGTCTACAATTTGACGCTACAAAAATCAGAACTACTGCCTCCCTTGTTTCTGGAGAAACTGCTGGAGTGTAAGTTCAACCTCTTCAAGTCTCTCTCTTCCCCTATGGCCCTCCCCCACCTCTCTCTCTCAGTTTGTCTTTTACTAGGATTTCAGCTTCCTAAGCGTGTAGATGAGTCAATAATACATTAAAATGTCAAAGGAGTGACCACAATTGCAAAGAGGGATTTGGGGGACAAAAATAGGGGGAGACCTATGGTATTTCTCGCTGATAGAATGGAATGTGGGTTCACCTCTGCCCTAGGGTGGATGCTGCAAAGGGTATTATTTATAAAATTTAACAGTAAACTAGGCAATGTATACATCATAAAAATAAGCCCCATCTCTGCCCTCTTAAGAATTTGTTCTCTGTTAGAAGAAGAATAAACATATTTGGATGAAGGGCTCCTTTTCGATGCTCCCACTTGGGGAAGAAAGAAATTGGTTTTGGCTGTCTCCAAAATATTAGAAACCTTAACCTTCCCTCTCCTGCCGCAGGTTTATAAGCACAGCATATTCACAGGTGCTCAGAACAGCATGGTTTCTGAAAGGGACTCTCAGAGGCAGAATGAGTGTTGATGCTCAGAGAGTCCTGACTGGATCTGCTCCCTTCGTGTTTCAGCTGCCTGCTCAGATGTGTAGAGGATTCCATACACTTACAACCAAAATGACGATGAATAAAATAATTTGAGATTTTTTATGATAGGTATCATGATGTTTCATAAGTCTTTCCAAGAATAGGGTTTTGCTTTCAGTAGAAGTGTTCTGAAAATAAGGCAGTGCTTTTCAAAGTGCTGTGAGTAAAAACATGGCATTTTAAAATGTATTGAAAAACATGAAATGGCATCCTGAATCAGATTTGGAAAATAGTGGAAATAATAGACTTTAAAATCTTCATGTCCTTATAGAGTTTTGTCACAGAGTAGTAGGCTTACAATGTCTAGAATTTTGTACCTTGTTCTTTTCCCTTAACATTATATAGTAACATTTTCCTTTATTGTTATGGATCAGCCTAAACATAATTTAAAATGCTGCAGAGTATTTTAGGGAGCTGTGTATTAATGTGCTTAATAATCCCTCTGCTTTGAGCTACTTAGATGGTTTTTATTTTGTAATATTATAAATAATGCTGCAACGAACATCTTGTTCCTATAGCTTTTGCTTTTTAATGTTTACAATTAGTACCTTGGGATAGAACGAGGAGTAGAATTACTGGGGGAAAGGTATGAACACACTATGCCTTATTTTTCAAAAATAATGTATCAGTTTACCATGTCACCGTACAGTTTGGCAGACTTGAACATTCTTATTTTTTTTTTAAATCACTGATAAGATGGGTGAAATGGTATTCAACCGTTCTTTTAACTTGCATTTTTGTTTACTAGGGAGATAAAAAAAAAACTTTTATATATCTTTGCTGACAAGAGATTATCTTCTGTAAAGTGACCTTTGCTTTATCTCTTAGCTTCTTAGTATTTTTTTTCCTTATTATGTGCAACTTGCTTATATAATAAAGATGTTAAAACTTTGTCAAATTTGTTGCAAGTTTTCCCCCCAGTCTATTAAGGAAAAACAGTGCATTCAGACTTGATTCTATTCTATTTTGAGAGGTGTGTGAACTTGGTACAGTGAGGTTTGTAGTGCAGTTTAGAAGGGAGCGATTGACACACACAAATATCACCATGATCATTTCTTCTTTTGAAAGATCTCCTGTATCTAAGCTTAGATGGTCTTTTAAAGAGACAAGTAAGTTTGTTCTATAGTCAACAGACTATAAGAAAGCATCTAAACTTGTTAAATTTTATGTAGTACTCTTAAAGGATATTTTATAATGCGTTAATCTGGGGGAAACCCCTAAGCCTAAGAATCAATGTGTCAAGAAAGAAGTATGGAAAGAATGTTTAAACAATTACAGTGAAAGATGAACAATGCTGATCATTTTCTCCAAAGTGTATTATTGGCTGTATCAAATGGAGTTACAGATTATAATGAGATATTTCAGAGAGGGATTTTACTTTGTAAGTTTCCTACAGTGGGAGAAGATGGGGGCAAATAATAGTACTTGTGAATAGGGAGAAAGTGTGGCTAGACAAACATTACTTTCTTTACACAGGTCAACCAGATATCTTCATTTCTAAAAGTTGTTCCAACACTGAAGCTCTCTAGGGGAGACCATCATTACTGAATTGTGCCAGATGCTGCAGCTTGTCTGACATATATTTAAACTTTCATCTTCCTGGACAACTTAATGATATAGGATAGTTGTTTAGTTTAGGTCAGGTTTCCATAGGCAAAATAAAGCAGAGGGGTGGTACAGACATCTAGATGTTTCACGCAAAAAGTAGAGACTGTATTTGGCTTGAACTCACCAGATGGTTGCTTTAATGCTCTACTTTTCTTTGCTTATAGATTCCTGCCTCTTATATATTTTTGTTTTTATTTTTATATTTATGACAAGTTACCCCAAAAAGAAATTGTTTTCCATATCCAGGTATAATTTCTATGAAGGCTGGACTCGGAACCAAGAGTCTCAAACACAGATTTTTAAAACAACAGAATGAGATGTAATAAAACCTCCAGTATTTCTCGTTTGCCAGTTTAGCCGAGGAGGGGAGACACAAGCATTTCCGCTGGTATTTTATACCTAGATACTAAGGCAAATGGATAAACACGGCCACAGTACCTTTAAAACAGATTCTAACTAATGAAGAAGTATGCTTTTAATGGAGTTTGCCTTTAGAAGAAATTTCCTGTGAAGTTGTTTGAATTGAGCAGTCACTGGTAATAAAGACTCATCAGCCTTTGTCCTCACATACATGATCATCAGTATTCTAAACTACTTGTGTTAAAATCAAAATGGATAATAGAAATGTGGATTTACTTAGCTTAAAAATTAAACTGTTGCCTTAAATGTGGGCACTGTTCAAGAGAACAAAGCCTATGAGGACAAAGTAACCAGTATAAAAGCACCAGTATTTTTGCCCAATTTTTCTTTAAGTATTAACTCTATAGTCTTTGTGAGCTAATGTTTATGTTGATAAAAATGAGCTGCCCTTGCTATTAAAAATGGGTGCTAGTGATGATGATTGCTTTCTCTGTGTTTGGACATAAATGAAATCATGCACAATGAATGATGCTTTCTACACTATGCAGGGATAAGGGCTGCCCTCTGATTTGTGGTTACAGCCACCGCTTGCAGATGATGGCTTTGGTCTCAGCTTCTTCTATGCTACTCAAAACCTCTGCTGGAGCAAACAACCGTCAAATGCCTGCCTGCTGCACACAGAACAGGTCTGTTTGCTGCTTTTGTTTCCTCTCACTCTGCAGCTAAAGTAATTAGAGCAAATACATGGTTTAATTAGGCTCCTAAAGCTTCCCTGTTATCTTAGGAGTCAACTGAAAATTAACTCAGTTAAAAATCAAGCATTTCTCTTCGCCTTTGAAAGACAAAACTCATTTGGAAATTACTTGTAGTAAGTAAACTAAACATCAGAACAATTAAATCTAGCAGATTTCACATGAATTTCAATAATTTCACACCACATACTTTTGTAATGTAAATATAAATGACCCATATAAATTTTTGCTTATCAGTTGGTATCATACAGCGACCTCATTCTTTGTGTCAAAAAGATTTTTGGTTTCTACTGCCTTGCCTTCAAAAGTTGGAATCTTTATTTTGTAAACTAAAGAGCATCGTTACGATGACTGAATTTGCTGTTTTAAAAGAGCTGGTGTTAGAGACTTGCATTTTCATTTGGATGTTTCCATATCCAGTTTTATCTTATTTAAGATATGATTTCTTTTTACTTATCACTGATTCTCCTTTCTCCACTCCTCACATGGACCTGCAATATCTATCAGCTTGAACCCTTCCTTTTGTTTTCATAGTAACCATCCTGGTCCAAGTCCTAATCAACTCTCCCAGTTTTGCTGAAGTAGCCTCTTCAACTGGCTTTACCCTTCTTCAGTCTCTCTATGGTCAACAGAATATTATCTGTCATATGTCCCTTTCATCATACCATTCACTGCTTAAAGGTGTACAGAGTACACACTTTTTTCTTCTGCTGTGTCGGAACTAAACTAGCACAAGCCTATAAGTTCCCCTCTTCCCAGTTGACACCACAGCCAAACCACTTTCTCATTGCCTTGCTGCACACAACCCATGCTTCCAAAGTCAGTCCTCATCTATTATAATACATTCTCCCTGCTCACACCACCAGTTAGATTAGTCTCTTTATGGCATTGCATATATTTATCCATTATCGTTGTTAGGATATCTCTCATGTCTAAATGGCCTGCCCATCCTAATTACCAGTTAATGCCAATCACTTTCCTCAAGACTCAGCTCAAGACTCGCTCAGGAAAGCTTCCCTCACATAATCTTACTACAGTCACTGCCTAATTTTTCCTGAGCATTGGATGTTAAGTAGAGCTTAGGATTTGGTCAATGTTGTTGATGCGGTCATATCATTGGTAAGTGACAGTCATTGTCACAATGACTAATAATTTTCTACTACTTGGTAAATAGCTACTATCCTGGAACTACCTTCCCTTCCCAAGTGCTTCTACCCACCCAGTTGTCCTGGCTGCTTCAGCCCTTCCTCTAGGACCTCTGAATTCTGCAATATCTAACTACTAAAAAGTCAGCTGCAGGCACAGTGGTAGATTTCCATGACCCTGCTCTAGAGCTTTGACTGGCATATATTCTGACTGGTAGGCTTGTGATACACAGGCTCTTAAGTAGTTAAAAGTACTATCCCTCAATATAACTAATCCCTGAGTTAAGGAACACTGTTCTAGACTATAAACACCTTGAGGTACAGGACAGGGACTATGTCATATTCATCTTTGTATCCTTAATGCTTACTATGGTACCTGGAAGTGACCAACACATTTGCCTTGAGGAAAGAACCAAGGTAGGAAAAGGAAGGAAGGACAGAGAGGAGGGGAGGAGGAGCATGGTGGAAGGGAAGGAGGAAGGGAGGAAAAGAAGTGTCTAGGATAGGTTTAAGTGGCGCATGTCGGAGCACCTGTGTGGCTTAGTCAGTTAAGCCTCCTTCAGCCCCCCATTCTTGGTTTCTGCTCAGGTCATGATCTCACCATGAGATTAAGCCTCGGGTTGGGCTCTGCTCTGATCGCACAGAGCCTGCTTGGAATTTTCTCTCTCCCTTTCTCTCTCTCTCTCTCTCTCTGCCTCCCCCCACCAATAAATAAATAAATAAATAAATAAATAAATAAATAAATAAATAAACATTTTAAAAATGGCCAATGCAGACTACTTCCTTCTCCAGAATACTTTTTTTTTAATTCAACACACAATGTTACATTAGTTTCAGATGTACAACATAGTGATTCAAAAACTATACATTATGCTGTGTTCACTACAAGTGCAGCTACCATCTGTCATCATTCTACATTCTTACAGTTCCATTGACTCTTCCCAATACTGGACTTTTTGTTCCCATGACTTATTCATTCCATAACTGGAAGCCTATACTTTGCTTCTCTTTGCTTCACCCATTTTGCCTATTCCCCACCCTCTAGTAAGGATCAGTTTGTTCTGTGTATTTATAAATCTGATTCTGCTTTTTGTCTGTTGACTCATTTATTTTTATGATTCCACACATAAATGAAATCATATGGCATTTGTCTTTCTCTGGCTGACTTATTTTACTTAGCATTATACCCTTGAGGTCTGTCCCCGTTCTCATAAATGGCAAGATCTCATCCATTCTTATGGCTATATAATATTCCATCGTGTGTGTGTGTGTGTGTGTGTGTGTGTGTGTGACATCTCATTAATTCATTCACCTATTGGCAGACACTTAGGCTGTTTCCATAACTTGGCTATTATACATAATGCTGCAATAAACACAGAGGTACATACATCTTTTTAAATTGATGTTCTGGTTTTCTTTGTGTAAATACCCAGTAGTGGAATTATTGGATCATGTGGTAGTTCTGTTTTTAATTTTTTGAGAAAGCTTCATACTATTTCCACAGTGGCTGCATCGATTCACGTTCCCAACAGTGTGTGAGGATTCCGGTGTTCTCCACATCATTGCCAACACATGTTATGTCCTGTTTTTTTAACAGTGCCTAAGCTCTCCGTGAGTGACAGCAAGTCTTGGTTACTTCTGCCTGATGTAACATCTCTTCCCCCTCAAAAGACTTGTGTTCTTTTCCCTCTCATTCATCACAGCTGAGTTAATCTTTGCCCACACATATCCCTTGCCCATCTTACAGTTGTCAGAAACCTCAGTAAATGTCTGTACCCTATATTTTTCCCTCTGTTTTTTAGTTCCATTAGAGAACAAAGGGAAATTCCAACCCCAGTCATCTAGGATGATACATATAAAATTCATGCTGGTCATAAACATGGAGTCATGGTGATTATAAATCTCTACCAAGGAAAAGCACTTATCACTTTTTGACACCATGTGTTTCTCCATTCCCCGCCCCACTACAGTGTCAGCTCCATGTGTTGCTGTGTGTTCTCTGTTTATTCCCTGGGCCTAGAACAGTGCCTGACACATAATAAAGATCCTCAATAAATATGTTTTACATTTATTTATTTATTTTGAGAGAGACAATATGTGTGGGGGAGGGGCAGAGAGAGAGGAAGACAGAGAAAAGGCTCTGCGCTGTCAGTGCAGAGTCCAGTGTGGGGCTCAAGCTCACAAAACCGTGAGATCATGACCTGAGCTGAAACCCAGAGTCGGCCACTTAAGTGACTGAGCCATCGAGGTGCTCCCTCAAAAAATATTCGAACAAGTAAATGAAAATGAAAAATAGATGTTTTGAAGTTAAAATAGAGATGGCTCATGGACCACATGTGCTCTTAGGAGGGATCCCTTTCAGAATCTCCAAGAAGTCTTCATCTAGCTGCTTTCATTAAACATGCTTCTTCTGAAGCATTATTGTTCAAAATATGTCCTGATATATTTTGTAAGCCTATTTCATGATTATTGTTATCTTCTAATTTTTATCTAATGATTTAGTATTACAACACATTTGCTTTGTACTATATTCCCATAGCAAATATACAGACAGAATTTCCATATATTGTGAATTAAATGAGTTTCTTTGGGCAAACCTATAAATCCAGGAAACATTTATTTACAGTGCTCCTGTGGGTAAATGTGTTCAAAGTTCAAAACAAGCACCTTACAAACCACTTTTGAAATATAACCATTTTTAGTTTCATGAGTTTCTGTATTCAGTCTGTGCTTTACTGTAGACAATTGTTTATGGATTGTAAGTACTTTCCAGTTGCCTCATTAGTGGATGCTTTATCTTCCCCAGTGTTTTGTAAGCACCCCCTGAAGGCAGGGATTATGTTTTTCTACTTTTGTTTATCCCTTCATGGTGCCTAGTACTGCATTGTACTCAGGAACCACTTGTTGAATGAAGGATTTTACCTAAATGCAAAATAAGGTGATAAACCCAGAAGACAGTGTATTACTTTTTCAAAAAGATGAAACATCAGTCATTCAATGCAATCGTCAGTATTTAGGGCCTCTCACTTGAGAGTCCTATTAGAGACCACATTGTGTTTAGGCTTCCTAATCACTCCTTCTTGCCAAACTTTTTCACAGGGGTTTTAATTATAAAAGAAGCAGCATAGATTTAAAATATTTCATTCTTAATTAATTATTTGTTCCCTCTTCCCCTGAAATACATCATCAGGGAGAATTATGAACTACTATGTAAATGATTTAATTTGAGTTCAGGAGTTGGGACGGAAGATGTTTGTGCTTATTAATTTCAGTATCTTTTCCAAATTTGAGACTAAGGCATCAAAAGAGAAATAAGAAGGGAACACTTCCATTTCTGATCAAGGAACAACAAGAAAATTTAGACTCAGACTCGTAGTAAGTTGCTCCCTTCCTTCTGTGAAAATGCATTGAAAACACCTGGGATCTTATTTAACTTGAGTGATGGTTACATGGGCGTTCGGTATGTAGTTATTATTTAAACAGCACATATGTATTTTATACAGTCTTCTGTGCATATATTTTACAATAAAATAAAAGCTACCTTAAAGACAAATGTGGTCCATGAGAGAAACATATCAACATTTCACATTGATTCAAAATCCAGAACCAATAAGTGTAAATCACTCTTTCCTTTTGTTAATTGGCATTCAGAAAGGAAAATGTTAACATTTGAATAGAGTGTTTAAGAAATAGTTACATTTGCATCTGAAAAGAGGGGTCCCTTGGAAAATAAAATTGGTGCTTTCAGAATTAAAAAAAACAAACAAAATAAAACCAAACAAAATAAGGTGTTTTGTCTACCCCAAAAGATCTCTTTAAAGATCGCTTCCAGGTTCACCTGACGACGTTTTGTCACATGGCTCAGTACTTCTGTAGAATCTTTGAGGTGTTAGAGAATCAAAGCTAAGCGCACTCCAAAAAGTGAGCTGTGTAAACTGAGAAACTCTATTCACAGTACCTAATAGTAAAACTGATTTACAGGGAAGACTTAAAGTTTGTTTTCTACGATTTTACCTTCTGTGTGTATGTGTGTACAATGTCAGTGTGGTTTTTAATGGAAGCTTGTTTCTCATCAACCAGATTGTAAATTTCTTGAGGATAAGGAATGATCTATTGTCTTTCATGTTCCCTGCATGGCCTCACTCTGTGTTAGTCACCTAATACTTTAGCTTGATTTGCAAATGCAT
>JAESUZ010004800.1:0-446211 GCA_017311185.1 Proteles cristata cristata
ATTAGTGCCACTGTGGCATGTGCTTCAAGTTTCTCAAAGTGCTGTGAGGATAATGACAAATCGAACTGGGTTATGGCAGCCAATCGACATCCTACTTCCCCATCTCTTGTCAGTCACAGTTGCTTCCAAAGGGAATTCTTGACAGGACCGCGAGGCTCTGGGCAAGAGCTGAAGGGAAAATAATGTCTTTCTTCAAATAACTCATCTGCCAGAGGCTCCACGTAGGGAAAATGGTTCCCATGTAAGACCTAGCCAAGAACTCAAGTTACTCAAGAAAACTTGCATTTTTCTCACTTTAATTGGATATGTGCTTATTTTAGTTCTTAAAATATTTTTTGGGGTGCCTGGGTGCTTCACTCAGTTGAGGGTCTGACTCTTGATCTCGCCTCAGGTCATGATCCCAAGGATGTGAGACTGAGCCCTGTGTTGGCCTACATGAGGAGCATGGAGCCTGCTTAAGATTCTCTCTCGTAATACAGACAAACATACATACATACATATTCTCTCTGGCCCCCCCCCACTCATGCTCTCTCGCTCTCTCTCTAAAAAAAAGTATAAAGTATTTCTTACTCACCTATCAAACACTTAAACAGCACACCACGTGTTTTGCACATGCCAGAGACCTTCCCCCGCTCTGTGTCCTAATCATCCAACTGAGGCCACCTCCTTCAGCAGCTCCCCTCGATTTCCCCTAAACCAGGTATGTCTTCCGATCTCCCATAGTACTCAGCTGTAACTCTTGTACAGTCACCGTCTTCTACTATATATTATCCTTATATATATCCCAATTTTTAAGAAAGCGGGAAGGAGGAGAGAAACTGAAAGGGGAAGAGAGTTACCAAGGCCTGCCAGCCTAAAAGACAGCCTGTCAAACCAGTAATGCTGAGTAGGGTCTTCTAGGTAGTCAATATGATTATAAACAGGATGAAGAGCACAAGGGACACTTAAGATGCAGTCACCGTTTCCAGTAGGCCTCTTGAGAGAGAGGGGAAAAAATAGTATTGCAATCCTTTCAGACATGATTTATTAAATACATAAGAATACCAAGATAATTGAGCCATCTCTAAAATGGAAAGGCAGTGCATATACCTGATTCATAGGAAATCTGAAACGGTTAAATATATGTTACGGTATATAGTCCAACTTAGTATTTTTAAATTGGACAGTATTGACTTTAAAGCATTTTTCTCCTAGTTTTCAAAATAGTCAATGCTGAAATAGCACCCGTAAAACGTGTCCCATGACTGTTATAACAAGCTTGTCCTAGATACAAGAAAACTAATTGCAGAGTCTGTTTTTCTCCTTTTTCTATAAATACATTCTAAACAAAAGGTAATGAGTTTAATTAAGTAAATACTAATATATGAAAAAAATAGGTGAAAAAATAAATGCCTTTCATAAGGTTTCATTGTCTTGGTGCTATTTCTACAATAGCCAGAGTAATAAAGGATTTAATTTTGTCCAAAGTAGGAATTTTTAGTGACACTGGGATTTCTGGAAAGCAGTCATTACACACCAGCATGCTGAAGGAATGTCTTTTACCCAGGAATTTGACTGAGTCTTCTCATGAAAAAGCTATACATACTTATATTTGTGCATTTAGTGGTAAACTGATCTTTTGAGCTGCTAAATTACAATCATTTCATTTTTAAATCTTAAGATCAACCAACTGTTAAGAAAACTGAAAAAGTTTAATTAGAATCACAGAACTAACCTCATTACAAAGGCAAATAATTTTGAGCCAGCTAGAAAGATACTTGCAGTTCTAAATCTGAATATTTTTTTATCACTAGATTTGCTTGTCACTGTAGAGCTGAAATTAGATCAAAGAAATCACTTCGCAATCTCTTTCCTGAGTATTCTCACCATATTTTGACAACCAGTGGAAATTATATAAGGCAATCTATGGTTCAGCAGGTAAGAGCATGGATTCTCAAGTCACACTGACATGGGTTCAAGTCCTAGCCTTGCTACCCACTGGCTCTGTGACCCTGAGAGAGAAACTTAATCTCTCCAAGCTCAGTTCCTTATCTATAAGGGACTATAGAACTAAGGAACTTATCTATAATAACTGAACTATATTATAATAATGTCATGAAGATTAAATGAAGATGTGTGGAATACTTACTGCAGTGCCTGACATATATTAAGTGTCCATTAAATATTAGCTATTTACTCTATTATTATTATTTATCATAGCACATACAACATACTACTCTTTATTATTTCTAGTGTTATCTATTGTCCATGATCCAGACTACGTTTCATCACCAACCTCCTCCCCAACCTTACTTGCCTGCACACTTTGTGAGAGACTCAGCCAATAGATCTACATGGATGAAGATCAGGTGAGGTTGTTGTAGTAATAAAAGCAAAGAGTAGATCAAGAGATGACCTCAGTGGAATCTTGTGGAAAAGTAAAAATATGTATATGTTGTCAAAGCTTCTATCCATCACAAAACTATAGTAATATATGCATGCCATCAAAAGGTTTTTTTAAAAATTTAGAGAACTAACTCAATCAATAAATATGTGTTAAGTGCCTACTACATGTTCACCCTGAAAAAGACTGACACAGTCTCAACCCTCAGGGAGCTTATATTCAAGCTGGAGACACAAAATTTTCACAACGAATTATTTCCTCACAATTATGATTATATATTACAGAGAAGAAGGTATGCCAAAAAAAAAAAAAAAAAAGCCCTAACGGAGAAAGTGACCTCCCCAAACCAGGGGAGTCAGAGACGGCTTCTGTGAGGACATGGTGCTTAGACTGACAGCTCTGGGATGAGCCATCAATAACTTGGGTTTGAAGAAGGCAGTTTTAGCAGGGAAAACAGTATGTGTGTGGTCCCTGAAGCTACCAGGTGTATGATGCATTTGAAAACCGAAAGAATGGCGTTCCAGAGCAATGGACAGACATATTTACTGGCCATTAGAAAAGTCTGGGGCCCCAACCTCAGGGCTTCTCTCCTTTAATGCAAAGCACTGTATACGCAGGTGGTAGCTGGCCCTCTTTGTGTATCCCAGGGGAGACTGGGGCTTGGGATGTGCATATTGAAAGGAAAGAGAGAAATTAAGAGGAAAGTCAACATAGAATTATGATTAAAAGCACAGATTTTGGAACCAGCCTGCATGGTTTGAATACTGGCTTTGCTACTTATTAAAGACTTGCCTTTTTTCCCAGAAAATAGAAAAAAGTAGAAAGCTTGCCAATCTGTTTTATAAGAATAGAATAACCCTGACACAAAACTTGACAAGGACATTATAAGACAGAAAAGTTACAAATCAATATCTCTCATGACCATAGAGAAGAAAATTCTAATGAAATACCAGAAAACCAAATCCAGAAACGTAAAATAAGATAATTCATAATAATCAAGTTGGAATTCTAGGAATACAAAGTTGGTTTATTTTCTTTCAAAACCAATGATTATAATTCAAGATGTTAACAAAATAAAGTAAAAGAATCATATAATAATTCAAATAGATGCAGAAAGAACTTTGATAAAATGCAATTTCTACTTGTGTTTAAAGCTATCAGTAAACTAGGAATAGAAGAGGACTTGAGAACTTCCTTGAAATGATATGGGATGCCTTTAAAAAGAAAACACTATATACCTACAACAAACATCATAGTCAATGTATAAAGCTTTTCCTTCTGAAACTGAAATCGAAAAAGATGTCTGCTATCACTATAATCAAGATAATTGTCAAGATTCTAGTCCAGACTCCCAACCTCCAGAAACTGTGAGTTAATAAATGTTATTGTTTCAAGCCACTAAGTTTTAGGGTAATTGTGGCAAATTTGATTTTAAAATTAACTTACAGACCCAAGAAGTTCAGTGAACCGCAAGCAAGATGAGTCCAAAGAAAACCACACCTAGTCACATCAAAATCAAAGATAAGAGAAAATTGACGTACCACATACGGGATGGCGTCAACAGTGATAACTGACTTCTCAACAAAATCAATGGAGGCCAGGTGCAATCAACGTAAGGACATCTTGTAAACTGTCGACTATAACTCTGTGTCTAGTGAAAGTCCTTACAAATTAGACTACAGACACTTTCAGATAAAAGCTGATAAATTATTTCGAAGTAGACCTGCACTATTGGAAACACTAAGACAGCAAGCAAACAAAGAGATACATAAATAAATAAATCTCCAGGTTCAAGGGAATGATAGCAGATGGAAACTTGGATCTACAGGAAGGAATAAGATGTACCACATATGGTAAATATATGGGTAAATATAAAGATCTACATTTTTTTCTTTTTTTAATTTCCTTAAAGGACAACATACTTCTCAAAACAAAATAGTAACATAATAATGTGGGGCCTCATAACATATGTAAAGCAAAACATATAGCAACAACAGCAAAAAAGAGAAAGAGGGATAAATGGATTTATTATATTGAAGGTTCTCACATTTTATGTGAAATGATTCACTCTTCATTCTAAATATGTAAGTTAAGGGTGTATATTGTAATTCTTGGAGCATCTACCAATAAATACATTAAAAACCAATGGAAAATATAAAACATAAGATTGAATAAAAATACTTGATTAAACAAGAAGAAGGGAAGAAAAGAACCAAAACTAGATGGGACGAACAGAAAACAAACAGCAAGACAGTAGACATAAACTAAGCCATACCAACAAGTACATTCAATGTAAATGGATTAAACTACCCAGTTAAGAGGAAGAGACTCAGAGTGACTAAAAATCAAGACCTATACACTGTAGACAAGGCACACACTTTAAAGATAAAGATACAAAACAGTTGTGAGTTAAAAAAAAAAAAAACCAGTAACAATACAAACAGTAATTTAAAATGGCTAAATTAATATCAAAGTGGACTTTAAAACAGTGTGCCAGTGACAAGGAGTTGGATCTCATAATAAAAAAGAGTCAATTCATCAGGAAGACATTATAATCCTAACTGTGTATATGCACTTAAAAATATGTAGAGCAAATATTCACAAAACTAAAAGGAGAAAGACACAAATCCACAATCATGATTAAATATTTTATCATTTATCTCTCAGTGATAGGACAAAGAGATTTTCAAAATGTAATAAGGATATGGAAGATCTGAATACTATCAATAACTTGACCTAATATCTAGCAATACCTAAGAAGTTCAGAATTCACATTCTTTTCAAATGCACACAGAATATTCATCAAGTAGACTATATGTTAAGCCATAAATAAGTCTCAATAAATTTCAAAGGGTTGATGTATTACAATGCTCTCAGAAGAGGAAAAATTAAATTAAAAATAATAACAATAGGACATCAGGAGAAAATCCCAAGAAATGGAAAATCAAACAATATACTTCTAAACAATGCACAGTCCAAAGAAAGATGACAAGGAAAACCATATTGTTCTAACTGAACAATAATGAAACACAATGTATCAAACTTTGTAGGATGCAACATTAATAGTATTAAAATATCATCTTCCCCTAACTGACGTATAGAATCAACACAATCCAAATAAAATCTGAGTGGGTGTTTTTTTAATTACTAAGGTAATTTTAAAATTTATATGGAAATACCAATTACCAACAGTAGCCAAAACAAGTTTGAAAAATAAGAACATTGTTGAATAACTTAAACTATTTGATTTCAATACCCACCATACAGCTGTAGTAATCAAGACAATGGGGTATTGGTACAAATATAGAACAATAGACAAAAGAACAGGACAGGGAATCCACCAATAGACCCACACTTATGTAGCCAGTTGATTTTGACAAAGGGCCAAGTATCAATGCAGAAATGATCAGGGTTTGGGGGTTCCTGAGTGGCTCAGTTGGTTAAGCATCCGACTTTGGCTCAGGTCATAATCCCAAGGCTTGTGGGTTCAAGCCCCCTGTCAGGCTCTGTGCTGTCCGCTCAAAGACTGGGGCCTGCTTTGGATTTTGTGTCTCCCTCTCTGTCTCTGCCCCTCCCCTGCTCATGTTCCCTCTCTCTCTCTCTCTCACTCTCAGAAATGAACGTGAAAAAAAAAAAAAAAGAAATGATCAGGGATTTTTTTAAACTACATATTCATGTGAGAAAAAACTCATCTCAACTCCTACCTCTCACACATAAATTAATTCAAAATGAAATATCAACCTAAACAGAAAAACTAAAACTCTAATACTTACAGAAGAAAACAGAAAAGAAAAATCTTTTTGATCTAGAGGTAAGCAATGATATCTTAGATAGGACACAAAAAACCATTAACCATTTTTTTAAAAAAGCAGCTAATTGGACTTCATGAAAATTAAAATTTCTGCTCATCAAAAGACATGATAAAAAAAAACAAAAAGGAAAGGTCTCCTAAGGCTCCCTGAATGTCGCAAAGAATGGAGTCCCACCGTCCATGCAGAGACTACTCACTAGCGCCTCCTTGCATTGGTTTTCCCGTTTTCCAAGTTTCCTCACTCCTGGTCTGAAATCATGTTCCAAAATACCCCACACACAGTCTTTCACTTCAGGCTCTGCCTCCAATGGGTCCCAGGCTAAAACGATGTTGCACTTCAAAAGCGTCCTTGGCCAGGAAGAAAGAGAAACTACCACTTCCTGAGCTGTCACCGTATGCCGGGCTCTGTGCCAGGCACTCCACAACGGCCACCGCACTTGATACTCGCCAGAACCGTGAACTGGCTCAATCTGGAAACTGGGGTCCAAGCTGTTTAAAATTACACAACTTTGCCAGGGCAAGAATGTAAGTTCCTCTTACCTCAGTTTATTTCCCTCTTATTTTCCATGCTGCCTCCAGTGATACCTACCTTTCTGCTCTTCGACGTATTTCTGGAAGTGAACTGTCATGATAAGTAATAAGAAGAGTAGCTATTATGCTTTGATTGTCTATCTGTGTCAGATAACTGGCTAAGCACTTACAATTAATCCTCGCCGTGCCTCTACAAGCTATTACTATTGCCAATTTATTCATCTGAAAATGGAGTCTTGCTGAGGTTAACTTTCTGAAGGTCCTCTACTAACAAAATAAGAGCTAATATTTGTGTTCACTATGTGCCCCTAACACCTATAATTTCATTTAATCTTCACATTCACTCATGAGAAGATTCTTTATGTTCATCACATTACAGAGCCAGTCACTCAAAAACCCATGGGTGCATTTCCCCCTCCCATGTTGCCTCTCATTAGAGGAAAGGGGAGAAGAAAGTAATACACGACCAGAAAAAAAGACAGTACTGCCATCATTTTCTCTATAACACGTGTCGATAAAGACTTGGACAAAATGCTTTGAACAGAGCGCCAATCTTAGCAATGAGCACCTACTAAAAATACAACCTATGGTTATTTTAAGGAAGTGTTTCTTAACCTCAGCGCTATTAAAAGGTTGAGCTGGATAATTCATTATAGTGGGAGACTGCCCTGCCTATTACTGGGTGTTCAGCAGTATCCCTGGCCTCTGCCCATTAGATGCCAATAGCACCCCGTCTCAAGACGGCCAGAAGTGTCTTCATGCTTGGCCAAAATTGTGCCTAGTTGAGAACCACTGGTTTATGATGTTTTAACCAAATCCTTTTAGTTTTGAAGTTAAACAAAGCATATTAGGCCAATGGTTCTTAGGAGAATTCCACTTGTTTCAGGAACTGCATTGTGAATACCTGAACAGAGCTTTATTTTTTTGAATATAGTTTATTGTCAAGCTGGTTTCCATATAACACCCAGTGCTCACCCCACACGTGCCCTCCTCCATGCCCACCACCCATTTCCCCCTCTCCACCACCCCCTTCAACCCTCCGTTTGTTCTCAGTATTTAAGAGTCTCTTATGGTTTGCCTCCCTCCCTCCCCTTAACTATTTTTTCCCCTTCGCCTCCCCCACGGTCCTCCGTTAAGTTCCTCTCAGTTCATATATGAGTGAAAACATACGGTGTCTTTCTCTGCCTGAGCAGAGCTTTAACACAGACTCACATCTCTTCCTCCCTGCTCTTATCCCCTCCCTTCCTCTGCCTTGACCCAGGCTCCCAGGGACGCCACCCACCCAGTGACAACAGACTGGAGTCCTAGAAGAGACCTTGCTCCTGGGCTATGAGGGCTTCTACTTTTCATCAGATATTCCCCCTCTGATTCAAGTTTTTGTCTCGCCCTGATTAGCATACTGTCATCTCCAGGCTTAGAACAAAACCTATCTAATTGGTTCTGCTTCTAAATGAAAGCACACCATGTTAAGAACATTGTTTCTATATTTACAAATTCAAGACGTGATTGAAAGCGTCATGCTCTCAGTGTAGGAACAATGTCTCCGTAATCAAACACCCAAAGCAAATTGTATGATTACTTGTATTATCTAGGATTTCAAGGCTCTGTTTCAGGGCCGAGAAGCCAAGTAGAAATAGGCCAACTTTTTCAGCAGCCCCTTTTCTCTTTCATACAGAAATAAAACTATTGTGTGCATTATTTTGCCCAAAATTTTGACACAAATTCCCCTAAACATTTTAAATTTATGGATCATAAATAAATATTACTGAATCAAACTGTAAGAGATACGAATAGCCTAAAAGTAGATCTTAGAACATTTTTAAATATTTTCCTAAACTCTGAGTTCTTTTTGCAATACACCATGAAACAGTAAGTGCATGTATATGTGTGAGTAATACATAAAGCTGAGTGTGCTCTCTCTTAGAAATCTGGCCAAATAAAGCGCCCTTCTACAAAGCTATTCTATGAATCACTTCTATAAAGTTCTATGATATTCTTTTCACGTCTTTTAAACCAATCTTTCAGATGTAGTTAAAATGATAAACTTAAAGACAACTTCAAAATCAGTCCCGTAATGAAATTTATCCACGTAAGGAGTATTTTACATTTACATGTAGATGCACAGTTTACCACTTTTAGAGCCAGTCTTTCCTAAGCCATTTTTTCTAAAATATGTGTTTGAAATATTGAGAGCCATATAGCAGACAGGCATCAGGGCCCTTCCTAATAAGTAGGTTTTATTAGCTCTGCAACCCTGTAAAAGCAGGGGGGGAAATGTTCTTCTCAATTTACAGAATCCTTCATCTTAATGATCTAGGCTAAGCATTCAAAAGAAGAGATAATTGCAAAAGTTAAAGAACTGACTTAATAAAAGTTAAAGAGCAACTGGTACTAAAGTTAATCAAACTTTGGATCTTCATTCTTTTGTTCCAATCTCATTCTAAAACTTGGTGGTAGGTGCTAAGTAAAAATAACTTCCATTAGGTAAATAATTGCAGTGAAGATTCCATTTGTGAAAGTAGCAATGTGCATAAAAACCAATGCACATCAAATATATAAATACCTCTGTACACATTTTCATTCTAAATGAAAACTTAAATTAAAATTGTTCTAAGTGAAAATCTGTTTCTTACAGAGTTGTTGTGAGAAACAAGATTATACTTGTAAAAGTACTTTGTAAATTTTTACGTGCTATAGGAAACGTGGTGTTTGTTCAGTTCTGACACAAACTTCTCCAAGCACTAGCTTAGTGAAACATTTCCAGTGATACGTGCCATCTCCCTGGTGGGCCCTTGCCTGTATTGCCTTGTCTTCCCCACTATTGAGGAGAATACTGCAAACCGAGGATAAGCACCTTGCCATAAAGTTGTGTTATATTAAGAAGTTAAAAAATAGAAATTATAGAGCTACAATCAGTGAGCAGATCACAAGTAAACATGAATTCCTGAATTACAAACCTCAATTATAAAACCCGTTTGACTCATCTGCCTTGGCATTTTGTTCCATTCCCGGAGTTGGTAGTTGCAGCTTGGGTGTACCCAGCCTTCCTTGGACTTCTGTGAAGCTGCTAAGCCTTGAAAACAGCAGAGAAGCCTCTTCATCTAGGCCCCCAGACCCCACCTCTGCTCTATTAGCACTGGTTATCTGGCCTTTGATCCCTACACTTTCCACTTCCTGGGAAACTGCACGCTGGTGATGTCAGAGTCAGCCTAGGCCACCCGACACCACTCTCCTGGCGCTGTCAATGCCAGGGAGGAAGGGGCCGTAACTCTGTTTTCTTACTGTTTTCTTTTTCCTAAAAGTTGGTTTCCCTCATCGACTGAATCTTCCAAAGTTCTCTTTGCCATTGCGCCTGCATCTCCTTTTCACGATGAAATTCGTGATTTCCTCCTTTTCACCCCTTTTCATGTTATACTTCAGTATTACAATGTTTCTATAAACGTTGCTAATATTTGACTCTTATTTGTAAGGGTTTGAAACACCATGCAACATGAAACAAATAGTCCTTAGGTTGAGGCTGTTCACTTTCAGGCCAATGTTGCGTTTAAAGATTAGAAAGAAGCCAGTCTTGCCTACAAGCAAAAGCACCTTCACTATGAAGAACATCCCAGAGAACAAGATTTGAACAGTTAGCAGCTAACATGAAAAATAACAACTGAATTTTTCATTCTGTACCAAGCATATACTGAGTGCTTTACATACATTATGCAGTTGATTCTCACAATAGCTCAACGAAACAGAATATAAAATATCAGCCCAAGGTGCAAAAGCGAGTGAGTACAAGAGTCACGGATGGAAAGCCTGCCGGCTGTGTGGATGGGAAGCCCTTGCTTCCAAACAGTGCCTGACAGTGACGAGTGGAGGGCAGGAAACAGGTGAGAAAGAGGGAGAGTTCCAGAAAGTTCTTTGTCTTCTTAAGAAATAGTGATTCTTGTAGATGGACCTTGAAGCCATTATGCTAAGTGAAGTCGGATAAAGACAAATACTGTATGATCTCCTTTCTATGTGGAATCTTTAAAAGAAAGAGGAGGAGGAGGAGGAGGGGAAGGGGAAGAAGCCGCCACGGCCACGGCCTAACTCAAGAGCTGCAGAGCACAGACTGGTGGTTTTCAGAGGCAGAAGACTGGGGGAGGGGAAGGAGACAAAATGAGTGAAAGAGGTCAAAGATAAAATAAGTCCTGGGGATGTAATGTACAGCATGGTGATTACAGTAAATAATACTGTATTGCGTATTTGAAATTGCTTAGAGAGTAGGTGTTTTAAATTCTCATCATTAAAAAAATGCGATGATTTACTATGACATATCTCGACTAGACTGTGTCATTTCATAACATGTACAAATATCAGATAATTATGTTGTACACCTGAAACTAATATAATGTTATATGTCAATTATGTCTCTATTTTAAAAAGAACGAAGAAAATAAAGGAAGGGAAGGGAAAGGAAGGGAAGGGAAGGGAAAAAAAAAGAAAAATGAAAAAAGAAGTGATTCTTGAAGCACCAACTTATGAGGGAAGTAGCTGGGAAAAGGGTCAAGGAAAGGAAGTGGGGGAAGCCCGTGTCTCCTCCAGTTAAGCTTAAATTTCTGCCTGCCCTGCCAAAATACAATGTTTTTCAGTGAAAGCATTCCCAGTCCTCTCAAAGAAACTCTCATTACAAGCAAGGCGAACTGTAGAAGGAAGAAAAACAAAAAGGAAAGAATTATTTCTTCCCCAAATGGGAGCAAAGTAGAACAGATTAAGAGTAGTACATGAGGCATATTGGTACTGAATGAAAGCCATGTGGCAAAACTTAGATTTAAGCAATTACCTTGGCATGGACTATTTTTGAGGAGAAAAATACAGAACGGTGTCAGCCAGATCAGGAGTTTTTGTTATTTTCCCCCAAATTACAGAATTGTTAAAACTTCACCACAGAAGTCTCCAGTGTATTGCTTTCCTCTGCATTATGTTGAGTTGTAAATGGTACTGAAAATTCCAGTAACAAAATTTTCTAAATTTTATAGTCTCTTTTCTTTGTCTCCTGAAAATTTTTAGTTAGCTCCATTCACATCAAAATATCCTACCCAAAGCAACAGTAAACTGTAGAAAAAGAAATAAACTCTCCGTTAAAATACAGAAGGCTTGGGGTGCGTGGGTGGCTCGGTCGGTTGAGCACCTGACTCTTGATTGTGCCTCAGGTCATGATCACAGGGTCATGGGATGGAGCCCATGGATTCTCTCTCCCTCTGCCCTTCTCCCCTGCTCAAGAGCTTGCTCTCTCTCCCTCTCTCTCTCAAAAACAAAAACAACAACAACGACATAGACTCAACTGCAAACGTCCCTATGAAATAACAAATGCAAGCAGAGCTGAGTTCCCAATGGCTAAGAAGGCTCTGGATGGATGGTCTCCAAATGATAAACATACACTTAGATTACCATGAGCACCATTTTGCTGATCTAAAGATATATGGGCATGCTAAACAAAGTACTTATAAATGGTAAGTCCACATTTGTGACTGGTGATGACTAGGATCATTAAAAATGAGGCCCACAAAACTTAGGATAGATGGTGGTCCTCTCACTATTATTCTGGAAACTACCTAGGCATTTGGCATTGCATCCTCTCTTCCCCATTAACACATATCCTTTAATTTTTTGTTTTTTTGAGAGAGAGAGAGAGGGAGGGAGAGGGCACAAGTGAGTGAGGAGGCAGAGAGAAAAGGTGAGACAGAGAATCCCATGAGGGGCAGAGAGAGAGAGAGAGAGAGAGAATCAGGACTCACCTGAAGCAGGGCTTATGCTCACCCAAAGAGGGGCATGAGGAATCAAACTCACAAACCATGGGATTAGGACCTAAGCCGAAGTCAGATGCTTAACCAAGTGAGCCACCCAGGTCCCCTAATAGTTTCAAACTGTAACTAAAACCTCACTTTCCTAAAAACAAAATCTTCCCTAAATAACCATAATTGTCTTCTTTCATTACTTTGCAAAATTGCTTCAAAACTTTATATGTTTAATCTGTGTTCTCTTCACGTACAACACCAGTTTGGGGCAGCTGGCTGGCTCAGCCAGTAAAGCATGTGATACTGATTTCAGGGTTGTGAGTTCAAGCTCCACGTTGGGCATTTGGCCTACTGGAAAAAAAAAAGAAAAAGAAAAAGAAGAAAAGAAAACCCGTATGTAATACCAATTTAGTGCTAAGTGTCTGTGTGTGTCTCAGCCTGCAAAAGTTCTCACTATGGCCTAACAAAAGAAGATTCTTCATCTAGGTTGCTTACAATGAAGCTTTACTGAACATTTACTTTTCACTTTGTCCCATGTAACATGCTATTGCTTTGTGTGTTAATTCATTTATTTGTTCCTCGCATCAAAAAAAAGGCACACAGTGGCACATAAGCTGCGGTTCAAAACCTCAGCAAGTAGAAGAGACATCCAAACATGTCTCTCAGACCTGTCCCTATTTTATGTTCTTTCTGCTTCCATCATCATCCCTGGGAGTGGGCTGTGCTAGCGGGAACACAAAAGGTGTTATTTCAACTTAAGTCGACCACATTAATTGACAAAAAGGACTGTGAGAGACACTGGAAAGCAGTCAGCCCGGGTGACTTTTCTCCCAGAAAACATTCATCAATGTCTAGAGGCATTTTTGGTTGTCACAACTGGGGAGAAGGTTCTACTAGCACTCAAGGTTACAGCCACTGACACTACCGGCCGCCCTACAATGTGCAGGACGGCCCCCACGAAACAAGACATGGCTAAGCTTGGCCCACTCCAGAGGGTAACTTCAGAGGTTAATTTTACATCTAGAATGTTCAATTCTGTGAGGAGAGGGATTCTGTTTGTCTTATTCAGAATGGAATAACCAGGCAAAATCCAGTACCTGACACATAACAGGAACTCAGCAATATCTCCTACATTAATTCACTTAATAGTGAAATAAAAACAGATAACTATACACATGAGAGAACATGGAAAAGGGAAAGTCCCATGAAAAGAGTAAAAATAAAGTGCTTTGGGGCTTTAAAATAAAAGAAATCACATCCAATTAAACAGAAAACGAAAGACCATCCAGGAGGCAGCATCTGAGGTGGAGAGACATTTAAGGTTCCAGCAGTGGGCGATGGGTGAGAAGATCATGAGTATCCAGGGAAGCCACTTGAGGAAAATACTGAGGTTCGCGGATGAACAGTTCAGTTGGGGTGGCAGACAGTGTGTAAATAGGAGAACAGTGAGAAATAAGCTTGGGAAGATAAATGAGGGCTTATGGGGCGCCTGGGTGGCTTAGTCGGTTAAGCGTCCGACTTTCGCTTAGGTCATGATCTCGCGGTTCGTGGGTTCGGCCCCGCGTCGGGCTCTGTGCTGACTGCCAGCTCGGAGCCTGGAGCCTGTTTCAGTCTGTGACTCCCTCTCTCTCTGACCCTCCCCTGCTCACGCTGTCTCTCTCTCTCTCTCCTAGAAATAAATAAAAATTAAAAAAAAAAAAGATAAATGAGGGCTTAGAGTTGCAACATGCCATGAAGACTCAGGTACAGAATTTATACTGAATTTGAAATATAATGAGGAGCTGACACCAGCGAAACTTAACTACGATTAATCAGAAAGCAGAGTCAGAAGGAATTAGAATGCAGGGAAATTAGAGGCAGGAAGATTAGTTGAAAGTTATTTGACAATCATGCAGCTGAGACAGAAGGAGGTAGCACTAGGAGTTGGTTTTACAAAATATTTGGGATATAAAACCCACATTTCTTGCCAACTAACTATATGGAATCAATATATGGAGTGAATAAGCCAAAAATGATTACCTAGTTTTGATTCTCCATAGAAAAAGGAAACTCAGTTTGAAAGGTTTGGGGATGGATGGAAGGATTATAAATTATTTTTGGACATAACGAGGTGCAAATGAGTGATGTTAAATGGTTGTTGCACATTTTGGAGCACAGGATTCTGCAACAAAGAATAAAAATGAAGGCTTAGGAGGGAGATTTGCAAAAAGACTAGATGTTAATGGTATGGCTAAGAACATAAAACTCAGAAAGAAACAAGTGAGAGGCCTAAGGTCAGAATTTGGGGGGAATTCCTCCATTTCGCCAACAAGTAGAAGAAGAGAGGCAAACAAAGAAGAAGGAAGGGAATTGGGAAGAGTAGCAAAACAGTGCTGTGTCAGGCTTGAAGAAAAGAAGTGATCAGACCTATGGAACACTACAGAGGAGCTGAGAAAGAGGGGATGTGAAAAGAAGTCACTGACCTTGACAATTAACAGGTAGCTGACGGCTCTGAGTGGGCAGTTCATCCAATGTGGTCAGGACAAAAGACAAATTACAGGGGTGCAAAGGAGTTGAGGAGAAAACGGTATGGCTTGCAATGATGGAATATTAAGTTAACTGAAATGTACAGATTCTTGACCTTCCTTCATTTGGTGGGAGCTACTCCAGTGCATCTGCATAGCAACTTTTGAATGTGAACCACACTACCTAAAGAACCAATACCTAAATGACACACAGATTACCTTCCAATTATCAATTTAAGTTGTATAACACTTAAAAATGCTTTAAATTTTTTTTTCATGTTTATTTATTTTTGAGGGACAGAAAGAGTGCGGGAGAGGCAGACACAGAATGCGAAGCAGGCTCCAGGCTCTGAGCTGTCAGCACAGAGCCTGACACGGGGTTCAAACTCACGAACTGTGAGATCATGACCTGAGCCAAAGTAGGATGCTTAGCTGGCTGAGCAGCCCAGGCACCTCTTAAAAATGCTTTTTTATAAGTTTGAAAAAGTGCATGAATTTCTAGACTCAAAGAGTCCTCCAAACTTATTAAGCCATGTACTAAGCCAATGTACTAAAAATAGAAGTCTATTTTAAAAATGTCTAGAACACTATTTTTCAAACAAAGGTATAATGAGTTTATGTTATCTTCTCTGTGATAATTATTACTGCAATATCAAGTTTGAAGGCTGACTATACATACTGTCAGGATATCAATAGCTTTTACATTAGAGAAACCAGTCCTCTACACTGGTTTAAAGAAAAACATTTTGCTATATTTGCTTCAGAGGGTAACTCTATAGCCCAGTCCTTTCCCAGCATACTAAATGGGGCCAGAAGACTCTTGTTATAAAACCCAAAGAACTGCTCTTCCTCAACACTGTTCCTCTCTGTTTTATGTGCTCAGTCATAAATCATGGTCATAAGTTGAGGCATGTTTATATTACACACAGTCACCCTCATGAGGATATTAATTGATTCAATAAAGATTTATTACATGCTGACAGGTAAAGGTGACGTTGTCCTGAAGGCTGGCTGACCAGATCAAGTTAGTCTTCTACAGAGTCTAATGGCTATTGACATGGCCCAGCACTTAAGACAGTGGTGTCTAGTCAAACACAATGCTTGGGCCACATCCCCACTGGCACGCCCGGAAGGAGTCCTGCACTCCCAATCTTGAAGGCTGACACGGCAAACCGGGCCAGGCCTTGTCACAGCACAGAGCTGCAACTATGGCACCTGACTGGCAGCCTCCTTCCCTGAGTTGGGAAAGAGCTAGCTGTTACCCCAAACACAAAAAGAGTTGTCAGGGCAGGACTGGAGCCACTTTGAAATGGAAGTGGACGGTGCTCATCTAATCACACAGCTTAAAAGGCCCACAGCCTAAGGGCCAGGAACCCCCTCCTCTCCCTAACATCTGTACTTGCTAGATCTCTTTGAAATGCCCTATAATGCAATGAGCAACAGTGTCCGTTACTGGTCGTGTCTCCATGAGTTTGCCCCGTCAACATTGCTCCAACATTGCCCTTCATACCCAAGTAACAACAATAAATCAGGCAATAGAGACACAGAAGTAAACAAATCAGAAAGTCCCTGCCCTCAAGCTTATATGCCCCTGAGAAAAGAGACACCTACAAACAACAAATAAGTAGGTAATGTACCAAGTGATGACAAGTGGTATAAGGAATAAATAAAGTAGGACAAGACAGAATGATCATGAGAGCACAGAGGGTGGTCAGCAAAAGTGACATCTGAGGAGTGACCTCAAAGGAAACGAGCGATTGAGACCCATGTATGTGCAAAGAGAACTCAGTTCAAAGACCTTGAGGCAGGAGAAAAGTTTGTGTGTTTGAGGAAGAGCAAGAGTCTCTTCCTGTTCCAGGAGATGCAGAGAAGAGTAGAAGGAAATGAAGTCCCAGCCCACGGCAGGGGATTTGGATCTTACTTTTGAGAAGGGAGAATAAGGCAAGCTGAGGCCAAAGTACGAACCAGCATAACCCCCACCCAGGTGGGGTGTGTATGATATTCCCCGGGCACCCCCAGCTGCCCAAAACAAAGGAAAGAAAACGAAAGGTTAACTGACAGAGATCACAGTCATGCAGGACAGGAGTGTCCATCAGTTTACAAATATCTTCAGTTTGAACTCTCTCTTAGACCAAGAGTAGATGCTAGGGGCGCCTGGGTGGCTTAGTCGGTTGAGAGTCCGACTTTCGCTTGGGTCATGATCTCGCGGTTCGTGGGTTCGAGCCCCGCGTTGGGCTCTGTGCTGACTGCCAGCTCGGAGCCTGGAGCCTGTTTCAGTCTGTGTCTCCCTCTCTCTCTGACCCTCCCCTGCTCACGCTGTCTCTCTCTCCTAGAAATAAATAAAAATATTAAAAAAAAAAAAAGAGTAGATGCTAAATAGTAAATTACAAGAAAAAGGCAATCTTATCAATAGCGCCAGAAAACTCGACTCAGTGTCCTGGAGCCCCAGCATCACCTCCCTCCACAGCGATGGGAACACAGGCAAGAAGGACGCAGCAGGTGAAGTTACGTTTCCTCACAACCTGCAGCGCACGGACACACACTTGGGGCGAGCAGAGAGTGTACCATTTCTCCAGGACCCCCTGACCATCCTAACTGCTAGTGACAACAGCAAGTCCTCCGGCGTCCTGGGCACCGTCTTTAGCATATCAGTGTCCTTCCAGAGGCCTCCTTCACGCTTTATCTCCCTAACTCCACAGTTATAACCAGTCATTCTTCACAGCCCCAGTGCAGCTCTTTCTGCCTGCAGACCCCATTCCCCGGCTTTAATAAAACCACCTTTTTGCACCAAAGACGTCTTCAGGAATTCTTTCTTGACCATCAGCTCTGAACCCCACCCTCACCCCAAAACCTCATCACTTTGATTCCAATGGATAGCCATTAAAAGAAGCTGACTCAAATTTCAGAAAGATTCCTCGGGGTTACTGTGGAGAAGTGACCAGACAGGGAGAAGTATGTGAAATATAAAGGCAGGAGGGTGGTTAGACGTTGATTACAATAATCTTGGCAAGGAATCTGGTAGCTCAGAGCAGGGTGAGCGGTGACAGAGATCATGAGAAGAGGTTGGATATGAAACGTATTTCCAAGATGGAGCTGCTAGGATTTGCTAATGAATCTGATGTGGAAGAATCTGATGTGGAATATGAAAGAAAAAAGTTAAGAATCACACGATCTTTTTTTGGCCCCCACAACTGGAATTCAGTTACGGGGATGGGGAACTGTGGGAAGGTCAAGTTTGTGGGAACAAAACTGAGTTCAAGTTGGGGACAAGTTAAGTTTGAACCGTCTCTTAGACCAAAAGTAGATGCTAAATACAAATCTGTATATGTATCTCCTGGCATTCAGAGAAGTCATCTGGAATGAGATACAAACTTTCAGAAGCACCAGCACAGAGATGGCATTGAAAGACACAGGTGAGGTCACCAGGGAAAACCATGCACAAAACACAGGGACCTCTGCAGACCCCCCAGAGTCGTTTACAAGGTGCACATGTTCAACAGTATTTTCACAACGATACTAAGATAATATGTGTCTTTTTCATTCTTGTTCTCTCACAAAAATATAAGAGAGTTTTCTAGGGGCTACATGAGGTGTGTTGTGGTAGTAGATTAAATGCAGGGGCAGATATGAAAATCCACCTGTCTTCTATTAACCCAGACATTAAAGAGATTAGCAAAAGGTAAAACTATGCCTCTCTTCTCACGAAATGTTTTTGTTTGGGAAAATATAGTTATTCTTTATAAAAATATGTTATTTATACTAATATGTAATGGGCTTGTTATTGTTAATTTAAAAAAATTTTTTTTATGTTTATTTTATTTTTGAGAGAGAGATAGCATGAGCAGAGTAGGGGCACAGAGAGAGGGATACAATAATTAACAACAGAAATAATCCACATGGGCAAAAGCTCTTTGGGATCCTCAAAAATTCTTAAGACTGTCAAGAGACCTAAGACCAAAGAGTTTAAGAATTGCTGACCTGGGAACGAGGTATAGAGGGGACAGAAAGGAAGTCTATGAAATAAGGCAAGGTGGATAAGGAGATAGAGTGAAAAGAACAAATGAGACAAACTTTTCAAGAAGGGAGCAGTCCCCTGCATCACATCATGCAGAAATACTAAATGAAATGAGGACTCTTAGACTTGACAAGACAGAAGTCAACAGTCACTGTGATAAGGGAATCTATCAGAGTAGTAAAGACAAAAGTCTGACTAGAGGGAATTTAAGAAATAATAGAAAGACCGGAGAAAGTAGGTGTGCCCAGGCAGCTCAGGCAGTTGAGCATCTGACTCTCAGTTGTGGCTCAGGTCATGGTCCCAGGGTTGTAAGATCGAGCCTCATGTCAGGCTCAGCACTAAGCATGGAGCCTGCTTGAGATTCTCTCTCAAGATGGTTTGTTATACACTCACAGATCCAGAGGGGTACACGTCATGCCATGGGTGAACCACACTGAGAAACATGGTAGTCAGCTGTGAGATAGAGGAGAGAGAGACCTTCACTGTGATTTCTGCAAGAAAGAGTCAGGCAAGGCAAGAAGGCTTTGGATTAGTTAATTTAAATACTGTCAGTGGGCGCCAGGGCATAGGAGCTACTGGTTGTCATCAGGTACCTGACCTGGGGGTGATGAAGGCAGCTGTATAGTGGCCCAGAGTAGGAGAGTCTCACACAGGAGGTGGCTGTGGATGTGGATCCTAGACTGACTGCTTTCTAGCTTACTGGAAGGGAGTGGGGGTAAACATGGGAGGCAGGAGGCCAAAGCAAGATGACTTAGGCATATTATCAGTTGTCCAGAATGAGGTATTAAAGGATCAAGCTTACAGAAGCTAGAAACATGATTAATAGAAGACTACAATAGTATATTTGTGTGATAACGAGAATTATCCGGGAATCAGGAGAGATTAGTAATTTAAGAGAGAGACCTGCTTGGGATTCTCTCTCTCCCTCCCTCTGCCCCTGCTCATGCATGCACGTGCTCTCTCTTTCAAAATAAATAAACTTTATTTTTTTAATAAATAAACTTTAAAAAAATAATTTAAGAGCAAGGAGGGACACTAGAGATGCCATGTCTTGAGTCGGCAAGAGGGGATAGGATACAATGTATTTTTAAAAAGTATGGATAGGCCAAAAGGAAGAGGATGTGGGTACAAATGCAAGTAGGCTGGTAGATTTGACAGTGGGAAGGTATGAAAGCTCCCTTCAGATCGCCTCCATGCTCTCAATGATGGGAAAATATCAGTAGAGAGCAGTGCAAGGAGAGGTGATGCTGGAGATCTGTTGGAGAGGAGAAGGTATGAAATAATCGTGCGGGAGATCAAGAAACTGAATTGACTCGGCAAATGCAGTGGGATCACAGCGTAGCACTAAGGACTTGAGTGCTTGAGTTCCAGGGTCATAAATTAAAAGTGAGACCAAACACCCGAGTTGTGTGCTTTCCTCCAGCCATACTCAACTAGCAACATTCAATTATGAACACACATGCTAAAATCCTTCTCAACCCTGAAGTGAGCGCTGAGATTTAGGATAATGGTATTTGGCCTATTTGGGCACATATTTCATGATTTATCTTTCTTTTTCTTCATCCTTTAAAGCAACTAACATTTAACCCTAGATAAATGATGACCACATTTAGGTTTAATCATTCAAGCTACACTCTCTCCTCCAGAACAACTGACTTAATAAGGAACAGAACCTAAGTACTATTAACAGGTGCTCAACAAATTCTGATTGGATGAAATCTTAATATCTTTATTTAACTAGGAAACCCCCACCATCACTACCACCAAATCAAATCAGCATAATACAAACAATGCATCATCAATACTATTACCATGAACAATTATGTCTTAGTTAAGTCCCTTGTTCTGCTTTCTGGATACTATGCACAGCACTGATGTTAACTGTAACAACACAGACCATTTCTATGTGCTCTCAGCTTCTCCTCACCCAGTTTATTACCGTAATTGACAGTCTTTGCCAGAATCACATTTGTTAAGAGCCATCTAAATGCTGTAAGGCCCGTGTCTAAGAGAAAGAAAATGTGTCTAATCTTTCCTCATGTCCCCATTGCCTACTATCATAATCTATTTGAGAGTTTTCTGTAATCATCTGGAGTCTAGACCTAATAAAGATCTTCATATCACAGTGCTAGAGGTAATCAAGGATTTTGTCAATTTGAAATACAAACATAATCTGAAGCTCCCCGATAAAAGAAGATGGTATGATTACCATACACTGGCTTTGTCTAAAACACGAAATAGTCTGTCAAAAGCTGGCCAATGAGACAGTCAGTGGTACTGTTTTTGAAAAAACTCTCTCTGTTCAAAATCAGCAGGAGCAGCTACTATATATTGTTTATGATCTACTAGCCCCTTTGACCTTCTGCTGTGGCTCAAGATTCGGTCCCTGGTGCTCTGCACATCTACTCTTCCACACCATCAATTATATAATAGTCATGAAGAATAAGGGACACTCAGTGTGAATCATTTTCTTCAGTCAATTTAGTGTAAACCACCACTTACATGGGATGTAATGAGCATTTGTCATTTTTCTGCCTACCTAACACCTCCACAAAAAACTATATTTGGGGGCTTCCCCACCACATAAGCTTTGCTTTCTCAAGAGAGAAGCCAGAAAATGTGTCTTCCTTGAAGCTACGGCACGCACACATCAGGCGCCACCAACAGATGGCTCATGGGAGCCTTCAATTCGGAATTCAGCAACCTGAGGAAGCCAGACTGTGGCAGAATCCATTTTCTGAGGAGGGTGGTGAAGGATGTGTCTGGCTTTTGTGGAAAATAATAGTGGAGTTTCTAGGATGTGGTGTTCCATACCAAGGATACGCCTCCAGCTGAGCCAGGGGGCGCCTTTACTACTGCGATTGGCTGTGTCACCTACAACCCAACTCTCCGATTCCAGAAGTTCCAGATGACAATCCTTAATATGGTGTTTTTTAAACTATTGTTCACAACCAATCAGTAAGATGTAAAATCAATTTGGGGCATCATGTACAACAATTTCTTAACATGAAGTAGAACAGAACAGGAAGAATGTTTAAATCTCTTAAAGCAAGAAGTATTGCTCCACTCAAACTTTGTTGTATGTAGATATAAAAACATGCATGGATATGTGAACACCACAAGGCAAACTGTACTTCTTACTGAGAGGACCAGTCAAAAACTCTTTTGACAAATTCTTTTTCCGCTCTAACTTGCAGAAGTAAGGATTTTGTTGTTTGCAACTAAGAATCCCCAACAGAGTCTAACAGGAAGAGACGAACGATGGAGCCGCATTCGCTTCTCCCCACGGTGCTCTAACCCTTACTAATTCCACACCTCGTGGCTTTCATTTAATTCTTATCCCACACACAGAGAGTTAGCTCATTGCTAACACACGTCAGTTAGTCTGTTTGCATCCAGGAAGAAGTTTTGCATAAACCTAGATAACTAAAACTCTACGGTTTATGTAGATATGTTTGTGGTATTAGTTACATTTGCCTTAAAATTTTCTCAAATGGAGATGTTACATGAGGTTGATTTTGGAGGCTTTGATCGCCACTTTTTAAATGCTTTTTTCTTCTTTATTTATGTTTACTTTTGAGAGAGACATAGATAGAGAATGAACAGGGGAGGAGCAGAGAGAGAGGGAGACACAGAATCTGAAGCAGCTCCAGGTTCTGAGCTGTCAACACAGAGCCCGACATGAGACTCAAGCTCATGGACCATGAGATCATGACCTGAGACAAAGTCAGATGCTTAACCAACTGAGCCACCCAGGTGCCCCAAGGCATCTCTTTTCTAATGAGAATCTTTATCTTTCCCAAGCATACTCTTGACTCCGCTGTGAGTGAAGTCAGGGTGGTCTATCCAGGCACATCTCCTTGCTCAAAAGGAGATGTCAAAAACAATCCTAGCCAGCTTCACTTTAATTAAGGAATATGTTTGATTTTCATCTGGCATACAAGAAGCACTGTCCTATTACTTGAACATACTGCCATATAACATTTACCAAAATTTGTGATAAAGTTTTGGATTGCCTAAAGAGTATGAAGTCCCAAAATTCCTTTACACACTTTAAAATTCACCCCTGAATCTAAGGCAGTGGAACAGAGTTGTACTCCTGGAATACATAGATTTGTTCCCTTACTGAATTACTTTGTAGATGAGAAGAATGTTTTCCACATCAGGAATGGATTGGCCTTGCTTCTGTCTCATTACGCTTGTTTGTTTTTATGTTTTCCCCATGCCACTCTTCTGCATTCCTCGGCTGTATTTCATAGATTCTTGCAAGCTACCTTAAAGTCTTCTTTGGAATGAGACAAGGTGTAAACAAACTCCCTTTCTTTTCTTTTCCACAGCCCCCACACACAGAAGGCTTGATTCAACTTATGCCTCAATTACTGTAAAACCTTCTGGCTGGTTTCCCTGCCTCTATTTTCTCCTCTCATAAATGTTGGATTCCTCTTCTTCAATATTGTTTTCATCACTTTAACCAGCTGCTCAAAATCTGCAGTTGCTTGGTAATATCGCTGTTGTAGATATAGTCTTCAGGCTTACAGGCAGAACCCTCCATCAATTGCCCACACACTTCCAATTTTATCTCTCATGCTCACTAACAAGGTGCCTCTGTTCCAGATAATTCAAAATGATTGCCATTGTCTACTTACCACCTGCAACTGTGCAAAGCCCACCTCCAACAACTACTATCTGTGTTGCCTTTGGAAAACCTTATCAGTTGGAAAATGGGAACAATACTTTGTATGGCTTTGTGAGAAGAGATAGCATATAAGTGTCTAGCTTAACTAATTACATAATGAGTAAAAATGTCTATCTTCTAAATCACGTGGCGCATAGCTGGCACCCAATAAAAAATGTTTCAGAATAGACTATTTTCTGTTTCTGTCCACACTATTTGCACAACCCTGAAAACCTCTGCTTCCTCCTCAGCCATTAGTTCCTAAAGAGCAGATAATGGGTGTACAGTCCTTGAATTCAGACAAAGGGAGGTCGGAATGCTGACACACTCCCCTTAACTACTGCACCACTGTCCTCCTGGGTGATCCTCCCCGGGCTTTGCTGAAGAACTAGACCCAGGAACACAAGGGAAGGATGCGTACAACAGGGCCCGCAGTCCTGGGAACACAATCAGTACTGTGTCTTCTATAACCGTCCCATTCACCTTGACAATTAATCAATGTCTTCTTTGGTTTGGTTTGAGATCAGGCGATTGAGTTGTTCCTTTTACCCACGGCACTCAGGAAAGGTAACTGCTAAGGTAAAACAACTAATAATTGGACCCTAAGCGGAAAATTTCATCTTTCATGTTCTAACTACTAGTGAGCTGAGCAAAATCCAGCAGTAACTGTATCACCTCCTCAGAGTAAGAAATAAGAATGGTGATATAATGAGACTCCTGATAAAATAAGAACTTCAATTCACCATAATACCTATTCCCAAGCCACTCTGGTTAGATTTCTTTCACTATATGTGAGCATTTCATATTACTTTTGCACATCCAAAATATAGAACCTGACACTCAGCATGTGCTCTGTATTTACTTTTGGCTGAATACAGGCTTTGTCACCTTTAAAATTACATGACACAATACACAAAGCCACTTTCTTTCCGTGATAGAGCATTCTCACAAAGAGTTTTTGCAATTCATCAGACCCAAAGACAATCTATGGTGCCAACAGATTTTATCTCAGCACAGCCTTCATTTATAAATCTTGCTCATTCTAATACTGCACCTTTCTATGGCTCCTGATATCTCTAAGCATTACATTTCTGCCTGCCCTTGGTACTGCCAAATCCCACACGAGCACCACCGTCACCTATTCCAATCCCTAACCAACTTCAGGCCTAACATGAAATGGAGAGTTATAGAATTCCATTTCCACTGGGCTCATTTCTTACTTCCCCTGCAGTCTACACTCGTTTATTTTATGCTGTGTGTTAGTGGTTGAATGGTGTCTGCCCAAAAAGATATGTTTAAGTCCTAACCCCTACCTAGCACCTCAGAATGTGACCTTACCTGGATACGGTGAAATTAGTTAAAATGCAGTCACTCTGGAATAGAGTGGGCTGTTAATCCAATATGACTGTGTCCTTACGAGAAAAAAGACAAACAAAAGGAAGCCAGCCATGTGAAGACACAGAGACACAGAGAGAAGGCCATGTGAAGATAGAGGCAGAGCTTGGAGCCAGGCTGCCATGAGCTAGGGAACCTCAGAGGCTCCCAGAAGCTGGAAGAGGCAAAAAAGAATCCTCCCTGGGAAAACCCTGGTAACACCTTGATTTGAGACTTCTAGCCTCCGGAAAATACATTTCTGTTGTTTTCAGCCACCCTTGTTTAGGACTTTGTTATGGTGGCCTTGGGAAACTAACACACTGTTGGCCTGTGCTTATTTTCCACTCAGAATGTCAACTCTCCTCTAGACAGCGCTAGGCAAAAGGTGTGTTGATCTTCCCTGCACTATACTGCACGGTCTTAAGTTCCTTCTTCCTGAAACTCAACGGCGCCCTTAGGTACCAGCTGACGAATGGCTGCCTCTTCTTTAAGGTCTCTGTAGTTTCTTTCCCAGCAGCATAGAGGTTGACAGGGCAGTGCAATGACATTTAAAGAGCAGGACCTCTGATTCAACAGTTAAAAGCCCACACGATGCTCACATAAGCTACAATAAACACTATTCTCACTGTTTCTAGACATCACATATTTCAAGCAGCTCGGGCTAACACTCTCTACACTGTCAGAAAAAAACTATCCCAGGCTCCAGAGAGCCGACCTCTCTTTATCCGGCCAAGGAATGGCAGCACGGGTCAACTGCACCATCTGCCAAACAGAAGCTGGGCATTTTAAACGCAATCCATGACCTGTTTGACCTTCGCTGGGGTGGAAGTCCCACAAATGGAAACTGTCTAGCTGACTTCTCTCATTTCTTCTGTTTATGTTCGTAAGTATATCCCAATTAGATGAGAAACTCCAAGCAGAGGGCACAGATTTGACTTTTAAAAACCAGATGTCTGATGTTTTGGGTCCTCCTTTTAAATTAACATAGGCAAACAACGTCATCTCCGTGTTAACAACGAAAACCATCTCCTCCGGCCCTTTGTGTTCCTTTCAGAGACTCTGGGTAAAGGAAGGCCACACTGTTCAGTAGGCACGTTTGCGGAGGGCAGAACCGGCGCCAAGGCAGCCTGTTCTTTATAGGAAATGACACCCGGCAGCCGGGCCCGGATCCCCCCTAAGCTCCACATATTGTTGAGGCCGCTCGGAGGCCGTGCTCGGATCAGGCAGATGGTGCCCACAGCTGCTCACAGCAGCTCTGACCCCCGCGCACAGTTTGCCCTCGGCTTCCAGGGGAAACGGCCTCCTCCCGCGCGGTGCTCCCTGCCCGCTCCGCCCGCGGCGAGGAGGTGCTTGCGGCGGGCCCCCAGATCCTTGTCAGGATGATCCTAAAATTATTAATAATAACAACAACAATAATAATAAGCCTTAGGGGGCTAGTAGAAATGAGGTGTACTCTGCAGTTTTCTTGGAAGGTAGGATTTTCTCCCCTTAAAAATGTGAACGTTCTGCTTTCCTGAAGAGCAGCCTCCAGTCCTGCGATCAGCACCAGGGACTGGAGAGGCTCCAGAAGACCGAAGCTTTGATTCCAAGGCAGCTTTGCTTCTCAAACCTGGTAAGCAGGCTCTTGAGAAGGTTTGGTCATAGCTTGGAAAAGCAATTCAGTAGGTGGTGCACAGACTTCAGAGAAAGCAAGCAAGCACACAGTTTACATTTTTTTCGTTGTAAGAAGTAGGGATAGCACATAGGTGGGGAGAGAGATGTGGGCGGGGTTAACTTATACATAGTTATTTTATACTGTGCCATCTTGCAGCAGATTTTCTGAGGACTTTGTGTGGGTTTGTTAGGGAAGTAAAAATTGGGTCAGAATAGTTTCACACTCTACTACAACGTTCTTTGCGTTGTTTTTTTTATAGCCTCAATTTAGGCAAATCATATTCATGTATCATTGCTAATTTTCAAAACAATGACACAAGAAGGCTCTGGCTAAAAAGGAGTAACATATTTTAATCTATTCCTGCTTTTCCCTAATTTATCAGTTCAACATTGTAACAAGGGACTCAAAAATTGTTCTATAAATATCATTCCTATTTTGCCAGGAAGATGATTACAGTGTTTTGTGTTGAAAAAGTTTATCAAGGCTGAATATATTTTTTTCCAAAAAAGAAAAAGAATTTTCTTAAATGGACACAGGGTTTTCCATATTTGTTTAGATGGCATGATTATCAAATTTATGACTACCAGGAAATTTAGAGTGTCATAAAATGAATTGAATGACAGAGTCAGGATTCAAAATTATTTCAATGTAGTAAAATTATGGGAAGATCTAACATGATTATATAGCACAATTGCAACATTTGTTATAAATGGAAAGTCTGGTACTCGAACTCAAAATAACAATTATATAAGTAAGGATGAGGTGGCTATAGTTAAAGAGTGACATTTGGGGGAATGGCCATATCAGTTTTGTTTAGTACAAATTCAACGTGAAGTGGGTTGACAAAAAAGCTAGCATACTATAGATAGCCTCCTAATGCCAAAACAAAGTAGACAAGATTTCTGCTCTCCTAATCACAGTCCAGCCTCACTGGGAATCTGGAATCTAACTTGTCTCTGGGTAGTGCTCACTAACAGCCCACATAATCCAGACTGGTTTTTCTGAAAATTTGAAGAGTCATAAACCCTTTAATAATCTGGTCAATGTTATGGACCTTCCGCCCAGAGAAAGGCATATACCTACAATTCTGTATCCCATTTCTAGGTGCTGTTCACAGATCCTTAAAGGATCTAGAAGTAATGATCCTAAACTCTAGTTACCCACGGATTCCAGATAAGGAACTCCTGCTCTAGACTATATCTAGAGCAACCAGAATTGGAAGTGTTCTGGAACTGATGTTCATCCTGAACTTCATACTGAAATGTCTGCTTTGCTCCTTCCTGCTTGAACCCAAGGCTGAGTTGGGGAGTCAAGTGATCACCACTGACTTACCTATACTGCACGAGTTCTCCTACCACCACTGACTTACCTGTACTGCACAAGGTTTCTCCTACCACAAAACCACGGGGTGCAGTCAATTCAAACATTTTGGCAAGTATCAAATATCTTCAGTCCTTCTTCACATGAACAGACTTTTAGCTAATTTGTTTTTTTGTGTTTTAGCTTCCTATATGTAACAGTCATAATACTAGCTAAGATTTTTTAAGCACTTACGACATGCCAGATACAATGCTAAGCCCTTATAGAAACATTCTCATTCTACCCTCATAACAACCCTATCACGTGAATACTAGCTCCCCCAGTTCAGATGAGGAAACTGAGACAGACAGAAGTTGAGTAATTTATTAGAAGTCGCATCCATATGAAGTGGTGCCCACATCTGTCTGCTCCCAACCTCATCACTAAGCTAGGTTGCCTCCTGGCACGATGAACAAACCACGCTATCTTTCTTCAGAGCATCCTACAAAGCATCCATGATGTTAGCATCGGTTACCAGGCCGTCACAGTCACATCTAAGGACAAAGCAGTGCACTCATACTCAGAGGCGTACGGGCTTTGTTGAGTTGCTACCCTTTTAGATTTTCAGTCTAAACTCTCACTTCACATTTCCTTAATGTCTGTGAAAGAAGAGCCCTCACCCTTCGCCTTCTTGTGTCTTTATGCCACACCACCTGTTCTCTCTATAAAGCTTGAGTCACAAACCTTCAATTTTGGGGTTTATCTTTTAAACACATTACTTTTCAGAGTTATCAACGTTTTGTGTTATTCAGTATCATAGCCCTGACCTGATTCAGACGCCTTTCATTAACAGGGATGAACAAGTCTGGGAGTACTTCCTAGCTCTAGCTCCAGATACTGAATTAATAAAAGTCACCCTGTTGAATACTAGCTCTCAAAGGAATTCTAGGTTATTTAATGTCTTTGTCTCATAGGGATTCGGTGACAGAAGCCATGATATAAACAAGAGAGGCGCTGTATCTGGTCTGTCTCTGACAGCTCCCTCCAACTATTTTCTGATGAGCAAGCGTACACTTGACAGTCTTCCCCACTGTTCTCTTACCACCTCCTTTCTTCTCTTATGTGTTTAAGCCTTCAGATCCCCAGAGAAACCCTCTTTCTCCCCCCAGAGAATGCTGGATATCCATAACAGAGATTCATTTTGTGCTCACTGAACCAATACTCAAAAACAAAAAAAGATGGCAAGTTATTACTAGAATCATTGTAAGTCAACAGAACATAAAATAATCAAGTCATGCAGTACAGTCTCCTCTGGTATGAGTCTTGTGCCATGGAATTCTGATTTTGTTTTTAAAAATATAAGAGCCCACAACTTAAATAGGAGCAGGAAGGAAGGGAGGAGGTGCCCCTCTGGTCCCCTAAGAATCATGTTTCTAGCACATGTACCCACAGATTCTTGCATTCAGATTCTTGCATTAATGTGCTTCACAAATAATCTCACTAAACATCAAGCTGGGAAATGAACACTGGCAGAGTCCTGGTAAATTCTCTTAAACTGGCCCCTGGCGGGAGCACAACATCTCAAGATGTGTGTATCGGGATAATACTTGTAAAGGCTGTCCATCGCATATGTAGCAAAGTCTCCTAATAAACACATCTGACAAATCATGACGATAGCCTCCATATTTCCTTGTTTAATTCTCAGTTTTCTTCTAAGACCTTCTCGAAGTTTGGTTGTAATGGATCATTACGTCCATAATGTGCTCAATGTTGGAGTGAATTTTGAACAGTTTTTAGGCTGCATACTGTTTTCTTCCAGATAATTTGCTGGATTAAAATTAGCAGTGTGAAAAGCTGTAGAGAAATCTAAATGCCTGCCAAATCAAAGAAATAATCACATTTTTATGAATATTTAATATCATAGTCATGGCAAATAAGGCAAGTAATTAGTACTTACCATAAATTTGCAAAGTATTATTTTATGTAAATGTTACATTCTACTAGTTTGATATGAATTATTCATTGTATAAGCAGACACTGACACAAACCAGTAAACATTTAAATCTATGTGCTATTAGTTTACTTACCTTCAATGATTTTGTGCTGAATATATACATATTTTTGTCCATGAATCCATATTTTCCCTCTTGCCCCAAAAGGGACAAAAGACAATGAGAAGAATGTTATTTAAAACCATCTATGATATATTTAATAGTAAAGAAACTTAAGATGCAAATGGGAAATATGTGGTTCCCTCATGTGTCCAAGGGAAGAGCTTCCCGGCTCTGCTTCTGGCTCCTCACCTATCATGTGGATTTTTAATGAAGGGCAGTAATGAGTGATGCTATAAAAACAAAAAATGTTGGAGGAAAATAATCGTATACTATAAGCTGTATAGTGAAGAATTATTAACCTTATCCAAAAGAGATAAGGTTAGCTACTGAGAGGTGATCTCTCAGGTCCTGAAATGCCATGCCTCGCTGGAAGGCCCCAGTCTACAATGTGATTTATTTTAGGCCCTGGGTATTTGCAGCTCTCTGGAGGAACTGGAGACCAACGGTGTCCACCTAATATCCAGAAGGGCTGGAGACTAAAGGATAGCCATATGGCCAATATGTGACTGAATGTCAATACAAACTCTGGACACCCAGGCTCGGGTGAGCTTCCTCCACTGGCGATGCTCCATGAACACTGCCGCATGTGGATGCCAGGAGCTAATGTTGTCTGTGTATCCGTGGGGTAAAGACGGGAAGTTCAGCGTTTGGACCCCTCTGGAATCTGCCCTAGGCATCACTTTCCTGAGCTGACTTTAATCTGTTATAAACCACAACCATGAGTATAACAGTTTTCAGGGAGTTCTGTGAGTGAATTTTCAGTGAATTTTCAACCCTGAATGTGGTCTGGGGAACCCCCAAACTTGCACGTGGCATCACAACTGAGGGGAGGCCTATGTGAACTGTACACTGTCTCTGTTAGAGTTGGCTAAATTTTGCATGAATAGTCAACTCAAGGAGACACAGGATTCTATATCTGAGAAATGAAACAGAATAGCAGCTCCTTGGGAGTGAAAGGGTGGGTCTTTAAGCCCATCACCAGTGTACAGTGAAGAATTTTCCTTCCCATCATCTTTTTTCCTCTGAAAGTCCCACTGCCTCAGACCTTACTTTGAGAGGTCAGCTGAGTTCTGAACGGCGTCCGGAGATACAATGCCAGAGAGGACCAAGCCAAAGGAGTCCTCTATAGCAGCACATCTCCTAAAAGTCATGATATTTCTAGCACCTTCCCCAATCTCCACACAGCTCAAATATCACCTTCCCGGTAGGTCCTCCTTAATGTTCTTACTTGAAATCAAACTGCCATGCCCCACCCCAGCATCTATAGCCCCACTTTCTGTTTCTTTTTCTCCATAGCAAGTATCTTTAACACACTATGTTACTAATTTGTTTTGTCCATTTTATATTTCCACTCATGAGACTGTATGCTCAATTAAAGCAGGAATTTTGTTTCATTTTGTTCACTGTACCCCCGTACACTGAGACCAAGTACACTTAGTCACTTAGAAGAGTGACTAAGACATATTAGATGTTCAACAAAGCATCTAATTTATTTATTGAACAAAGGAAAGAATGAGTCATTCCATATTGGAAAGTCTTAAGGGAAGACATATGTCCACAGGAGGTCTGGGGGACTTAACCTGAATCTGACAAACTGGCTTCTCTTGGATTATATCTAACACAACAATACAATGGCATGGTTTTCCAAAATCTTTTCTTCTATTTACAATGGTCATAAGATTCATAAGATATTGAGAAAATTTAAATTTAAAATTTTAGGTGCCTGAGGGCACGAAGGGAGAAAAGGCCGCCCCTAACCTGGAAAGTCTATCTTGGTCTACTTTAAAATTATTCTCATTTCAGGAAATTCTTAAGAAGCCAAAGTACTTTTAAAGCAAAGGTGCTCAAAATGGCAAAAGGGATATGGTAAGAAGGGGTCTTAGTGCAATGCAAAGAACATCTTAAATCATGAGGTGGAAGGGTGGGGAAAGGCAATTAGTTTGTTTAGTTCTATCTGGAGGCAAAAGACACAGGCATCAGTGTCCCCACATCGGTTCTACACTCACGATGCCCAAATGTTTCGATTCGTGCATCCTTTGTCATACTCAAGTCTACGGTTTGACTATGGTTTCTGAAACTCACACATCCAATCAGCCAGCAAGACTCTTCACTTGCCTGATTAAGAATCACTGTGAAAGATAAAACCTGACCTGAGCACATATCTTTCCTTACCCGGGAGGGAAAGGAATGCAGGCCCAGTCAAAGGTATCCCATTCATAGGCCTGTGAAGAAAAAGACAATCATTAATGTGCACCGTGTATTGGTCCACTTGAGTTTTCTATGTGGTCAGTTTCAGACACGTCCTTTCCCTTTACTTAGGAAGCCAACAAAACAGGACTATTACATTCCCCATCCCATGTTTTAAATACCAGCCTAAGAAATCCTTGACTTGCACAAAGAGAACAATCAGACCAGTCAGTAAGTAGCAATGACGAATAGCACTCAACACTTTTCATTGAAAGAAATGCACTAAATGGAAGTTTCTTAAAGGCTGATGAAAGGGGCAAAGAAAGTTCACAGGAGACCCTTTAGCACTATTGTCATAAAAGTTCCTTCTTTGGCTGGGGGAAGAGGGAAATGTGGAGGTGATGGTCAAACAAAGTGTCAGTTGTGCAAGATAAATAAGTTCTGAAGATCTACTATGTACATAAGGCCTATAGCTAACAACACTATATAGTATTCTTAAAATAGGCCAACAGAGTAGATCTTGCATTAAGTGTTCTTACCACTGAATGAATGGATGACAAAGAGGCCTGGAGGAAACTTCAGGAGGTGGTAAATACATCTATGGCACTGAAGCTGGTGACGGTTTCAGAGATGTATACTTATCCACAAACTCATCAAGTTGTATAGATTTAATATGTACATGTAACTTTACACGTCAATTATATCTCAGTAAGGTAGTTTAAAAAAAAAACAAAAACTTGCCCTTTTGTCCTGATACTCCCATGCTTATAGAAACAGACCATATCCAGTGGGCAAGACTATTTAAATAAATAATTTCAATAAAATCCTGAAATTAAGTGAAGTCAAGGGACTATGACAGTATACAAAATTCTAGAAGCCCCTGTTTTACAGGAGGTTTCTTTTCAGAACTGCAATCACTCCTAATTCTCTTTTCCAATTTTCTAAGAAAATACGCTATGAAGTTAGATTTCCTGGAGTGAAGTCTGTATGAACTTGGGCAAGATATTACAACTTCATCAAATGAGAGTAATAACATCCACCTCACATAGGCTGCTGTGAGGGTCTGAAAGCCAAACTCCTCAAAGAGCTTAGCCTAGCATCTGAACAGCATGAATATTCTATATGTATTAGCTGTTTAATTATCGCTTGTGTTGTTAATATCACCTCTTCCATTTTGAATACTCTTCCACCTTGCTGTTGAAGATCATGTTACTAGAAAAAGGGGTCAAAACTATTAAATAATTCCTCTGTCTACATCGCAATGCTATTTAAGAGTTTGCTCACAATACTGTCTAGTTAGAGATGAGCAATAGAACTTCTCTACTTTGGGAAGATTTTGTTTCCCCTGTGAGCTCTTCATTCAAATGCACATGTAATTAAAGTGGAAGCAGAAGAGAAACTTTAAATTTTAAGTTGTTCAACTGAGGGTGCATAGATACTCACATATCCATATGATCATAAAACTTGGATTTTCAAACTCAGACTTTGATTTAATGTAACCAGATGTTAAATAAACCATTTTGACTTTAATTTCAGCAGAGGCCCCAAGACAATAAATATCACATTTCAAAGTGAGACGCAAGGCCACTTTGAACATACATGGGACTTGGTTAAGAACCGTTATTTCACACTGTTGACTACCCATCCTCAGCCTAGGAAGGACTCTGGGGATTGAAAAAGGAATTGTGATTCTAAGAAACTTTTTGGAGAGTGCCAACCCTCCCCCAAGATTAAGGAACTTGGGGGTGTAAACCAGTTCCTTTAAGGAAGGACTTCACTGGGATCCCTCTGAAAGCCTGACATACATCCATTAGAGCTGGGAGACTCCAGGGCCTGGTGTCTGACTTTGGGGTTTCTAAAGGGTGGAAGATGACAGCCAGCTACCCTGATGGTGAAGTAAAGGTGGTTGTCAAAGCCTACGAATGCTCCCAGGATTTGGTGGGACAAAGGATTCCTGAGTGACCACAGATGTGTCCTGTCATATGAGGGAAACCAGCACAATACTAATGTAGGACCTACCCAGATAGCTGAAGAGACCCGATCAGGGGATGAACTGCTGAATTCCCAGGGCTGAGGACCATATATGTGACCAAGCAGGAGAGATATATTAGCAGGTAAGAAATCCCCATCCATTTTGTGTGAGTGTGTGTTTGTGTGTGCATATCCTACAAGAGAAATGTGGTTTTACAAATCTCCCAAATCCACGCCAACAGTGAGACCTTTCTGTCTCTCTCTCTTCTTCCATATCAGCTCCAGCTCCAACCCTGGAGTGGTAGAGCACTGTATGGGGCAAGTGGCAAAAGACCAGTACCAGCACCCCAGAAGCTCCCACAAGCCTGCAGGGGGCAGTGTGCAGCTAGCCCAAGCTGAAGGAAAAAGTTTACCATCAAATAGAAATAGGTGTTTTACTCATTACCCTACCCTAGTTTGACATATTAATTACTGAACTGAAATCAATTGCTGATGATAATCAGAGGGTCTTTTGTCACCTAGAGGTAACCAGAAAATCAAGCGCTGGCCCTTCGCACAGGAGAAAAGCAAGCAATAGGGGAAATGTACAAAGGTATTTTCAGAGTACACCTCATGAGCCCCTTGCTAAACACGATGACTAAGTTATTAAATGGCATCCTTGCCAAGCTTACTAAATTGGTTCTACCATGTGCTTTCTACCCTTGCTAAGGCAGGAGCCCCTGCCCACAGTGACACAAGTGGTGGCAGCATCTGAGGGGAACGTGAGGACTATTGAGAGCCCCCTAGTTCTACTTATACCACCCTCACGCTCCCCCATCCCCAAGACTTCTAGGCCCCCCTGGAAGAAGAGACAAGAGGCCATAGTAATATCTCAATGCCCATGTTTCCGTGCCAAGCCTCCTCTCCAGTCCACACCCAAATGTGTAGGCAAGAGCCAAATGAGGAAAGTAATGACAGGAATCACTACCGCCCATTTCAAATGGAATGGCTAATGAGATCAAAGAATGCCCCAAAGCATTTCCATCAAACAAGTTTTAAGTACTCCTTTACCAATACATTTGACAATAAATGAGAGGGCCGCTCTCTCAGAGATTCCCGTCTAGTTGTGATAGAGGGAGTAACAGAGAAGCGGTCATTCCGGGTAAGAGTCAGGGTCCCCCATCCCTAGCCCAGCCCAGCCCAGCCTTGTTTCTAGCAATGAGAGAGGGGATGTTGTCAAATTTAGAACTGACTTGAAAAAGTGTTATTTCTAAACCTAGAATAAAACTCGAAACATTTGGAATTTGTATTTCATTTGGCTCTGGAAAAGATGAATTTGAAGCTGCTGCAGATTTTGTGATCTTTTTCCCTGGGGAGTCTTAGAGGCTAGAGAAGGAAACTTTAGTGTCCTACTGGTAGAGTATGGAGGCCGTGATATTTCAAAATACGGGAACGAAAAAGGCTGTGCTTCTGAGTGCTGACTCAGTTTGTGGTAATCATCTCGTACTCTCCCATGTAAGCTGAGAAATCGTTAGGTGAACTGGTTTATGGCCCTGGGAACAATTGCCCTCAATAACCAGTAATTCCTTCTTATGATACCGGAACGAAAAGTTCCATTTTTCCCTTTGTTGCAGTAACAGCAGGAATGGCTCTGATACTTTCATCTACCCTGAAATGACACACACAGACACACAGACACGGATACACACCAAACAAGTCCACGCATGGGAGAATGTGTCTGACAAGCACAATGAGCAGAAGAGAGCTGGAAAGGGGAGCCATGTGCTCTGTGGGACTCTTCTTGGCTTGAAGGGTTTGGTCTGTGTTTGCAAGCCACATGCTGTAAATGAGGAAGTCCACTGCGGGGTTGACAGGTAAGATACAGTAAGTGCCTATCAAAAGTCAACTCACAAAACCAAGCTTTTGACAACACACTGTGACGCTCAGTGGGAAACATAAAATTTGCCAGTTGGCCCAGCAACAAGGAGAAGCACATCCAGGAAGCTCAGCTTTCTCTCTCCTACAGCAAGGGGATGGCCCCTTTTGATTTCGGGTTGGCATGCAGAAAGGACAAGAAGAAGAGACAATAATTGCTTATGATCAAAAGATTGTAAAGAAGACAATAAAACAATGGAAGTCACTCAGTTCATCATGCTCCTTCTGAAACCTCATCAATACAGTGAATGTAAAAGACAGAATCCAGGACCAGAGAATATTACAGCAGGAAACAGAAGTCTACCCACACAGACAAAAAGATGGGGCTCATGTAAATGTTTGCCTTTCATTTATTTTGAGCAAACATTTCCTTCCACGTAACAGACTCATCCTGATCAGCCACTTCCACCTGGTGTTCTTGAAACCAGATGGAAGTGTAAATTATTTAAATACATGATCTTCCATTAGCTGTTGAGCTTAAGTGCTTCAAAAAAAATTTTTTAAGTGCTTTCCAGGATTCTAGAAAGCATTTGCACTAAGATAGATAAACATATTTTCAAGACACAACTCCAGTGACAGCAATTTTTAGATTTTAAAGTACAGTCAGCATTAGCATCTATAAGTAATTATGACTTCTGCAAAAGACTGTTTATACTGTAAAAGTAAAATCAGAGCTAATGAGCTAATTAAGTAAAGGTTTCTTCCCCTCCACATGATACTTTCCACAAAATCCAAACGTGTTCATCATGACACACTGAGGAGCTATAATGACCCGTCTTAAATTGTTTCTCCCATTCATGGTTTTGATACGTTTTTTGGAAAATATGTTTTTTAGAAAAATCTTTGATGGTAGATTTTGAAGTTAATCAGTTTTGTGAGGGGAAATGATGTTACCACTCATAATATAATAACCACTGTGTTAATGTATGCAGGCAGTATGTAATGGATAGATTCATAAGAGAGGCGACATCATAGTTAACTTCCAAAACTAATTACTCACTTGATTATAAAACTATAAAAAAATATGTCACAGTTAAATATTCAAAATTCATAACATTTCAGAAATTGGAAAGATCATAAAGATCAACTGGATGGGTACTTATCAACTTGATCTTGTTAAAATACATATTCTAAATCTGGGGTTCTGGAATGGGTCCTGAGATTCTCCACTTCTAACAAGCTCTTGGACCATGTCGATGGAGTGAGCTGTGGAGAATCCTTTAAATAATAAAGCCCTATTTGTTAGATATGCCCTCATTAGCCCCTTTGGGGATGCTACATGTTAGGAGGCAAAATGCAGAAAAGGCATCACTTTTCACAAGATAGGCAAAAATCTCCTTTGCCCTTAATGTAGTATTAATAAGTTTAACATCTAGCAGTCAACCAGATATCAAAATAAAGTTACCACACTGTGGTACAGTAGGTCTCTAATCTGATGTTAATGCAAGGAGCTATTCGTTCCAAGACATTTTACTCAGAAATCTAGTCTGTAAAGAACATAAAAGTGGAATTGCTTAAGGGCACGTAGGTGGCTCAGCCGGTTAAGTGTCCAACTTCAGCTCAGGTCATGATCTCAGGGTTCATGAGTTCAAGTCCTGCATCGGGCTCTGCACTGATGGCACAGAGCCTGCTTCAGATCCTCTCTCTCTCTCAAAAATAAATAAACATCTTTAAAAAGTGGATTACTTAAATTACGTATGTACATGCATGTATACGTGTGTGTATGTGTAGTGTGTAAGTGTGTGTGTACACGAATATGTGGTATGTGTGAGGTGTGTCTGCATTGTGGTATGTGTATGTATGTGGTGTTCATGTGTGGGTATGTGTGCATGTGCACGGTGTGTGTTACGCATATGTGTTTGGAGTGGTGGAGGTGTGTGTGTGTGTGTGTGTGCGCGTGTGAGCACATACACCATGTGCAGTATGTGCACATATGTGCTTGTACATGTGGAAATGTGTGTGCATGTGTGTTGTGTGTGGATGTCATCACTCATCTGGCCTCTCCAACCTTAACTCTGACTCTCCCACTCTCCATCCAAGGTCCAGAGGGTACAAGTCCTCAACTTTGGCAAAAGAGTCTGCAAAGAGCTGTGCGCCTGAAGAACTATCTTTTGGGACCTTAAAAGTCTTGATTCCAAACTACTCAAAAGAATGATCCCAACCTAATATCAGAGGTATGTCTATATTCACGTCTTTCAAACTCCACTTTCCATTTTTTCCCATGAAATTAATTTTTCTTAATTGCCCTTCAACAGTGAATATTGGATATCCCTCCTCTTCTCATTCTGTCAATACCGTTCTTTTATTTCCATAATTTCATTTACATGGGTTGATTCCCTGTTTGACTTGTCCAACTTCTCTTTATTCCTCCCACCAGTGGTGGATGGCAAAAGGGAAATCATGCCCTCTGAGCTCTAATGATCTTCTTTCCAATTACCAGCCTCATCCACCCAGGATCCACCAGAGAATCAGATCATCTGGGTGAGCAGGGACCGGAGAGGTTTCCCACTCCATCAACCTGTCCAAGGTTTCTGTTTTAGATAAATTTGACTTACCAAGACCTCGCTCTCAAGAACTCCTGCCTTTTTCCGAAGTTAGTTGCTACTATTAGTGGAACTAATTCTAAAATACAATTTCTTTACATGTTTTGAGGGTTGAAAGGCTTATAAGTAACGCACTTCTTTTCCCCAACTAACTTCAGAGTTGACACACAGAGCCTGGAAGATGAAAATAAAATATCACCTTTGTTCCTGAAAAAGCCGTGAAGGAGTATGCCTCGGACGGAAGGGTGAAATGGGCTTGCTAACGAGGCGCAGCACAATTAAAATCATGCACCGTGTCAAGGAAGTACTGGAGTGGTAGAGTCACCCCTACCCCAGACCCTGGGCAGAAACAGTCCTGCTAAGCTACTAACTATCCCAAAGCACACAAGTGCACACGTCCCCTGCAAGCTGGGGAGACTGAGACCGAGGCTGAGAAACGAGCAGGCCCCATTCCTTCTTCTTAAACTCATCTGCCAAACTCCTTGCTCTGCTCACTTCTCCTGCGTCCAGAACAAGTGAGAAGTAAGAAGTAGTGGGGTGTCACTTCACAAGGCGAAAAAAGGAGAGGAAATACTGTGCTTCCCCTAAAAATGGGCCTTTATACGGAGAATTTAATATATTAACGTGGCAATTCTCTCCTTACATACAGATATACTCTCTGAGATTGGCATAAAAGATGCTATTGTGCTCACCATTAATTATCACGTCTCCAATTTCCATTAACTAGCACAGATTTATCACACAAGGCCCCATGTCCACACTGCTGAGGGATACAAGATCTGACACTGCTTATGCCCTCAGGATGCTAAAAACCTAGTTGGAGATACCAGACTTGAGCAACTAAAATTAAACCATTATTAACAGCAATTCGAGACAATACTATGAAAGGGGTCACAGGTCAGTACATAATTAACTTTTACCTTAATTAATAATGAAATAATAATCCAGAAGAGGAAGAAATCTTAATAGGTTGGGTGGCAGGACAATGTTTTACTAAGTATAACCTGGGTATTCAAAATTGGACAAGATTAGAGGATATAAAGAAGAGAGAAAAGGGAATAATATCAAGGTGGTAGAAGCCAGAAGAAAAACTATAGCCCATCGTATGGGTGTTTTACAACAGAAAACTATAGCACAAACAAGAAGTTTCCACCAGAGAGCCAACACTCACTACCTAACTCACCAGCAGTGTGCCCCACAGCCACGTTCCCCTGTGGACACACACCCTCCAGCGAGGCCTCACCTCCGGGCCCCCTCCCCAGAGCAGAGCGGCTCAAGCCCTGCTAACACCATGCACGTCACCACCCCCGCACTTCTGTGGATGTGCCGCCTCCAAGAGAAACGTGACCCAAGCCCATCCAAAGTGGTGTCGGCACGCGTGAGTGGCTCAGCTGGTTAAGTGACTGATTCTTGGTCTTAGCTCAGGTGTTGATCTCAGTAGTTGTACATTCAAGCCCCATGTTGGGCTCCACACTGAGCATGGAGCCTACATAAAAATAAGAAAAAATCATTTAAAAAATTATAAATGTGCCCCAAGTGGTATCACAAGCCTAGCAGTGTTCAAGCAGCCTTGACAGGGGCTAGTACCACTCCAACGTGACTCCCGTCCCAGGAAGAGGGAAAGATAATCACACACAACAATCAGCCTGGGGCCTCAGCAGTGGACCGGGGGCTAAAGCCGGCCTGACTACAGGCCTTGCCCACCAACAAAGCCTCTCAGGGGACAAAACAGGAACAACACCCTGCAGTTTGGTGCTGCTGCATCTCTGGCAAACGCCTGGTCTCACTCATGCCCAAGACAGCCTCAGACTCTGCCCGCCTCACAACACAGGGACCAAACCCCACCTGCAATAAGCAAAGAGAGCCAGTCTAGATACTGGACTGAAAGACAAAGTGGCTCAGCCACAACATCAGGGTGTTTGCAACACATGTAGGAGACACCCCAGAAATGCCAGCTTCTGGTGAACAGGGGGCACTGCACTACGGGGCATTACAGACCTCTTCTTCATAAGATCACGACTTTCAAGAGCAAGAGATGTAGCTGATTTTCCTAACACACAGACGTAGTCACAGACAATAAGGTAAAATAAGGATGCAGAGGAATGTGTCCCAAATTAAAGAAGAGGACAAAATCACAGTAAGAGATCTAAGTGAAACAAATGTAAGTAACATACCTGAGAGAGAATTTAAAGTAACAGTCATAAAGACACAAGACTTAAGAGTGGAGAATGTAAGTAAAACCCTTAACAAAGAGATAGAAACCATTAAAAAGAACCAATCAAAGATGAAGAACTCAATAAATAAAATTTAAAATACACTAGAGGGAACAGACTAGAGAAAGCAGAAGAATGGGTCAGTGACCTGGAGGGCAGAGTAACTGAAAGCAGCCAAGCTAAATGGGTGAGAGAGAGAAAATACAAAATGAAGACAGACTTAGGAAACTCTGTGACATATTAACATTTGCATTATAGGGATCTCAGAAGAAGACAGAGAAGGGGGGGGGAGGAAATTTATTTGAAGAAATTATAGCTGAAAATTTCCCGAATCTGCTGAAACAAATGGAAATACAGATCCAGGAGGCACAGACAGCCCCCAACAAAATCAACCCAAGGAGGTCCCCCCAAGACACATAACTAAAATGGAAAAAGTAATGATAAAAGGAAAATGTTAGGGGTGCTAAGGTGGTTCAATCAGCTAAACATCTGACTTAATATCTGCTCTAATCATGATCTCACAGTTTGTGAGATCAAGCCTCATGTCAGACTCTGAGCTAACAGTGAGGAGCCTGCTTGGGATTCTCTCTCTCCCTCTCTCTGTCTTTCTCTCTCTCTCTCTTTCTCTCAATATAAATAAATAAGCTTTAAAAATGAAAGAGGGGACACCTGGGTGGCTCAGTTGGTTAAGTATCTGACTCTTAATCTCAGCTCATTTCATGAGTTCATAGTCTGTGAGATTCATCCCTGGGTCAGGCTATGGGCTGACAGCGCAGAGCCTGTTTGAGATTCTCCCTCTCTGTCTCTATCTCTTCCCCTCCTCTCTTTCTCTCTCTCTCAAAATAACTAAATAAACTTTAAAAGAGAGAGAGAGAATTTTAAAAGCAGCAAAAGAAAACAGTTACATACAAGGGAAACCACATAAGGCTATCAGCTGATTATTCAGCAGGAACTCTGAAGGCCAGAAGAGTGGCATGATACATCCAAAGTGCTAGAAGAAAAAAAATCAGCAACCAAGAAATCTATCCAGCAAGGCTATCACTTAAAATAGAAGGAGAGGGGAAGATAAACAAAGGAACTTATGACTACTAAACCAGTCCTACAGGAAATGTTAAAGGGGATTCTGAGTGGAAAAGAAAGACCATAAGTAGGAATGAGAAAAGCAGGAAGCACAAAGGAGTAAAAAAAAAAAAAGTATATCTATAAAAATCAGTCAAGGGACCCACAAAATAAAAGGATATAAAGTATGAATATAATATACCTATAATGTGTGGAGGAGAGGAGTAAAGAATGGCTTCAAATTTAAGCAACCATCAACTTAATATAGACTGCTACATGTAGAAGATGTTACATACAAATAAAATGGTAACTACAAATCAAAAACCAGGGATAAGCAAAAATAAAGAAAAAGGAATCTAAGTATATCACTAAAGAAAGCCAACTAACCATAAGAGAAAAGAGCAAGAGAAGAAAGGAACAAAGAACTACAAAAACAACCATAAAAGGAGTAACAAAATAGCAACAAGTACATACTTATCAATAATTCCTTTGAATGTAAATGGACTAAATACTCTAATCAAAAGACACAGAGTGACAGAATGGATAAAAAAGCAAGACCTGTCTTACTGTCTATAAGGGACTCATTTCAGACCTAAATACGTATGCAGATTGAAAGTGAAGGGATGGAGAAACATTTATCATACAAATAGATGTCAAAAGAAAGCTGGGGTAGCAATATGTATATTGGACAAATAGACTTTAAAACAAATATTGTAACAAGAGACATACAGGACACTATATAATTATAAAGGGAGCAATCCAATATGAAGATATAACAATTATATATATATGTATATATAATATAATACAATGTATATATAATATATATATATATATAATATATGTATATATAATATTCAGAACATTGCATCCTAAAACAGCAGAGTACACATTCTTTTCAAGTGCACGTGGAACATTCTCTAGAATAGATCATATATTGGGCCACAAAACAAGTCTCAACAAATTCAAAAATATTAAATGGTATCCATATCATATCATGCATCTTTTCTGATCATAATACTATGAAACTAGAAATTAATAACAAGAAAAAAAATCTAGAAAGAGAAAAACTACATGAAGGTTAAATAACATGCTACTAAGCAATGAATGGGTCAACTAAGAAATAAAGAAAATAAAAATGAAACCACAACAGTCTAACACCTTTGGGATGCAGCAAAACTCTTCTAAGAGGGAGGTTTATAGCAACACAGGCCTACCTCAAGAAGCAAGAAAAATCTCAAGTAAACAACCTAATGTTACATCTAAAGGCGCTAGAAAGAAAAAACAGCAGAAGGAAGGAAATCATAAAGACTAGGGAAGAAATAAACAAAATAGAAACTAAAAAATAATAATGAAATAAAACAGATCAATGAAACCAGGAGCTGGTTCTCTGAAAAGATCAAAAAAATTGATAAACTTTTAGCCAAACCCATCAGAAAGAGAGAGAGAGAGAGAGAGAGAGACAGGAGAGAGAGTACTCAAGCAAAATTAGAAATTAAAAAGGAGAAATAACTACCAACACCACAGAAAGACAAAGGATTGTCATAATATTATGAAAAATTATGTGCCAAAAACACACTGGACAAATTAGAAGAAATGGATAAATTCCTACAAACATATAACCTCCCAGACTGAATGAGGAAGAAACAGAATATTTAAACAGACCAATTACCAGCAATGAAATTGTATCAGTAATAAAAATCTCCCCAAAAAACAAAAGTACAAGACCAAATGGCTCCACAGGTGAACTCTACCAAGCATGCAAAGAAGAGGTAACACTATACTCTTCAAAATATTCTAAGAAAAAGAAGATAGAAAGCTTCCAAATTCATTCTATGAAGCCAACATTACCCTGGTACCAAAACCAGATAAATGTAACACACAAAAAAGAGAACGATAGGCCAATATCTCTAATGAACACAGATGCAAACATCGTCAACAAAATTTAATAAACTGAACCCAACACTACATTTTAAAAAATCATTCACCATGATAGAGGGAATTAATTCCTGGTATGTAAGCATGGGTCAGTATTTGCAAATCAATCAACATGATATGCTATATCAAAACGAGAAAGCAAAAAACCACAGGATCATTTTAATACATACAGAAAATGTATTTGACAATGTGTAATATCCATTCATGATTAAAACCCTCCACAAAGTAGATTTAGAGGGAACATACCACAACATATAAGGGCCATATATGAAAAACTTACAGCTAACATCATACTCAATAGTGAAAAACTGAAAGGTTTTCCCCTAAGATCAGGAACAAGACAGAGATGTACACTCTCACCACATTTATTCAACATAGTACCAGAGGTTCTATCCACAGGAATCAGACAAGGGGAGGAAATAAAAGATATCCTATTTGATAAGGAAGAAACAAAACTTTCACTATTTGCAGATGACATGATACTATACATAGAAAACCTTAAAGAGTCCACCAAAAAACTGATGGAACTGATAAATGAATTCAATAAGTTTGCAGGATACAGAATCAATATACAAAAATCTGTATCATTTCCATACACTAATAATGAAGTAAATTTAAAAATCAGTCCCATTTACAATTGCACCAAAAATAATAAAATACCTAGGAATAAACTTAAGCAAGGAAGTGAAAAACCTGTACTCGGAAAAGTATAAAGCACTGATAAAAGAAATTAAAGATGGCATAAACAAATGGAAAGATGTTGGGAGAATGACCTGTTGATGCTCTCTCTCTCTCAAAATAAATAAACGTTTTTTCAAAAAAGAACATACTTTTAGTCTACTGTAGCTATTATCCCTATCGATAAAATGGTCACATTTGCCAGTGGAGGCCTTTTCAAATTGACCCTAGAATCCTTTGGACACCTTCCTGGGAGTCTGATACATTCCATGCCCTGTAGTATGATGAAATATTACAGGTCTGTCTTGAACATTTCCTGCTCCAGATCTGTCATTTTTCTGAGGAAGCTGGTTCCTTCAGGAAGGAAATTATACTAACAGACCAGTATTTTGGCACAAAGTTTACTGACTGCTACTGGGTTGGACCTTGCTTCCAAGCCTTTTCAGGAAACAGGGCTAGAAATACGTTGTTATTTTGTTGTTGCTTTAATATAAGATATATCATTAATTCAAACTTACATTTCTAATATATATTTAGGACTACAGAGTTTTTCCTCGTTTACATAACATCTTTTGTCCTTTCTCCTATCCCACAATCTTGTTTCCCAATAACATAAACATAACTATTCACTTCATTCACACAATATACATTCAACAGTCTTAAAATTGAAATGCCAACACTACCACCTACGATATGATCACTGGAGAGAGGTTAACATTTTTTTTCGGTTCTGTTTTCCTTAAGGCATATTCCTCTCTGGAAATATGGTCAAAGTAGCTTGTTGTGAAGTCACTTAAAATAGTTTCTTTCTATATGGTTGTGACACAAATTCAATATGCTGACAATTCATTTCTTTCATTTTGCCTTTAATTTCTAGAATTTTATATTTAATTTTGCTTTACACTTATGTGAATAGTTACATTATTCCAAAATCAAATCTATAAAACAATGTTTATTCATAGAAACATACATTTCCTCCCTTGTCGCCTCCATCATACGCACACACACGTTTGTACATGTTCTGTTGTGAGTTGAATTTTGTCCCCAAAAAAGATATGTTAAAGCCCTAACTTCAGGGGCACCTGGGTGGCTCAGCCAGTTAAATGTCTGACTTCAGCTCAGATGATGATCTCACTGTTCGTGGGTTTGAGCCCCGCGTTGGGCTCTGTGCTGACTGCCAGCTCAGAGCCTGGAGCCTGTTTCCGATTCTGCGTCGCCCTCTCTCTCTGACCCTCCCCTGTCTCTCTCTCTCTCTCTCTCTCTCTCTCTGTCTCTGTCTCTCTCTCTCTCTCTCTCAGAAATAAATAAAACATTAAAAAAAATTTTTAATAAGAATAAAAATAAAAAATAAAGTCCTAACCTCAGGTACCTGTGAATATGACCTTATTGGGAAATAAGATCCTTGTAGATGTAAGCAAGTTAAGATGAGGTCATACTGGCTTAGAATGGACTCTAATTGAGTGACCAATATGTTTATAAGAGAACAGAGAGGGGATTTGGAATTAGAGACATAAACACACACATGGGAAGATGGTCATGTGAATACGGAGGCAGAGACTGGAGTGAAGCAGGTTCAAGCCACGGAACACCAAGGACAGGCAGCACCACAGAGCGAGAACAGGGCAAATCAAGAGTGTTCTGTGGCGCCTCCAGAGGCATGGCCCTGCCAACACCTTGATTCTGGATTTCTAGCCTCCAGCACTGTGAAAGAACAAATTTCTCTTGTCTAAGTCACCCGGTCTTCCTTACAGCTACTTTGTCTGGTAGCCCTAGGAAATATACACATCCCAACACCTCATGCCCTTAGATGAGTAGTAACATATTACACACATTTTTCTCCATCTTGCTTTTTTTTAATATCCTGAAGATCACTTCATAAGTGTATATAAAGACGTTCTTCATACCTTTCTACAGCTGCACAGCACTTCAGTTTGTACACACACCTTAGTGTACTCAACTAGTTCTTTCTGATCATAAGGTGAGGTTTTTCTAATGTTTTGTTATTGCCAATAGTACTTTTTTTAAAAAAAAGTTTATTTTGAGATAGCGAATGTATGTGCACACGAGTGAGGGAGAGGCAGAGAGAGAGGGAGAGAGAATCCCAGGTAGGCTCTCTGCTCTCAGCATGGAGCCCGAAGCAGGGCTCCATCTCACCACTCTTGAGATAGTGGCCTGAACTGATATCAAGAGGTGGAAGCTTAAGTGACTGAGTCACCCAGGCACCCCACCGATAGTTCTTTTAATAGGCTTCAAAATGGACTTTTTATATTTTTGCAAGATCCTTCTGTAGTATGTTTTTAGGAATAGTATTGCTGGGTCAGAGGTTAAAGGTAAGCATAATGCTCCTGAATATTACCAAACTTCCCTCCTGGAAGTTTTCCCAATATGCACTTATACCAGCCGTGTGCCTATCTGTCTAGAGTCACCTACAAAGTACATTATCAACTTCTGTATTTTCGTCAATTTGATAGGTGAGAAATTGCTTCTCCGTGTAGTCTGTGCGTGAATTTCTCTTATCTTGAGAAAGAATTCACTCGTTGAGAAGGGTGAGGAAACTCCACAAAAATAAAAAACCTAGATATGGTGTAAAATGAGAGCATCTGACAACCAGAAAACAACAGGACTATGAGTGGAACTAGAAAGGCTGTATAATATTGTACCCCAGAATGTGACTGTACAGGAGATAAGGCCTTTAAAAGAGTAATTAAAATGCAGCTGATCTGGTAGGCCCTAACCCAATCTGACCAATGTCTTTACGAGAAGACAAGATTAGGACATGCAGAGAGACACCAGGGACACATGTGCACAGAGGTAAGACCATGTGAAGGGGCGCGGTTATTTGCCGACCACGGAGAGAAGCCTCAGAGGAAACCAACCCTGGTGGCACCTTGATCTTGAACTTCCAGCCTCCAGAACTGTGATCAAATAAATTCCTACTGGGGTGCCTGGCTGGCTCAGTTGATAGAGCACGCAACTCTTGATCCTGAGGTTATTAAGTTCGAGCTCTAAGTTGGGTGTAGAGTATTTAAGAAAATAAAATCTTTAAAAGTAGTAATAAAATTAATTTCAGGTAAATAAATAAGAAAATAAATTTCTGTTGTTTAAGCCACTCCATCTATGGCATTTTGTTATGGCAGCTTGAACATACTAAGACAGTGTCTTAGTAAGTCTAAGTAAGTCTAAATGAATATTGACTGTTCAAAACAAATTAATAATGTCCTATGGGGGTTAAAAATGGGTTTGGAATTAAAATGCATAACAACAACAGTACAAAGTAAGAGGTAAATGGATATAAAGGGTTTTAAGATTCTAGCATTATTATGGAAGAGATAAAATTAATCTTTGTATTAACTGGATAATGTAAGAATACATGCTATTCTGTAGTAACTCTTAAAAAATGATAAGAAAATACAACTAACAACTAACAATGCAGGGAAAACATGCTATTACAAATATCCTGATAACCCAAAGAAAGGCAATAAATGAGTTAAAAAGACCCACCTAACAGGTGGGTCAAATAGAAAACAGAAGATAAGACGATAGCTATAAACCCAAGTATATCAGCAATTATATCAAATACGAATGGACAAAATATGCCAATTAAAACAGTGTCAGAATGGATTTTTTTAAACTCTATGTTTACAAAGAAATGTACCTTAAATATAAAATGCTTAGCATGATGCCTGGCATATGGTGTCCCTAAAAAGGAGCTGGTGGTAGAAGCTGTAATTAATACGATTGTGAGCGTAATTACCAGCTTCTTGAGGAACCAGGATGAAAGCTAGTCAGATGTATAAAAGGGGACGTGGCTAATTCACAATTGTGCCAATTACCGGTCCACAGAATGGGCATTAAAAGTTCTTTCCGTGAAGGCATAATATGAATTGAAACCAAATATTACATGATTTGCTTTAAAAAAAAATCTCTGTTACTAAGATATGGGATTATATCAATAGAATTTTATGCTGTGTTCAAATAACTGACAGATATAATCGGAATTTGGAGGAAGTTCTTTTTCTCATGGTGACCATTTATAGATTTTAATTTCTTCATCAAAACAAGAAGTTTTTTTTCATAGTTAGCTAACTTTAAAGCACGTAGAGGCCAACATGGTGATAGTTCAAAGTAAACTACTGCTCCAGATATTTGAGTCCAATTGTATAATCCAGTATTAATACTTCAAAGGTAATCTACATGAATTGGTTATAAATAGCCCTTTTCCAATGCAAATTCAACTTTAATTATAAAAAGTTTCTATTTTGTCTTTAGGAAATTTTAGAATTAAATGTTTAAACTTTTGAGAAAGAGAGTCTTTTTTTTATTTTGAAAAAATTTAGTAACAGGAAACATACAGAAATGCTGCATAATAAAACAAAGTCTTCAAACTGTTTCTCCAATTTCTAACATTTGCCATATTTGCTGTATATTTTCCCTCTCTCTACACACACACACACACACACACAGCAATTATTACTTTGCTGAGCCTTTTGAGAGTAAGTTATGACACCATCACTATTTACCCCTAAATATCTCAGTTTCTATCTCTTAAAAACAAGGAAATTTTCTTATATATCCACAATATCATTATCAAATCCAGGAAATTTAAGATTGATACACTAATGAACTTTATGTATATTGTACATTTGAAAGTTGCTAACAAAGTAGATCTTAAAAGTTCTCAAAACAAGGAAAAAAATTGTAACAGTGTATGGTAATAACTAGACTCACTATGTTGTATACCTGAAACTAATACATTGTTATATGTCAATCCTATCTCAATCTTTAAATAAGTTAATTTAAAAACTGATACACTCCTGTTAACTAATGGAGTTAATATTAAAATTTTTATAATCCAACTCATATGTGATGTCTTTCAGGGAAAACTTTCCCGTCTCCCCTTCCTTCCTGATCATTTTATTGGGTCTTTTCCCTACCTTCTTACTTTCCATATAATTTTAGTATTATGCATGTTACAGTGCAGTTGATTTCCATCCCATCTTCTCTCCTATCATGGCATTCTGCAGGCAAAACACCGGGTTTATTTATTTTTGTGCCCCCAGGGCCTAGTACAGTGCTAAGCAGTAGCGGACACTCCAAAAATATTTTCTGAGCGAGTGATATGAACGCATTACCTACGCTTGATTTGCTTCTTTGCTTCTTTATCCAAAGTGCTTATTATCACTGATTTCTGTTTAACTTGTGGTCAACTGAGACATCTTCTTTCCTGTCTACTATGTTAATCAGACCTGCTACATACTATACACTTACCACAGAGTTTCAGGCTGTTGGCTTATTTTTAGTTAAAACTCGATCCTTTCAGCTTCTGCCCAATCACCTCCTATGGCCATAAACCAGTTACATTCTAAAACTAATATTTTAAGGCATATCTATGATAAGAAGACATTCTCATAAGAATTATAAAACACATGATTATATAACAAGTAAATAAAATAGAGGTCAAAATTAATATTGTGGTATTTTAGGCTTCAAATTTTAAATAATTCATGCTTCCCTATCCCTTTCAGAAATGGGACTGGAGAAGGGACTGGACGGGGCGAGGAGACGAAAAGAAGTTGCCATGATTTAGTAATAAAGGCTGGACTGTGTCAACACAGGCGTCACTGAGAAGAGAGCAGTCCCAACGATGCATGACAAGAGAGAAAATGAATATTAAACAGTGGCTTCCATTACCCCAATATCTTCTGGATCTAAAGATTCTATCAAAGAGCCTTCATTGAATGACTTCTACGGTGCAATTCTCTGATAAGTTCAATAACATACTCTGTTTTCCCTTCACAACAAACCTGCAGCACCACTGCCATTATCATCCCATTCTATAAATAGATCAGGGTTAGAGACGCTACATGACTTGCATGCAGCCACACAACTGTTACAGCACTTTACTAAATCTAAGTCACCTCTGATCACGCACCATTATTTTATGTTCCGCTGAGAAAGAAACAATTTGAAAGTTAAACTATGACAGTATGCAGAAACGTTATTGATTTTAGAATACACCTCAATTTTAGATGAGTTAGACATGTGTCTTCAAACTGGTGAAAACAGATACGTGGTACAACTGGGGCCTGAACACTGTTCCACCCCCCTCTCAGCTCAGTGCAAAGCCAGCTCCCGCCCCACACAGAAACACAGCGCTTGCATCAGGCAGGTGGATGGGTACTGCTGATGCCTAAGGCTGGGTGGCTTTGAAGAAAAAGTGATGCTGTTGACCATCCACCCAGATGAGGAAGATCAGGGGGTTTCCATGCCTAACAGTTGGAAGGTGCGGAAGAAGAGACAGAGAAAGCACACGGGGCAGATTTTATTCTCTCACAACCACGACATGCCTGAGAGCCGCAGGCAATGGATCTTGCACCTGAAGGCCTGGACACGGAAGGTGCAGAGACTCGCCCAGGCGTGCAATGCACCAGGGCAAGTCTAAAGTAAAACGTGGGGTTTCTCAGTCCCGGGCCTGTGTGGGTCCACTTTGGCACACTGCTTTCCCTGCACAACTGTGGTTCTTGCTAAATAATTGAAGCCCAGGCTTTGTCCATATCAGGGATATTACTGTTTGATTTTGTGGTCCCAAAGGGATAGCTGCAAACAGCTGATGCCTCTGCTGGTACTGAAATTGCTACAGAATGTGGGAATTTTTCTAGTTTTCTATTGGAAAAATCTCCAAGTATTGCACTTGGGAAGCAGGGACTTCTTGAGGCTTAAAAAAAAAAGTGTAGGAGTATCTGGGTAGAAAGGGTGAGAGGTTAGTGAGATGCTTTTCTATAAGACAAAATTGCATTTAAGCAGTAAATTGTCAGAAGAAAAAAATGAATTATAAATGGAATAACCCAGCCCGGAAGGAATAGAGAAAAAGCAGAATAAGCTCCTGCTAATGGAAAGATGTGAGCCATGATACATACACTATACCAGGGTAATGCTGCTCACATACAAGTACTAGAAAACCATGCTCCACTCCCCTCTGGTCTCACTCCAAGCAAAACAAAGAAAAAAGAAAAAAGAAAAAAATCACGAAGGCTGAGTTACAAAAGGCAACTTCTCCAAACAAAAATCCCCAGATGTGAATTCACAAATGAAGACTGGCTACAGTGCCTTCCTGTGAATAAGACCTGAGATCTCAGCCTGACAAATCCCCATGTGAGTCACAGAGCGTAGGGCTGTGTCCTGTCCAGCAAGAGAGCTTCTGGTCTTTGCCAGGTGTGTTTACTGCACACCTTCCAAAATGTTTAGTAGTTATTTCTCACAGAAATGCTGTTGATCAAATATCTATTCTAGGGGCACCTGGGTGGCTCGGTTGGTTAAACGCCCAACTTCAGCTCAGGTCATGATCTCGCAGTCTATGAGTTCGAGCCCCGTGTCAGGCTCTGTGCTGACAGCTCAGAGCCTGAAGCCTGTTTCAGATTCTGTGTCTTCCTCTCTCTCTGCTCCTCCCCAGCTCGTGCTCTGTCTCTCTCTGCCTCAAAAATAAATACATGTTTAAAAAATATCTATTCTATTATCATATCCAAAAAAAGTGAAAGAGAGTCACAGGAAGAGTTAGTGACTTGCCTTAACCAAAGTACATACACCTGAGTTTGTCAAAATTCCAAAGTTGAGGCAGCAGAACATAAGCAAAACATATTACAAAGAAGTTGATGAGAAAATAATATTCTAGACCCAAACTTATAAAAAGTTTGAGACCTGAGACCCCAAAGCCAAAATAAAGCTTCTTATCACTCACACCTGCCTTTTTCTCTTTATTATCTCATGGCCATAGATGAAGTACATAATTACATACAAACACTGTGTATCTAACAAAAAAAAAAAAAAAAGGAGCTTTACTTTGTCTTCTAAAAGAGAATAATGGGGCTCCTGGGTGGCTCAGTCAGTTAAGTGTCTGACTATTGATTTTGGTTCAGGTCATGATCTTGCAGTTCATGAGTTCAAGCCCTGAGTCGGGCTCTGCACTGATAGTACAGTGGGATTCACTCTCCATCTCTCTGCCCCTCTCCTGGCTTGCTGTCTCTCTCTGAATAAATAAATAAATAAAACTTAAAAATAATTTTTTAATAAATAAAAGAGAGTAGCTATGTGGAGTTAGTAAATGTGAGAAATTGATGAACAAAAAACAAATGAAAAAACAAGAGTGCAGAGACTTTACAACTGTCTGAAGTTCCACTTTCTGTAAAGGCAGGAGGCGTGGGTCCCATCTCTATCATATCCAGCTATGTGAAGTCTGGCACCCCATTTACCCACGCTGTGCCTTAACATCCCCATTTTACGGCACAGTAAAAAATACCCACAGCACATTCTTATAGAGAGAGAAAAGGCAGAGGTAAAGCTCCAAGCATCATGCCTAGATCCCACCCATAAAGGTGAGATGAACATCAACCAGAGAGCTGAAAAGAAATGTATTTTGCAGACAGCAGAAAGCACAGTCTGAGAGGCAGCTTTGAATAAGAGTCCTTTATCCCAAAATATCGTCACCAATAAAAAGTCTTCCTCACTTGCCAGACGGCAAAGAATGAGTAACTTGAAAGTAAAGGCTACTTTTTATTTCATCTCATTTCATTTCAATTTATTTTAAAATGTATATGTCTGTTGTTTGGTTTGAATTTTGGTTTCTGGGGTTGTTTTTATTTTTGTTGGTTGGTTGGTTTGGCTTAGTTTTTCTTGTGTGTGTGGGGGGCCTACCATATGTTAGGTGCTTGATTAGCATTTGTTGAAAGGAATTTAAAAAGGGAGAAATTGGGTCAGGAACCTTGTCTTCCTGTAATATAGTCTATTCCTAGACTTATCACAATGCCATGCATATACTACATTTTCAATGAATATTTGTTGTATGAGCAAATATTAGCTCTTAAAATAAGAACTTTTCAAGTTCTTTCCCTATTACATTTTCATATCACCTTTCTGAACTTCTTTTTCACTACCAGGCCTCTTCCCTTAGAGCAGTTATGGCCTCTCGGTAGTAAAACAGAAAACCCAGACTCTATCTGACTTTCAGCATTTTATAAAACTTTATTGTCTTGTCAGTACCATGAGACTGTCCATAATAAAATATTCTGTCCAACTGTCTCCCTATTTGTCTTTCATCTCTTCTCCCCAGAACAACCCACCTCCCTGAGCTCCCACCGCATTATGACGCAGCCCCTATACAAGTTCCAAGAGCATCTGAGTCCCCCCAAACTCTTGACCCAAGTCCACAACGTAAATGTGTTTCCTCATCCAGCATCCATGCGCACACTTAAATAACAGAAATGCCATAGCACAGAGGAGGGAGCAACTCCCATTTTTAATTACGCCTCAGTCACAAAAGAGGGTATCAGAATTCTCTGAGTCTAAAGGGAACACCAAATGCCTGAGGTGAGTTTTCCTTCCATGAGGAAATGGAGCACATTAGAGAAAAGCAAGCACAGCTCACTTACCAGCTGTGACCCCTGGGCAAGTTACTGAATTTCTCTCTGTCTCAAGTTCCTCATCTTAAAATCAAGATGGTGGGGGTCCTGGGTGGCTCAGTCGGTTAAGCATCTACTCTTGATCTCAGCTCAGGTCATGATCTCTTGAGATCATGGGTTTTTGAGATCAAGCCCCACTTTGGGCTCCATGCTGACAGCTTGGAGCCTGCTTGGGATTCTCTCTTTACCTCTCTCTGCAATCTTCCCACTTGTGTACACACATGCTTGCTCTCTCTCGCTCTCTCTCTCTCTCAAAATAAAGAAATAAATGTTAGAAAATAATAAAATAAAATAAAAATGGTAATAGTGCCTACCTCATAGAGTTCTTATGAGGATAAAGCGAGAGTTACCTTTTAAGATACTTAGAACAAGCATTCCGTAAGTTCTATTAAGTATATATATTTTTTAATTGTCAGAGAAGGCTAACATAATCAGTGAGAAAGTGGTAAAAAGGTCTTGGTTGCCCCCTAAGCCACAACGCTCACAACTACACATAAACAGTGCTCACAAAAATAAACAAATATCAGACAAAGTTGCTCTGCAGATGCCAGGGAACAAGGCAGAGAGAAAGACTGTCCAAGGTCATGTGTGAGACGAGACAGAGACAGGGACACCCTGCAACTAAATGAGTGCCTTCTGCTGCCTTACTAGTGACAGCTCTGGCCCCATTTTAATCACCCTGCTTTCTAGATAAAACACTATCAGGTTATCCAGTCATCAAACTCTTAGCACCCATCCAACAATGGCCTCTGCATCTTCTCTTTCTTTCTTTCTTTCTTTCTTTCTTTCTTTCTTTCCTTTCTTTCTTTCTTTCTTTCCTTCCTTTCTTTCTTTCTTTCTTTCTTTCTTTCCTTTCTTTCCTTTCTTTTTCTTTCTTTCTTTCTTTCTTTCTTTCTTTCTTTCTTTCTTTCTTTCTTTCCTTCCTTTCTTTCTTTCTTTCCTTTCTTTCTTTCTTTCCTTTCTTTCTTTTCTTTCTTTCTTTCTTTCTTTCTTTCTTTCTTTCTTTCTTTCTTTCTCTTTCTCTCTCTCTCTCTCTCTCTCTCTTTCTCTCTCTCTCCCTTCCTTCCTTCCTTCCTTCCTTCTTTCTTGCTTTCGAGAGAGAGAGAAAGAGAGCATACACACAAGCTGGGGATCAACTGAGAGGGAGGGAGAGAGAATCCCAAGCAGGCTCCCCACTGAGAGCAGAGCCTGACTTGGGGCTTGAACCCATGAACTGTGAGATCATGACCTGAGGTGAAATCAAGAGCCAGAAGCTTAGCTGACGGAGTCCCCAGGCACCCCTGGCCTCTGCTTCTTTAAACACTCCTTAAACTTGCCAGACGCAGGCCCAAGCCCTGCAATAAGCCCCTCCGAGGAGCTCTCAGCAACCCTCCGAGGAGCTCCCTGAGGTGCCTCGGCCCTGGCTGCAGCAAATAAGCAAAACTTACTTTCCAGGGGTGCCCCTGCCGCTCTCTGCCGGGCGGACCACAGAGTAACACTTCCCAGCCAGCAACTGCATGACTCACTGAGTGTTTGCTCTGAGCCAGAGACCGTCTACACAGCTATACACGTTAACTTTTAATCCTCACAACAGTCTGTGTTCTGGGCTAGACAGAAGTAAAATAACGGTATAAAACATTAAAAAAAAAAAGGGGGGGCGCCTGGGTGGCTTAGTCGGTTGAGCGTCCGACTTTCGCTTAGGTCATGATCTCGCGGTTCGTGGGTTCGAGCCCCGCGTCGGGCTCTGTGCTGACTGCCAGCTCAGAGCCTGGAGCCTGTTTCAGTCTGTGACTCCCTCTCTCTCTGACCCTCCCCGGCTCACGCTGTCTCTCTCTCTCTCTCCTGGAAATAAATAAAACATTAAAAAAAAAAAAAGTAAAATAACGGTAAAAAGCAGAGAAGTCAGAATTCAGCCCCAGTCTGAAAGCTGAATCTCTCCATCCCTGCAGTTGTACGGCTTCCCTGAATAAAGGGCAGCTGTCTAGGCCGGCTTGATACCCTGCCTCTTAACTTGGAATGGAGCACAGCACACTCCAATTCTGTTCGGTTATTTCCAAGCTTGTGTTTATTGTTAAAGAGATGAGAAAGAGAAAAAGGAAATGTATCATGCCTCCAAATGGAGGACAGCCTCACGTTACATTTGCAAACACATAAACTTGAAAATGGGCCTACTGGTTTTAAGTTTGGAGCTTCGAACAGCTTCTCCGATGAGGGAGCGGGACGGTACAGAGGAAGGAGACAGTGTGGGCTGTGAAACCAGAGTTCAGTCTGGCTGCAACCCTTCCCACAATGCGAACTTTGGATGAGTTACTTAACTCCTCCTATGCTTGGCTTCCTATTCTGTAAAATAAGCACAGTAAACCCTACCTCAGTATTGGGGGGCGTGGGGTAAAGCGCCTGATCCACAAAGACATTGGCTATATGACAGCTGTGATTGCTTCTGTGTCAGGGAAAGTGGGAAATTTCAGTACTTGCAAGGGGGGCTTGCAATGGTTCACACATCCTGAGAAATTGTAAAAGGCCCAGAAGGGTCCTTTTCATGGTCTCTGAGAGTCACAAAAGCCATCAGAATCACGATGAGAACAAGAAAGGAAAGCAAAGGCAAGGAGAAAGGAGCCATTTTAAATGAGGCGAGATCTTGCTTGAGATCCTGTGCCTACTTATCCTAGGAGCCCATGGCACAGAGAAACAAATTAATAATGTCCTAATTTTTAGGAACCATAAGAATTCAGACCCAGAAGGATTTCAGTTCATACCCACTGGACAACACATTTTCATCTTTGTGATAATCCTGAGACTAGATAGATGGGCTTCTGAAAAAGAATGGGAAAATGTACATATATATTCATATATACGTCTTTCTGAAAAGAAAGTTGTAATTGCCAACAATAAATGAACAGTTCCCTGTATTTGCCACAAATCTCTCTTTAATGATCTGCAACCTATTCATTAAATAGGAGGGAAAAAAATGAGGTCAGGAAATGGAAAGGGGGGGATGGGGCAGGAGAGAGGGTGGAAGAAATCACTTCATTTCGAATAGGAGGCCCTAAGACACAAATACAATCAAAGGGGTTAATCTAATCCCTTTGTGAAGCACTGAGTCAGAGAACAAGACGAAAACAAACCTGTGATCTGGAACTTCCCAAGCCCCCACTCGGGGGGATTAATGAGGAGTTCACGGCTGTGAAATTACGTGCCCTCTGAGTCAGGAAAATGGCCCTACTGGTGCATGACCTTGAAATGAGGGGACGCAAACTTCACCTGATCCACAATTACCCAGCCCTGGGAGGAGGGGCTCAGGGAGAAGAGGGAGGCTGTGAGGCTGCGTGAGTGTTCGGAATATGAAAACCCACAAATCTCAACCAACCTGAGGCTTGAAGGGGGATCTAAACACAACATAAAATATTCAGAGGACTTTAAAAGGACGTTGGCATTTGTGTGGGAGCTTTAGGAGGCAAGGCTGTCCTCTTTATTTACATGAAGTGGATATTTTGTGGCTGTTGTTAGGGACTTAGTGATGTTTGTCTCTGTTCAATTCTCCCTTTGCAATGAAAAATTGTTGTGAGATGATTTCTAGTCTTAGCTGCTTTACATGACAGTATTATCAAGGATTCATCAAGAGGCCATCTGTCGAATTTATGAAAAAAATATGCAAAAACAAAACAGATGAAAAGGAAAGAGCAAGACAGACTGGTCCAGGGGAAGATAGATGTGGCGGCATGTGCCTCCGTGTGAAAATTACAACATTTAAATACTGTGGAATAAATTACTGTGCCGAGAAATTAGTGATGCTCTCCCACGTTAGACGCTACCCTTACCATAAGAACATAATGAAATATATCACATATCAAATCACCCTTTCCTCGGACTATTATTATATTCTAATGAAAAATTAGGAGAGGAGAGACACATAAACCTCAAATGGGAGGGATGAAAACGAGCCAGAGTGGATTTGCTCTAGTATTGAGCCATGAGAAGCTTCTCCAAAATGCACAGTCCATGTGGAAATAAGAGCTTTGCCCCCCCCATTTATTAGAAAGTCAATAAAATAAATTACAGATTGTGTGAAAAACTGAAATAATATATATTAAAACGACAACGAGGCTGGCCAAGCTTACACCCAAATTAGATGGGCTGTAAAAACAATGTCTTTCAGAAAGGAAAGGAAGGGAGCAGGAGAATACAGACAAATGACCAGAGCTGTGGTGCTGCCCCCTACAGGCGAGACACAGAACCACATGTCCACTTGCTCCTGGAGGAGGAAGGACCCAGGGTGCAACTGCCCCAGATCAGCGCACTGTGGGGACAGGCCCCTAACAGAGCACATGACAAGGCGGTAGCTCCCTTTGGAGTCTCTTTCTAGCCCCTAACTCTCCCGGCAGCTTCCCCTCCCCTCAGGGGCCATCTTCCTCCCCAGTCTCCTCCATTTCCCCCACCCCTCCTGGAGTCTGATCAATAGGATAACTTCTATTTTAGTGCCTTAAGAAGACGTTTAGCGGGACGCCTGGGTGGCTCAGTCGGGTAAACATCTGACTTCGGCTCAGGTCATGATCTCACGGTTTGTGGGTTCGAGCCCCGCGTCGGGCTCTGTGCTGACTGCCAGCTCAGAGCCTGGAGCCTGTTTCATATTCTGTGTCTCCCTCTCTCTCTGCCCCTCCCCTGCTCACACTGTCTCTCTCTCTCTCTCTCTCAGAAATTAGTAAAAAACATTTAAAAATTTTTTAAAAAGAAGATATTTAGCAATGCTGCTAAATAATGTATTAAAGTATAATGCTCCAAACACACAATAAAGATAATAGCTGGCACAGACCCCTAAATTTCAAAGGAATGAGAGAAAAAAGCTAAGTCCTATCTCACCAAGAGCCAGTGACAATAATGAATTCACAAGGAAAAACTGTGAACAATAATAGTATTAGCTAACACTAGTCAGTGTCATGCATTAAATAACTAGTTTATCCCCTGCACTAACCCTATGAGATAATTTACCATTTATTACTGTTCCTCATTTTACAGATGGAGAGATTGAAGTCCAGAGAGATGTAAATATCCCATCCAAAAATCACAGGGCTATGGTATAGAGAGTCAAACCCAGGCTAGCAGGTTCAGAGCTCATGCTCCATTCCACAAACTGTAATGCCTCCCATTAGGAAGGCAGCAGAGGCACTTCATTCACTTTGTTTGAAATGTTACAAATTATTCAATCAAGAAATATAATAAAAAATGATCCCTATGAAACTAAGTTAAACCATATCATTCCTCAGACTCTTACAAACCACAATTCTATTAAGACATGAATGTAAAACAGGAAACCATCAAAACCCTAGAGAAGAAAATAGGCAACAACCTCTTTGACCTTGGCCACAGAAACTTCTTACTAGAAATGTCTCCAGAGACAAGGGAAACAAAAGCAAGAATGAACTATTGGGATAAAAACTCAAGATTAAAACAAAAGCATCAAGATGAAAAGCTTCTGTACAGCAAAGGAAATAATCAACAAAACTAAGAGGCAACCAATGGAATGGGAGATGATATTTGCAAATGACGTATTGGATAAAGGGTTAGTACCCAAAATATATGAAGAACTAAGCAAACTCAACACCTAAAAAAACAAATAATCCAGTGAAGAAATGAGCAAAAGACATGAACAGATACTCTTCTTTATTTTTTTTAATTTTTTAAATGTTTTATTTATTTTTGAGAAAGAGAGAGAGAGAGCATGAGCAGGGGAGGGTCAGAGACAGAGGGAGACACAGAATCCAAAAACAGGCTCCAGGCTCTGAGCTAACTGTCAGCACAGAGCCCAACGTGGGGCTTGAGCCCATGAACCGTGAGATCATGACCTGAGCCAAAGTCGGACACTTAACTGACTGAGCCAGCCAGGCATCCCTGAACAGACACTCTTCTAAAGAAGACATCCAGGGGCGCCTGGGTGGCTCAGTCAGTTGAGCATCCGACTTTGGCTCAGGTCATGATCTCACAGTTTGTGGGTCCAAGCCCCATGTCGGGCTCTGTGCTGACAGCTAGCTCAGAGCCTGGAGCCTGTTTCAGATTCTGTGTCTCCCTCTCTCTCTGACCCTCCTCTGCTCACACTGTCTCTCTCTCTCTCTCTCTCTCTCTCTCTCTTAGAAATAAATAAAACATTTAAAAATAAGAATAATAAATAAGACATCCAGATGACTAACAGACATATGAAAAGATGCTCAATATCACTGATCATCAGGGAAATACAAGTCAAAACCACAATGAGATACTGCCTCACACCTGTCAGAATGGCTAAAACAGATGTCAACAAGAGATATTTGTGAGGATGCACAGAAAGGGGAATCCTCATGCACTGGTGGTGGGAATGCAAACTGGTACATCCAGTATGGAGGTTTCCTCAAAAAATTAAAAATAAAGCTATCCTATGACCCAGCAATTGCACTGCTAGGTATTTATCCAAAGGATACAAAAATACTGATTCAGAGGGGCACATGCACCCCAATGTTTACAGCAGCACAACTGACAATAGCCAAGTATGAAAAGAGCCCAAATGTCCACCAACTGATGAATGGATCAAGAAGATGTGGTGTATATGTATAATGGAGTATTACTCAGCCATCCAAAAAATGAAATCATGACATTTGCAACAAGGAAGGAACTAGAGTGTATTATGTTAAGAGAGATAAGTCAGCCAGAGAAAGTTGAGTATCATATGATTTCACTCATGTATGGAATTTAAGAAACAAATGAACGTTGCTAGAGGAGAGATGGGGGGGGGGCTGGTTGGGGGATGGGCATCGAGGAGGGCACTTGTTGGGATGAGCACTGGGTGTTGTATGTAAGTGATGAATCACTAAATTCTATTCCTGAAACCATTATTACATTGTATGTTAACTAACTTGGATTTATTACACTGTACGTTGACTAACTTGGATTTAAATTTTTAAAAATTTTATTCAAATTAATCAAAAAATTAATAAAAACAATCCTAAACAGCCCTGGCTGTCTCTTCTACTTCACTCTTTCTGATAAGTGGAGGATATATATTTAGAAGTGTATATGGGACTATATAAAATAGAGTAATGATAATAAAGGTAAAGGCATTTTAAAAATAAGGGCAAAGAACACTATGTCAACAAAAGGTGGCAGGTGAAAGGGGAAGCCCAAAGATCTGGTTTAAGGGAATTACTTGCAACTAAGTTAGGTCTTCCCAGGATGTTTTCCACTTTTACTTTCCTTACTATGAAATCCTGAAACACATCATATCTATAATAAATGAGTATATAAACATTTTATCAATATAACCAAAAAGTCTCTAATCTACATTGAACACCTGACTAAAGATTTCACATCTGAACCAAGAACATGTGTATTTATTAAACCAAAGACTTCCAAGGGACTCAATATTATTATTTTGAAAATGTAAAATAATTTCAGCATCCAAATAACATCATTGACCCATGTAAGACTATATTATCTGTGCTGGTCCTGGCAAGGCATTTAAGTTGAAGTTTTCTTGTACTCAGACTTTCAACATAAAGAGAAATTTGACCAACTTTAATTCAGCATCTTATTTTATTTTCAACTTTACTTTCACCTTTTATGGAATTATGATTATAAATAAACACTGGAATATATCAATTCAGGAAGTTTTCTGAAACTCAGCTGTTACAGGAAGTCATGAGATTAACCACCTCTTTTGAACACTGAGTGGATAATAGAAAGAGTCCTCCTATGGAAGCATCTCAGCACAGCAAGATTGGGTGATATCCTCAGTCACTGTTCCTCTCTTACTGAACTCTCTCTTCCAATGTCCTGCATAGCAGATACTGACAACACTTCTGCCAGAGCCGGGCTCCGGCGGGCCCAGGGGTCCCTGAAGGATAGACAGTGTCGGCGAGGGAGGGTGAGAGGCCCCGAGTATCTTTCTGGTCACCAGGCAGGCATCTCAGCTCTGACTGGGGCTCAGCTTTATTTTATAATTAAGTGTTTGGGGGATGGCACAGAAGTGGCATTTGACTTAGACAATGGTTTCTGATGACAAATTCCTTTGATATGTAAGAATTTTCCGGAACATAGATTTGTAGAGGACTCCTGCATAACGTTCATCACCAGTGACTGAGGTAGGGGATTTAGATGCTTATCCTCTGGGGAAGGGAGGTATCGTTAGCATACAAGACAATGTTTTTAGCATAAAAAGGGTGAGGTTAGTTCTTGGTGAGCAGGGGTCAGTAGCTTGTTTGTTTAAGGGGAAGTATTAAGAAAAACAGGTCTTTCAGGAAACACAAATGTTTGCTCCCATAATCACAAAAGGAGAAGTTCCTACAATAGGTTCCTTCACAGGTGCAATCAGCACATTCAAGGCCAGAATAAGTCACTCTGAATACTGATCAACAAAGATGGCTTGGAGGTCGGTGCTCCAAGCAGAAACAACTGGGTGGGAGTGAATATCGGTCACCATTTGGTCGGTAAGAGGTGCAACTCACCTAACCACACAGAGAGCTGTTTCTCAACCTATGAGCTCAGAACTGGCTCCCAACACACTTCCTATACACATAAAAACCAATTTTTATATATTGTTTTTTAAGTTACAAGTACAGTGGCATCATACTCATTGGGCATCTCATATAAGCCCAACTCTTAACCCTAAATTAATGTCTATCTAAAATGACCCCCAAACTGGGAACAAGATGACAGACCTTCTCACACCTGCTGCTAACAAGTCCTTTGGTTTAATAACTCAAAATTTCTATACTGCTGTAAGTAGCTTAGACCGAGCCAGATCTTCCCAAAGTGTGAATTAGCCTAGGATATAGCAAAACTACTTCTGGCTGGTGGCCTCAGACAAATTTTAAAATGGACAGGCACAAAAATAGTTTATTTATCAACAGTGTTTATCCAAGTCCTTCTACCCTTAATTCTCCTGTCCCTCTTATGTCACCAGAGTGGGAGGCACCCCAGTGGCCACACACAAGCCATTCACAGACATCTTTATAAGCCATTTGTTGAGAGTTGGCCTCTGGCTATCCAAGATCTCAGTACCTGGGATTACTCTCCATCCAGAAATCCTTTGGTGATTTAACTTTGAGTAGGAGTAAATTTGCTCATTGAATTGCAACCTGACTTAACTTGCCTATCCTTGGCTCACAGTCCCTGAGAGACCTTGAAAAAGCATCTAGTATACATGAATTCACACAGATATCACTCCACACAGCTATCCCTAAATTACTAGCTCTTCTTGCCCTGCCATTATTTCAATTTTGCTTTACCTCTGTCTCTACTTACCATTTACTTATCCAGTGCTCTTATTAAATAGGAAATTCATATTTTGATAGGCCTCCATTCAGAGATGTATTTAAAGTAGTTACTGGTGCTGTTTTTCCCTCTGAAACACCCTTATATTTCCCTCCATCAACCTATCTTCCTAGTCTCTTTCTAAATTAACCTCCTCCAGGAAGCATTCTAAGATTACCCTAACTCGCAACGATCACTACTCTCTATTGTTTATTTTTTTTTCTCACAAGGTGAGGCTACTTATGCATTCTTTATATACAGGTCCTTATACATCGATTTGTTTATTGGATTTAAGCAAATCCTTTTTATTGTTTTTAATTTATCTATTGAAAATTCATCTAAAACATTTGCAAGTTAGTTGATTTATAACATTTCTCCTATGTGCATATAAAAGTCATTCAAGGATACTATCCTTAAACTTATAGCAGGAAAAGATATAACATAATAGGCATTTCAAATGTGATCTGTCCTAAAGAGAACTCTTATTTTTTACTCCCAGAAACTGTCCCTTTCTCAGCATTCATCATCTCTAAAAAATGTCACCATCATTCCCCCAGTTTCTTAAGCCAGAAATCCTGGACCATCCGTGCCTCTACCCTTTCTTTTGCTGACTCACTACTGGCATTTCCAAACGCCCATGTTATACCACCGTCTGTAAAACAAGAAGGGCAATATTCACTAGCTTCAATTTTGGGGAAGGCTGAGATGCCTCCTCTGTACATACAGCTATTACACACATACACGCCCAAGAAAAATTCATAAAATAAAAAGTAGGTGATTATTGTAATTGTGAGAACTAAACAGAGACCTAAGATAACTGTTTCCAAAATATTTGAAGTTACCATATTTCATTGGTGGGTATTTTTATAGAACACACTTCAAATACTGAGGTATCTCAGTTAAGGCTCCTGTGATAAAATCTTAACAATGTGGACATAATAAACTCTTACGTCTGCATGGAGCTAAACATGCCTCAGTCCTATTCTTAGTTTTACGTCAATACTTCAGGTTTATATTATAGTTTACAATGGTTCTCACGCCCATCATGCCATTTCTCCCTTACCACAGCACCATGACAACTATTATTGCCATTTTACAGGTGGAGATGGTGGCTAACCTACCCAAGTCACTTAGTGTGTCACTGCTGAACTTCATCCCAGACTCTCAGTTTCCCAATGCTTGGTACAGTGCTCATACTATTAGAAATTTCTCTGCACAATTCTTACCGTATGAAATCAGGAGAAGATCCCAAACATGTATGTGTTCACACACACACTACACGTGCATACACCTATTCACATGTGTGCACACACATACACGAACACACACACTGAGTTTCTTTACAGTCACCCAAGAGTCAGGCTCTTTGAGGGGGTCCATGGCCACCACTGAATTCTGTGATCTGCCTGCCTTACTTCCTGAGACTAGGGTATTTCATGAGAAAGCTGAAAGGTATCACCTAAGACCCTATTAACACACATTAAATTAGTCTCTCAGTGCGTGACAGCAGCCACAACGGAGTCGCTGACACCAATAAGGGAGGCTGCCCACCCCCCTTGTCTGGGCTCATGGAGGAGGGAGCCCCCAGCCTCAGGCAGAGCAGGGCATGAAGCTAGAGCGAGGAGGCAAATACCCTTTGGAGTGGCCCCAGCCTCTGGCTGTACTGGGGTCCATTTTGTTCGTTGTGATGCTCCTGCCTTTAATAGAACAAATCTCTTTTGATCTGTGCCTGCTCAGCATGTGAAGAAGAGGCAGACAGAGTTCGTGTTATCTTAGTTTAATAACTGTTACACCAAATAAACACTATGCACACCACTCAGCCTTTTAGAAATGGAAAATAAATCATCACCCAAAAGCTTATTTTACAAACCCACAAATCATCAGAAATATAAATGCTTTCCTTTCCATTCCCATGTTTTAATAAAGACTCCCCCCTCCTTTTTTTCAGACTCACTCAATTACAATATCACTATCAGTTCACATTACAGGTCAGAGATACGGCGCTTAATGTATGTAGAGCCACTTCTCCTCTCCTAATAACCTGTCATTCCGGGGATTTGAATGTCAGAATACAGCCTGCCGCGGTAATGCTACTCGGCAGCCCGATGATGAAAACTTTGGACAAATCATGAAGAACATTCCAGATCCACATCACTGGAAGGTTACCGGGGAGAGCCTTTCATTCTGCTTTGACCCCCTGATCTGACAAGTGACACTTACAAAATGAACAGCTCTCCAACTTAAATTGTTTAACTGTAGCCTGATCAGTTTTATTATCTTGCTAATCCGGATATCAGCCGTTTCATCAGAATGGAAGATATGCATATCATGAATTATTTTGACACGGGGACCTTTTAATTTTTGCCAGCAATATTTCACTGCCCCAATCAGGGCCTGCAGTCACTGATGCCATTCGCCTCCTGGGATGTCAGAGGACAGTGCACTCCTGACAGCCCCAAATCATCCGGGAGCTGTAACGAGCCATTGCTGCAATTATTATTATCTCCCGTAGTCATGCATTTCATTACAGCGCAGGCAGCCAGGGCCTTGGGGTTCAGGGCAGTCTTCTTCAGGAATCTCTGCCATTTTATAGGCTTGCTGAGCTCTGGGGTGTAATTTCCCTTTTCTTTCTCCTTAGTAGACAAGGCGAGGTGAATTTCTAACAAAAACAAAACACTAGGTAGACACTGCAGGAAAAGCAAGCTCAGTTCAGGACATTAAGCAGCAGTCGGGCAGCTTGAGTGGCCCGCTTGAAGTTTATGTAAGCAGTGGTTCAGCAGCAATACGGTTTGCTACAGAGAGAAATAAAGACAGTTTATCCTGGAAAAAAAAATGCTCCTTTCTAAATTGCAAAGTGCTACGAACGCTTTCCTAAAGAAAACTCCCTTTTCCCTTAGATGTGCTTTTAAATTTCTCTCTCCCCTGCTAACCATTTTCTTCTTTTGAATTTTCATCCGAAGAGGACCCAGCGCCACGCCACGCCCGGGCCACGTGCGGAGTCAGCGACCTGTGCTGTGGCATCGTGCCGTCGGCGGCCCGCACAGGCCCTGCACGCACACTGTTATCTTTACTCTTAGGCTATTTTAGATCCTGTCGCTCATCAAAATACAGAGCAACCTCTTTATAAGCACCCATGGGAGAAAGTTCTTTCTAGTCTCACAAACAACTGATCTGTGTTTACCTGGAGGGTACTGTGGATCGTATACTTTATTATGTTTCCTTTCTGGAGGAGACTGCTAGACACCTCGAAACTATATTTGCTATTCCTCAAAATATTAAACACAGAACTAGCATATGATCTAGCAATTCCACTTCTGGGTGTATATCCGAAGGGGCTGAGAGCAAGGACTCACAGAGATATTTGTCCACCCAGGTTCACAGCAGTGTTATTCATAACAGCCAAGAGGTGGAAACAATAAACGGTCCACTGATAGATGAATGAATCAAGTGCGACACAGCCTCACCACTGACTGTTACTCAGCCTTGAAAAGGAAGGAAATTGGAACATGTGTGGCAACACGGATGAACTCTGAAGACATATGCTAAGTGAAATAATCCAGTCACAAAAGGACACAAATACTGTGGGATATCTACAGTGGTCAAATTCATAGGGAAAAAGTCGTAGTTACCAGGGGCTGGGGGAGAGAGAAATGAGAAGTTGCTGTTCCATGGGTATGGAGCTTCAGTCTGGGATGATGAAGAAGTTCTGGACATGGATGGTGGTGATGGCCGCACAACAGTGTGAATGTCCTTAGTGTCCTTGAACTATACACTGAAAAGAAGTTAAAATGGGGGCTTTCTGGCTGGCTCAGTGGTGAAGCGTGAGATTTGTGATCTCAGCACTGTGAATTTGAGCCTCATGTTCAATGTAGAGATTACTTAAAAAAAAAAAAAATTAAAGAAACTCTTATGGTGCCTGGGTGGCTGACTTGGTTAAGCATCAGATTCCTGGTTTCAGCTCAGGTCGTGATCTCACAGTTCATGGGTTTGAGCCCCATGGCAGGTTCAGCACTGACAGCACAGGCCTGCTTGAGATTCTCTCTCCCTCTGTCTCCGCCCCTCCCCACACCTCTCTCTCTCAAAAGACATAAATAAGCTTTTTTAAAAATTAAAAAATATATTAAGTTTAAAACAAAAAATAGTTAAAATGGTACATTTTATGGTATGTATATTTTACTATAATTAAAAAAATTAAATGTGCAGCCAATTTCTAGCATATGTTTAGAATCTCATAGTAGGCATACTTATCTCATTAAGGCTTTATTAATTCTTCCTACTCTTACATTATCTTTGCTTCATTTTCCTCACTGGCTCTTTTAAAATATTATTTTATTGTTGAGTGTTAACTTTTGTAGTACAATGACTTGGGACTCTTTTTTGGCCAAACAAGGAAGGATTTCCATATTAAAGTACACTCAGTATGCCAAGACAAAGCTGTTGGTGACTCTGTCCCAGAGAACGCATGAGGAATACATATTTCTGAAGTCCATTAGTGACACAGAGATAAGAAGGGAAACCTCTGAGATGGAAGACTGCTTTCTCACTCCTCCTTGAGTTGGGGGAACCCCTCCGTCCCCAGGGCCACCAGAAGACTGTGTACAGAGCGCTCCCAGGCCCTCTCCCCCAGCCCTGCAGCAATATGCATCAATTCTCTCCCCACTCCCAGCCACCCTCATAGGCATTCTACCTATGCAGTCTCACAGAGCCAGTCAGCCCCATGCTCAGAAGGGTACTTTGCTTAGTGTTCTACTGTCAAATATTGAGTTTCTTAATAACTTTTTAGCCAAGAGCCTCAAATTTTCATTTTGTACCTCACAAATTGTGCAAACTCACAAATTATGTAGTGGGTCTTCCCTCCACTAGAAAGTGAGCGTGCTAGGGGAAAGAAATCCATCTTACTTTTCTTTGTGTAGCCAGTCCCAACCCCAGTGCCTGATAAGCAATTCCACGGCAGATAGGCAGTAAATACTTGTTGCACGAAAAGGATGGAAACTACAGGAAACCCTTTATATCACAGTACTAAGTATTCCTTCTTCATAATCGTATATCAAACCCACTCCAGAGAAAGCCTGCAAACACAGGAAAGGCCAGCTTCGTGGAGGAAAAGGAAGGCTTATGGATGTGACCAAGAATGAAGGAGACACCATGTCCCTTGTTCTTTCCTAGGCTGCAATCCACATGTGGAATTCATCTTCAATGTGACGAACAGGGTAAGCGCTGCGCCCACAGCTTGAGTGGTCGTAACCCAAGCTCCAGCCTTTTCAACACAGAACCTTACACAGATTCATCTCCTGTTGACTCTGCTCTTTAAAGCCAGAGATGGGGTTTTCGTGGCTTCCCTAGGAAACACAGCTTGCCATCCATTATTCTTCACAACTTCCCTGGGACAGCAGAAGGCTCTAATAACTCTCCACATAACAAGACAGAAATACAGAGAAAGGGAAGAGAGCTGGAAGAAAATCATGAGGAAAGGAAGGAGAAAGCTAAGCAAGGCAGACAGATATGCAGACAGAAAGAAAAGCAGCCGTTGTGGCTCATGACTCACAGCTCACTTCAAGCACCAGGCCTTGACCATATCGAACTTCCAGAGAAGATTGTCCAGAAGCTGGGGGTCCCAGACCACTTCTTTTCATTTCCCAAAACCTAAGAAAATATAAAGAAATTTTAAGCAAGAATGGTCACTTGGAATCTTTGAAATTTGTCAGGTACTTTCTATCAACATGAGGATTAGGGGTCAGGACACATCAAAGACATCAATTTGAGGCATGAAAGGGGAAACATAGAAAATTGGGTGTGAAGGGTGAAGAGGGAAATGGAGAGGAAATGGCGTCCAGGGCAGCATTTTCTAATTTGCAGACTTTCCCTAAGCCACCCCCACCCACATGCTCACTCAGTTCCTAACAGCATCTTCATCAATTAAGATTCTATGAGATTGGCAGACTCCAAGATCAACAGTACCATCCACATATTCACTATTCCACTGGCAAGGCGAACAATTCCGAATATTAAAAGTAAAGCAACACGTTCTGCCGTGTCTTTTGTATACAGACAGCTGAAGCTGCGCGAAAGTTTGGCACCAAAAGGCCAAGTACCATATTTTCAGCCACCCACACGCCAAAACCCATAATAACTACAGACTCTAGATGTGAAATTTTCAGACATTTCCAATGAAGAAAAACTAATAGTCATGTTTCTTCATGTGCTTCCTTTCCTAACAGGGCAGTTTCTCAACTTTAAAACCTCGTCAATGTAAGCTAAAGAGAACAAAGGGTGCTGTGGAGATATTTTCACCAGATGTCAAATGGTGCTTATTTATTTAAACAGAAAACCCCACTTTGTACATTTGGTTCATTTAGTGGTATGTGCTCTGTAGCAAGTATTTTTTATGAGTAAAAAGCTGCCACCAGTGCGCTTAAGTTACAATAGGGCTTCAGAAAAGTCTGTTAGCTGAGACTAAATATTGCTCTTTTTGCTTTTGGTTGAAATGTAAATTCCACTCCCATCCTCCCTCTATAATAGGAGAAACACTGTTGTTAACGTCATACCAGACTTACACCTATTTCTTCTTCTGTGGTCAAAGCTCGAAGCAAAGACATTCAGTTCCCTGTGCTTTTTAAGATAGGTATAGATATGCTACAGAGCACTGATTTTTCTCAAACATTAACAACAGAAACATATCAATTTCCTCCGGTGTGAATATCTGGACTCTTGTGACCTGAGCGAGCCCTCAAAACCCACAGGCTGAGTTGCCCACTCAGTGAGGATAATAAAGAGGTCAATGGACATCCTCTGAGCCTCTGCAAATAAGGAGCATGGTAGCTTGCTTTACAGAAGAAGGACCTCTATGTCCCTCACTCTGCCAGATAGAAAACATAATTTTAGGCCAGACCCCTCCCGGTCAAGGAGTGTCTTCACCTGTCAGAGATGAGGTGTTTCAGATGCCCCTCCTACCAACAAGGTGAGAGACAGTCGGTGATCACAACTTGCAAATATTTGAAATAGACAGAAAAGCTTTGGAGATAAGCAGACATATGAGGCAGGTATTCTTGGATTATCAACACAAGCATAGTGCGGAGTGCCAACCCACTTAGATATATAATGGATAAAGACAATTTATAAGAGGAACTTTGAACAAGTACAAAAAAAATCTGAGTATTTCCTGGTACCTTCAGTTCCTTGGTTTAAGAAGTAATCTCGCAGCACGGAAGGGCCTGAGGCATAAATGAGGGAGGAGAACTTAGGAAAGAGTCCACTACACGTGGATAGTGAAAGAAGGGGGCCCTGGCTGAGACTGAACAGTCTGTTCCTCACTTACAGTTAATAAAGCGTTTTCACCAGTTCATTGATGAGGAGACACCGGCAGACTAAACCAGCACCACTGTATGTATGTATTATATATCTATATAGATATCTGTATTATAATTATATAATTCATAATTACTAGTACATAATATGGTATCCACATAGAGTAATACAGTGGACGTAATTTTACTCAATAAAAGTTTTCAGTAAAGTGTACATACTTATCGTCTCATGCTATGCTTTATCTATCTTCAACTTTTCTTTTTCAAACCCAAGGTTAAAGAATTCATTCAACTTTATGTTATACTTAGAAATTTCGATAAATGGGGCCAAAATAATATTGTAGCAAAGACTCAGACTTATTAGATACTACTTATCGGACATCCATAGATGAAATATCATAGATATTCCTTGGTGATGTAGCATCTCGTACAGAATGCTAACTTAACTTCCTTCTCTATCAGTATAGCGGCTTACTTACATTTCCTAAGAAAATCTATCACTATAAAACACCTGGAAATATGGATCATTTTTTTAAATTTTTCTAAATGAATAACTGATCTCACCAGAAAAGTAAGCAAAATTTGGGGGCCAAAAATACAGAGGAAAGTGAAAACCAAACTCAGCCATCTCTGAGCTTTTTACTGCACTGAAAACATTCGTTACTCATCAGAACGAAGAGACTGTGTTTTAATGGCCAAATAAGGTCAAGACATGTGGCCACGGACCTAAACGTAGGGAGTTATAATAGAGTCCCCTTATAAATCAGAAAATTTTTATAATTTCAGAGAAAGACAAACTAAAAAAAATATCAAATCCCAGTCTTTTAATAGTATGATATATTTTTAATCCCAGTCTATATTTCAGGTTTAAAAAACAAAACACAATACCAGCTCTAATGTTGGAGAATATGAAAACATAGGTCTGTATCATAGTCCAGAAATTTGAGACATGAACATAAAAAATACTACCTGACTTTTAATACTACTCTAGAACACCTAAGAGAACCAAACATAAAATCTCCCTTAAGAAATAAAGCCTCAATTCAGTCAACTAAGAATCACATGGGTAACTCTATGTATCATATTTTGAGGAACTGCCAAGCTGTTTTCCAAAGTGGCTACAAAATTCTACATTCTCACCAGCAATGCATTTACATGCCAATTTCTCCACATCCTTGTCAACATTTGTGATTGTCCATCTTGCTTTAGCAATCCTAGTGGGTATGAAGTGGTATCTCACTGTGGCTTTATCTTTCTTTAATGACTAATGATGTGGAGCATCATTTAATGCGCTTATTGGCCATTTGTATATCTCCTGCAGATAAATGTCTACTCAAATCATTGGCCCATTTTTAAACTGGGCTGTTTCTATTGGTTTTGTTGTTCATTTGTAAGAGTTTATATAGTCTGAACACAATTCTCTAATCAAATATATTACTTACAAATATTTTCTTCCATTTGTCGATTATATTTTCACTTTTTTATAATGTCTGGTGAGGTCCAAGAGTTTTAAAATTTTTAAATAGATTTTACTTTTTAGAGCAATTTTAGGTTTGAGCACCAAGACTGACTATAGAAGGTACAGAGATTTCCCCATGATGCCTCCACTCATGAATGACTTCCCCCATTTTTTGTTTTTATTTTTTTAATGTTTATTTTATTTCTGAGGGAGGGAAAGAATGAGAGAGAGAGAGAAAGAGGGAGAGGGAGATGGAGCATGAGTAGGGGAGGGGCAGAGAGAGAGGAAGACAAAGAATCCGAAGCAGGCTCCAGGCTCCGAGCTGTCAGCACAGAGGCAGACGGGGGGCTCGAACTCACAAACCATGAGATCGTGACCTGAGCCCAAGTAAGATGCTTAACCAACTGAGCCACCCAGGGACCCCTGGCTTCTCCCATTACTAACATTCCCCCTTCAGAGTGGTGCGTTTGTTGAACCTACTATTGATGAACTTACTATGACAACATTATCACGTGAAATCCATAGTTTACATTACAGTTCATGCTTGGTGTTAGACATTCTATTGGTTTGGGAAAATGTATAATGCCATGTATTCACCGTTACGGTATCATACAGAGTAGTTTTGCCGCCCTAAAAACCCTCAGTGCTCCAACTATTCATCCTTCCTTCCCTTTAAACCCCGGCAACCACTGACCTTTTTACAGCCTCCATCGTTTTGCCTTTTCCAGAACGTCACGTAGTTGGAATCATGCGATATATAGTCTTTGCAGATTGGCTTCTTCACTTAGCAGTATGCATTTAAGTTTTCTCCATGTCTTTTCATGGCTTGATAGCTCATTCTTCTTAGCGTTGAACAACGGTCCACCGTCTGACTGTACCACAGCTTATTTACCCATTTGCCTATTGAAAGGCATCTTGAATGTTTCAAGTTTTGACAATGAACAGGTGCTATAAACATCCATGTTCAGATTGTCATGTGGACATAAGTTTTCAAGCCCTTTGATTAAATACCAATGAGCATGACTGCTAGATTGTATGATAAGAGTTTGTTTACTTTTGAAATAAACTACCTCATTATCTTCCAAAGTGGCGATACCATGTTGTGTTCCCACCAGCAGTGAATGAGAGTTCCTGTTTTCACTCATCAGTTAATACTGAAGAAGTTAGAGGACTAACTTCCTTGACTCCAAGAGGGGTGCCTGAGCGGCTCAGTTGGTTAGGCATCCAACTTTGGCTCAGGTCATTTCTCACAGTCTGTGGGCTCAAGCCCTGTGTCTGGCTCTCTGCTGAGAGCTCAGAGCTTGGAGCTGCTTCAGATTCTGTGTCTCCTTCTCTCTCTGCCCCTCCCCTACTCATGCCATCTCTCTCTCTCTCAAAAATAAATAAATATTAAAAACAAGTACTTAGTATAAGGAGACAGTAATTAAGACAGTGTGATACTAGTAAAATCCAAATCTTCACCAGCAGTTGGTGTTTCCAGTGTTCTGGGTTTTGGCCATTCTAATAGGTGTATAGTGATATTCCATTGTTGTGTTAATTTACATTTTCCTGATGACATATGGCTGTGAAGCCTCTTTTCATGTGCTTACTTGGCATCTATCTATGGAAGGTATCAAAGATCTTTGGTCAATTTTTTAGATGAATTGTTTTCTTATTGTTAAGTGTTAAGGGTTCTTGATATATTTTGGATAACAGTCCTTTATCAAATATGTCTTTTGCAAATATTTTCTCCCAGTCTGTGGCTTATCTTCTCACTCGTTTGACGCTGGTTTTTACAAAGAAGTTTGTAGTTTTAACGAAGTCCAGATTATCAATTATTTCCTCCATGGATCATTTCTTTGGTGCTTTATCTAAAAAGTTATAACCATAAGCAAGATCATTGAAGTTCTATGCTATGTTATCTTTTAGTAGTTTCATAGTTTTACATTTAGGCCTATGATCCATTTTGAGTTCATTTTTGTGAAGGGTATAAGTCTGTGTCTAGATTTTTTGGGGGTTTTTTGTATGTGGACATCCAGTTGTGAACATTTGTAGAAAGGACCATATCTGTGGGACACCTGGGTGGCTCAGTCAGCTGAGCATCTGACTCTTGATTTCTGCTCAGGTCATTATCCTAGGGTCATGGGATCAAGCACCACATCAGGCTATGCACTGAGCCTGCTTGAGATCCTCTCTTTGTCTCCCTTTGCCCCTCTACCTCATTTGTGCTCTCTCTCTCTCCGTAAAATGAAAAGAAAAGAAAGAAAAGAGAAAAGAAAAGAAGGCTATATTTCCTCCATCATATTGCCTTGGTTCCTTTGTCAAAGATCATTGAATATATTTATATGGACCTATTTCTAGGCTCCCAATCCTATTCTGTTTATTTGTCTGTTATTTTACCAACACCATACTGTCATTAATCACTATATCTTTAGAGTAAGTCCTGAAGTCAAGTAATTAGTCCTCCAGATTTGCTCTTCAATGTTCAATATTAGCTATTCTGTGTCTTTTACCTTTCCACATAAACTTTAGAATCAGCTTGTTGATGGCTACAAAATTACCTGTTCATATTTTGATTGGTATGGCACTGAATCTATAGATCAAATTCAGAAAAACGGTTATCTTTACAAAACTGACTTCCTATCCATGAATATGGGGTATCTCTCCACTTGTTTACTTCTTCTTTGACATCATTCATCAGAGTTTTGTCATCTTCTTTTTGAAGGTGTGTAGTGAATTTCATTGTACATACAGATCTTGTGCATATTTTGTTAGATTTGTATCTAAGAATTTCATTTTGGGGGTGCTAATGTAAATTTTTAATATCAAATTCTATTTTTTCATTTTTAAAAAAATTTTTTTAATGCTTTATTTATTTCTGAGAGAGAGAGAGACAGCATGAGCAGGGAAAGGTCAGGCAGAGAGGGAGACACAGAATCTGAAGCAGCTCCAGGCTCCGAGCTGTCAGCACAGAGCCCAACGTGGGGCTCGAACCCACGAACCATGAGATCATGTCCTGAGCCGAAGTTGGACGCTCAACCGACTGAGCCACCCAGGTGCCCCTGTTTTTTCATTTGTGGTCTATAGGAAGTAACTGACTTTTGCATACTGACCTCTTTCCTATAATCACTTATTAGTTCCAGTAGTTTTTTTGTTGATTCTTTCAGATTTTCTACATAGACAGTCATGTCATCTGCAAACAATGGCAGCTTTATTTCTTCCATCCTAGTCTATACCTTTAATTTCTTTTCCTTGTATTATTGCATTAGCTAGAATTTCCATCATGGTGTTGAAAAGCAGTAGTGCCTTGTTCCTGATTTTGGTAGGATAGCTTTGAGCTTCTCACCATTACATATGATGTTAGCTGAAGGAATTATTTTAGATCATCAAGTTGAGAAAACTCCTCTCTCTTTCTAGTTTACTGAAAGTTTTTATAATGAATAGGTGATGGAATTTGTCAAGTGCTTTTTCCACATCTATTTATATGCAATTTTTCTTCTTTGGCATGTTGATGTGATGAATACACTAATTGATTTTCAAATGTAAAGTCAGCTTTGCAAAGTTGGTAGTTTTTGATTTTTGATGAAGTGTAACTTACCTTTTTTCTTTTGCCATATGTACTTTTCAGTCATATCTAAGCAACCTCTGCCTAATCCAAGGTCACAAAAATTTACATCTAAGTTTTCTCCTAATAGTTTTATAATTTTAGCTCTTACACTTAAGTCTGTGATCCATTTTGAGTTAAAAATTATATATGGTCTGAGACAGCGATCGCCTAATCTTTTTAGGCATGGGATACATTCCACACATAGGATACATTCAGTGCTTCCCTAAAAGTCCAATTTTTCCCCACATAGTCCCATTTGGTCACTGTATTCATTTCTGACTTTAAGGTCACATACAATTCCTCTCAATCAGATGTTGATGTGCTCCTCAAGGCTCAGTACCCTGTGAACTAAGAACACAAGTCATATAGATTCCTAACATGCAAAATACAGCAGTAGAATTGGATCAGGATAACCGCAGTAAAAACTCCATTTAAAAAGAGGAAGAATAAGAAACATCCAGAAATCGCCGAGCATTAAACCCTGATGCAGAATCCATATAAGTTGTATACACTGAGGAGGGATGTAAAATGGAAGAGTCTTGATTGAATTTGTTTCTGTGCTCTCAAAGGAGTTCCCTTGGGAATTTTTCCTTGATCTCAGAGTACCTCCTTCTGAAAGATGGCTCCATGACCATTGTTTTTGATAGCCATATCCAAAGTGGGCACTGGGAAATACCCCCTGCTTGGAAGTTATAAAGCTTTGACAACAATAAATAAGACTTATATGGAAAAAATCATAAACCTTTACTGAAAGATATTTTGAAAGAGCTAAATAAATGGAAAAATACACCATATTCAAAGACTGAAAATTGTAATATCATATACATGTCAAACCTTCTTGCTTGCCTAGAGAAATATATAGATTTAATACAATTCCAGTCAAAATCTCAGGATATTTTTGTGTGTATGTGTGTAACTAAAATTTTGTAAGGCAATGGCAAAATTTATATGAAAGATTAAGGGGCCAAAATACTCCTTAAGAGGAACACTAAGGGAGGAGGATTTGCCTTAACAGAAATCACAATTTAAATATTAAGACCAGGTGGATTTAATGAAGAGATAGACAAGGAATAAACAGAACTGATTGGTAGAATACAATAGAAAGCCTAGAAGGAAATCCACACATATATGGTTTAGAGATGGCTGTATGCAGATTGGTGGAGAATGGCTTTCCAATAAATGGTGCTAAGTTAACTAATTATGTATTCTGAAAAAAAAAGTGAGTATCTACCTTACACCCTACCAAAAAGAAGGACAAAAAAATCAATAAGTAAAACCCAAACAATCCAATAAAGAAATAGCAAAAAACCTTGAAGAGGCACATCACTGTAGTAACCTGAGTACCCAATAAACAAATGAAAGATGTTCACACTCTTCAGATATGGGTCGAATACAAATTGAAAGCACAATGAAAAACCATTTTACGTTCACCAGACTGACAAAGTTTAAAATTCTGACAATGTCAGGTAATAAGAATATGGAGTTTGAATTAGTACTACTGCTATAAAAAACACTTCGACATTATCTAATAAAATTGAAGATGATCATAATCTATGACCTATAATTCCTTTCCAATGCACATACCCTACGGGAATTTTTGTACACAGAGAACAAGAATGTTCACAGGAGCACTATGATTATAAAAAAGAAAAAAAAAAGAAGTAGAAGTAACCCAAAAGTCCACCAACAGAAGAATGAACAAATCAACTGTAGTACTACCTGCAATATTAACAAATTAATTGTATGTATATATATATGTATATATACACCACAATTAATATGAAAGTTATATATATGAAATATATATGAATTCATATATATGAAATTATGAGGTTCTATAAAATTCATATATATGAAAATTGATGAATTACCAGCACATGCAATAACAATATAAATCTCAAGAGCACGAGGTTAAGTGAAAAGAACAAACTGAAGAATACAAAAGTATGATTCCATTCTCATAAAGCTCAATATTTAAAATTAGATTATATCTTATTAAGGGATATAAACATATGTGAGAAAATATAAATAAAAGCAATGAAATGCTAACCAGAAGTTCATGACAATGAGAACTTCTAATTGGGAAGAGGTAATTAGAGATTTCAAAGTTGACAGTGAAGCTCCTTTAGGGAGTCTGGGATGTGTATACTTTCTACCCCTTTTGTGTAGACACACACACACACACACACACAATTATCTACTGAGTATTAGATGAAAAACTACCTCACTGAAATACAATGTCATGACAACAATCACTAGTTGCAAGATAGTGTTACCAATCCATCAGCTTCATTTTTTATATTTAAAATGTTTTATTATTTGATTAGAATATATCTTTATGTGAATTTCTCAAAACTGATTTTGCCAAAATAACGTGTATCTTCTGGTTTCTCAGTTTTTGATCATTTAAAAAGCTGGAAGGAGGCAGGGACAGTAGCATACTTGTCCATAAGAAGCTACTGCTTCTGCAAATTGTGCTCTTGATAATATTCTTTCTTTATATCCTTTGCCTCAAACCTTTTATACTTAAAAACATTTCATGGCTACATTTTATAGCTTCCAGATGAAGGTTAGTGGTATTTATGGAGAGATTGGACCTAGAGAGAACACAACAATGGGTTTAAATGTGAGAAAGGTACTGTTGGCAATTCTTCGGTAATCTGTATGGAAGAATATTGGAAAGGAGCTAATACTGATAAATGGCACTAAACTATATTCTGCTCTAAGTCAGAGCCCCATTCATATTCATATTTTTTAAATTTTTTTGACATTTTATTTATTTCTAGGAGAGAGAGAGAGACAGCGTGAGCAGGGGAGGGTCAGAGAGAGAGGGAGTCACAGACTGAAACAGGCTCCAGGCTCCGAGCTGGCAGTCAGCACAGAGCCCGACGCGGGGCTCGAACCCACGAACCGCGAGATCACGACCTGAGCGAAAGTCGGACGCCTAACCGACAAAGCCACCCAGGCGCCCCATCATATTCATATTTAAGGATGGTTCTGCTGTTAGAGTTCACACAAAATTCTTCTGTGGACTATGCTCTTCTTTTCCAGAATTTTCCACGATGAAATAACCTCCCTGCCCACTGAGGTCTCAAGTGGTCATGGCAGAATGGCCAGAACTGCTGTGGGCGTTCCCGTGGATGACCCGAGGGAGCCAGCCCCGTGTGCCTCTGCGGCAGCATCCCATCTTCCACTTACCGTCTGTGTCCTTGGGACACTGCCGCCACCTCGCCTTTGACTTCTTTATTTCAATATGAGAGAGATAATCACAGAGCTGTTCTGAGGGCTAAATGCCTCAGTGTACAAAGCACCCAGCTCACAGCAGATGCTTTAGAAATGTTAGGTGCCTTACCCAGCCATTGTCTTTACGGGGGAAACGGAACCCTACATCCCAGTGCTCTGAGCACCTGTTTAGAACTGGCCAAAAGCTTGCATCTGAGATTATTAAAGACGGATCATTAACAGAAAAGGGATGCCTAATTTCCTATTCTTACTGCCTATGATTATTGTATTTTTCCAAAAATGCTTTATGAGTATTTAGAGCAGTTTCCTGTTGAATGACATTTATACTACAAGCAACTTTACATTTATCTTAAAATTCTTGTAAGAAACTAGAAATTAAGTCTGAGTATGGTTGAGATTATAAACTAATGATAAGACAAGCCCACTAGAAACAATTATGAAATCCCAGAGATTTAAGAAACTTTGTTTGATTTTTACCTACGCATTTTAAAAGCCACTGAGAAGATATTTGGATTTCTTTTTAATTTTGTGTTGTTAAATACAGATAATATTTTGACAATCTAGAAAATAAAGAACTATCTGCTTTTCAAAATTTTTGTGTTGCTAAATATAGATAATATTTGGACAAACTGAAAAACAAAAAACTATTTTAAGCCTGGTTTCAAGAGACTTGATCATAATTAGGTGGTGTTTATTAGTGTCTCCTGAGTGCATGGGTTTGCATTTTCCTTTGAAGAATATTAAATAACATGAAAATATTAATTCTTGCCCTCTAAGGGTTTACATTCTAGCATACCTCATTCATGTGGGAGAAAATAATTTTTTCATTTTAAAAACAGTAGGCAGATGGTTTAATCCATTGGATTTAGTTTCAAACAAACAAACAAAAACATTTTTTGAGGTGTAGAAAAACTAAGTGAAACAGATAAAAACATGTCAAGAGTTTTACATATAACTTGGCTCTATGGAAACATTCAATATTAAGTGTTAAATATGCATAATATTAACACATTTATTCTAAATCATCAATTTAACATTCTTCTCGAGTTTCCAGGAGATTCCACTGAATTCAGCCAGTATTTTTCCATTACCTATAATGTGCCTGGTTGCTATGCAGAAAACCTATCATCAATGGTTCACTTACCAATGTTGAACACCTACCATGTGCCATGCACAATTCTAAGTCCTAAACACAAAAGGCTTAAACAATATATACTTTCTACCTGTCCATTCAACATCAGTGCTATTGAACTATCTTCTAAATTTCCTAACACCAGTAGAGATGCAAGGAACTTTGGAGTGTGTTTTGTCTGACATTTTCACTTTATACTTAAGAATACTGAGGCCATGTCAGAATGTGTATTATATGCACAGGAAAGCCTATAATATGTATGTTGCAAGTGTCCAGAATTATTTGAAGGCAGCCATGAACAAAAGATGAAGATCAATATTATCACAAAAACTCCACCCATAATTTTGGTTCCTAAACACAAATAAATTTCACAGAAGGTGGAATTTGGAATTAATTGATATTTACTACCTATTTATTACACTTAGCAAACTTGTGCATGATCTCACAGTTCTTGGGATCAAGCTCTGCATCAGGCCTTGTGCTGACAGCGTGGAACCTGCTTGGGATTCTCTCTCTCTGCCCTGCATACCACCAGACATTTTTTAAAAAGAAAGAAAATATTTATATTTCTTGCCTGCCTGCATATCACCTTCATGATTTCTCAATGCACTGCAATATAATCTGTGATATAAACTGTGATCATCTTAATCCTATGTGTCACCTTGACTGGACCATGAAGTACTCAGATATTTGGCTAAATGTTACTCTGGGTGTGTCGGTGAGGGTGTTGCCAGATGATATTAGCATTTGAACTGGTAGACTGAGTTAAGCAGATTGCCTTCTTCAGTTTGGGTGGATGTCACTCAACCCACTGAAGGCCTAAATAAAACAAAAGTGTGGACAAGGGAAGAGCGATCTTTCTTTCTCTCTCTCTGTCTGCTTGCCTGATCTGGGACACTGATCTTCTACTGCCCCCCAACGGGGACTTATACCATCAGTACTTCTGGTTTTCGGGCCTTTATGTTCAGACTGAACCATACGATCAGTTTTCTGGGCTTCTGGCTTGCAGTTGGGAGATCATGGGACTTCTCAGCCTCCAAAGTTTAGTGATATATGTGTGTGTGTATATATATATTATGTGTGCGTCTGTGTATATACTTTAAATATACATATATACCTTAAATATACATATATATTTATAGACACACACACACACCCCTTATTGGTTCTGTTTCTTTGGTGAACCCTGACTAATACAACAGCCTGAGAGTTTCTGCATAATCAGACTCCAGCCTCCCTCACAAACCTCAGTACACAAATCATTACCTTGCTCCTAGGGCTCAGACACACTGACCTTGTTTTTGATCCTCAGACTTTTCAGGATGTCCGGTACCTTCTCCAATCAGGACTTAACCATATGCTGTCCCGTCTTCAGAGCACCTTCCTAAAGACATATATGTGTGCTGTACTGTCTTTCTCTGGAATATTCTTCCCTCCATCCTAGGCTTGGCTAATTGCAAACCATCTCACAGATCTCAGGTTAAATGTTGATTTCTGAGGAAACCCTCCTATCCCCCAATTAAATTAATCCCGTATTTATTTATTTATTTATTTATTTATTTATTTATTTATTTAGTGGGGGAGGGGCAGAGAGAGAAGGAAACAGACAATCCCAAGCAGGCTCTGCACCGTCAGCATGGAGGAGCCCAACATGGGGCTTGAACTCACAAAATGGTGATATCACGACCTGAGCCGAAATCAAAGTCAAATGCTCAACCAACTGAGCCACCAAGGTGCCCTGACTCCATTTATTTTTTTTAAGGTTGAGTTTCACTGAATGTAAATTGTACCTCAGTAAGTGACTGTTGATTTTAAGTTTTATTTTCGTTACCATGACAAGTGCACTCCTTAATCCCCATTACCTACTCCACCCATTCCCCACCCACTTCCCCCCTGGTAACCATTGGTTTATTCTCTATAGTTAAGAGTCTGTTTCTTGATTCATCTCTCTTTTTTTCTTTGTTCATTTGTTTTGTTTCCTAAATTCTACATGAGTGAAATCATATAGTTTTTGTCTTTATCTGATTTATTTCACTTAGTATTACATTGTCTAGCTCCATCCATGTCACTGCAAATGGCAAGATTCATTCTTTCTTGTAGCTGAGTAATATCCCATCATGTGTGTGTGTGTGTGTGTGTGTGTGTGTGTGTGTGTGTGTGTGTGTGTATAGACCGCATCTTCTTTATCCACTCATTAACCATTGAACACTTGGGCTGCTTCCATATGTTGGCTGTTACAGATAATGCTGCTATAAACATCAGGGAGCACATATCATTTTGAATTGATTTTTTTTAATGTTTTATTTATTTCTAGGAGAGAGACAGCGTGAGCAGGGGAGGGTCAGAGAGAGAGGGAGTCACAGACTGAAACAGGCTCCAGGCTCCGAGTTGGCAGTCGGCACACAGCCCGACACGGGGCTCGAACCCACGAACGGCGAGATCATGACCCGAGCGAAAGTCGGACGCTTAACCGACTAAGCCACCCAGGCGCCCCGATGTTTTTGTTTTTTTAGGTAAATACCCAGTAGTGTGATTACAGGACTGTAGGGTAGTTCTATTTTTAGCTTTTATGAGGAACCTCCATACTGGTTTCCGCAGTGGCTGCACCAGTTTGCGTTCTTACTAATGGTGCGCTAGGGTTCCTTTCCCTCCACATCCTTGTCAACACCTGTTGTTTCTTGTGGTTTTATTTTAGCCATTCTGATAAGTGTGAGGTGATATCTCACTATGGTTTTGATTTGTGTTTCCCTGATAATAAGTGATGATGAGTATCTTTTTCATTGTCTGTTGGTCACCTGAATACCTTGTTTGGAGAAATGTCTGTTCACATCTTCTGTGCATTTTTAAATTGGATTATCTGGTGTTTGGGTGTTGAGTTTTACAAGCTCTTTATATATTTTCAATACTAACCTTTTATCAGATATGTCATTTACAAATATCTTCTGTATTACAAATATCATTCTGTAGGTTGCCTTTTAGCTTGGTTGACTGTTTCCTTCACTGTACACAAGGTTTTTACTTTGATGTAGTCCCCATAGTTTATTTTTGCTTTTGTTTCTTTGCCTCAGGATACCTATTTAGAAAAAAGTTGCTACAGCCTACGTCAGAGAAATTACTGCCAGTGCTCTCTTCTAGGATTTTTATGGTTTCACATCTCACATTTGCGTCTTTTTTTTTTTTTTTCTGAGAGAGAGAGAGACAGCGTCAGCAAGGAGGGTCAGAGAGAGAGGGAGTCACAGGCTCTGAAACGGGCTCCAGGCTCTGAGCTAGCAGTCAGCACAGAGCCCGACACGGGGCTCGAACCAATGAACCAAGAGATCATGACCTGAGCTGAAGTCGGATGCTTAACCGACTGAGCCACCCAGGCGCCCCTACATTTGGGTGTTTACTCCAATTTGAATTTTTTTGTGTGTATGGTTTAAGAAAGTGATCCAGTTTTGTTCTTCTCTGTGTTGCTGTCCAGTTTTCCCAACATCATTGTTGAAAAGGGATTAGTCCTCCTTGTACACGCTCCCATAGCTCTGGTCTTGCTCTTCCATAGCGTTTTTCACAACTGCGATTCAGTAGTTAGAGTTGACCCTTCAACAATATGGAGGTTAAAGGTGCTGGTATACATAGCCAAAAATCCATGTATACCTTTGACTCCCAAAACTTAAATACTAATACCCTATTGTTAACCGGAAGCCTTACTGATAACATAAATAGTTGAATAACACATATTTTGTATGTTATATGTGTTATATACTGTATTCTTACAATAAAGGAAGCTAGATAAAAGAAAATACTATTAAGAAAATCATAAGGCAGAGGGGCGCCTGGGTGGCTTAGTCGGTTAAGCATCCGACTTTCGCTTAGGTCATGATCTCGCGGTTCGTGGGTTTGAGCCCCGCATCGGGCTCTGTGCTGACTGTCAGCTCAGAGCCTGGAGCCTGTTTCAGTCTGTGACTCCCTCTCTCTCTGACCCTCCCCTGCTCACACTGTCTCTTTCTCTCTCTCTCCTAGAAATAAATAAAAAAATTTTAAAAAAATCATAAGGCGGAGAAAATATATCTAGAGTACTATACTATATTTATGGGGGGGAAATCTGCATTTCAGTGGACCCCTGCAGTTCAAATCTGTTTTCTTAAAGGACCAACTGCATTTGTTTAATGTCTGATTCTTCTATTAAGTTGTTAAGGACTAAAAAGAAAAAACTGTAAGAACTATGAAAACCAGAACCAGATATGCTATACAGGCTGGGTCCATGTTTTGCCTTTTTACAACTAAATCCCCATCACTGAATATGGTGCCTGGTATTTGAGAATAAACCCTTAAGGTCTGCATAAATCAGTGAGTGAATGAGTGAGTGAGTGAGTGAGTGAGTGAGTGAGTGAGTGAGTGAGTGAATGAATATGATCCTCGAGCTGTCATTTATTAGTATCGCAGAGTCATTTTTCATTTGTGGTCAAAGTAGACTTTAAATCGGCAAATATGAATTGAGGATGCCTTTGTAATTCTATGACTTATCATGCTGCCCAGTGCGTAATAAGGGTTTTGTAAATGTCGGATGATGGGTGGAGGATGGAAGAGTGAATGGATGGATACAAAACCAAACCTGGTAATTAGGTTTGTCTACAGTTAATTTTAATCTGTCCTTCTGTATAAGCATAATAATTGTCTTCATCAAATTGTCTAAACAAATGTGGACATATTTGAAAAAGTGCAAAGATTAAAGGATAAAGAAAACAAAAGGGGGAAAAAAGACCCCTGTTTCTCCTGAGCTCTTAAAGTCTTATCGTCTGTAATACGTATTTGGCACTTACACACTGAACTGCTAGTTAACTTTATAGACATGTTTGGTTTATCACCCAACCACATTATAAGCTTCTTAAGATCTAATAACAGGCGTATCTGGATGGCTCAGTCAGTTAAGCATCTGACTCTCGATTTCAGCTCAGGTCACGATCTCATGGTTCGTGAGAACAAGCCCCATGTTGGGCTCTGCGCTGTCAGCACAGAGCCCTCTTCAGATCCTCGGTCCCCCTCTCTCTGACCCTCCCCCATTCTCTCTCTCAAAATAAACTTAAAAAAAAAAAAGATGTGATAACATATCTTATATTGCCCTGTATCTTCCCCTCAACTTCTGGAGTAGCTGGCATAGTGCCTAGCCTGTAAGAGGTACTCAGTAAATACTTGCTGAATGTACCGTGACATAGTATTACTATATTCTGACTGGCCAGTTTATTTCCATGTGCTGTAAATAAATGCTAATTTTGTCTGTCTGAGCCTTCCTAGACTTTATCCTGAGGTTCCAGACACTGATAAGGAAATAAAGACATTGATCCCAATTACAGAGCATCAAAAACAGTAAAATACTTAGTAGGAAGTTTAACTAAAAAGGTGAAAGATCTCTGTTCTAAAAACAACAAGGTATTGACTTTTAAAAAGTCAAAAAAGACACAAATAAATGGAAAAGTATTCTGTGTTCATGGATTAGAAAAGGTTAATATTGCTTTCAAAAAGAAATATTGATATTGTTAAAATGTCAATACTGCCAAAAGCCATCTATAGATTCAATGTCATCCCTACCAAGATTTTAATGGCATTTTTTATAGAAGCCAAAAAAAATACCTAAAATTTATATGAAATCACAAAAGACTCTGAATAGTCAAAGCAATCCTGAGAAAGAAGAACAAAGTAGGAAGCGTCACACTTTCCGATTTATATACTATAAAGCTATACTTCTCAAAACAGCATGGAACTGGCATAAAAACAAATAGACCAATGGGACGAAGCCGAGAGCCCAGAATAAAGCCAAGCATATAGTCAACTAATATTTGACGAGTGAGCCAAAAATACTGAGTGGAGAAAAGACAGTTGTTTCACTATATGGTGGTGGAGCTAATCGGGTACTCACATGTAAAGAATGAGACTGGACCCAAAAGTTATGCCACTCACAAAAACTAACCTGAAGTGGATTAAAGACTCACATATATGGTCTGAAACCATGAAACACCTAAAAGAAAACATGAAAACAAAGCTCCTTGACAGGGTCTTGGTAATGATTTTTGCCTGGAGCGCAAGGAACAAAATACAAAATAAGCAAATGGAGTCATCAACCTAAAATGCTTCTGCACAGCAAACCATAAACACAGTGAAAAGGAAACCTACACTATGGGGAAAAAAATGTATGAAGCATATATCTGGAAAGGTGTTAATATCCAAAATATGTTAAAAATTCATGTAACTCGGGGCGCCTGGGTGGCTTAGTCGGTAAAGCGTCTGACTTTCGCTTCGGTCATGATCTCGCGGTTCGTGGGTTCGAGCCCCGTGTCAGGCTCTGTGCTGACTGCCAGCTCAGAGCCTGGAGCCTGTTTCAGTCTGTGACTCCCTCTCTCTCTCTGACCCTCCCCTGCTCATGCTGTCTCTCTCTCTGCTAAAAATAAATAAAAATAAATAAATAAATAAATAAAACATGGGAGAAACATATATTAACACTACCAATGTTTTAAAAAAAAAATTCATGTAACTCAATGGCAAAAAACAAAAAAACAAAACTGAAACCAATAAAAAAGAAAAACTCACCAAAAAAAAACACCAAAGACAAATAACGTAATTAAAAAATGGGCAAAAGACCTGGATAGACATTTCTCCAGGCCAATAAGTACATGAAAAGATGGTCAACATCTCTAGTTATTAGAGAAATGTAAATTAAAATGCTTGTTAAAATGGCCATGATCAAAATGACAAGCAAGGACAAATTCTGGCACGCACGTAGAGAAAAGGGAACATTCGTGCACCGTAGAGAAAAGGGAACATTTGTGCACCGTTGGTGAGAATGTAAACTAGTGCAGACACCATGGAAAACCTACGGAGGATCCTCCGCTAACTGAAAACAAAACTATCAATGGTCCTGCAACTCCGCTTCTGGGAATATATCCAAAGGAAACAAAAACATGAACTAGAAAAGATGTCTGCACCCCCATGTCCCCAGCAGGATTGTTCACAATAGCCAGGACGTGGAAGCAACCTACGTGACCACCAACACGTGAATGGATAAAGAAGTTATGGTACATATACACACCACATGCATACACACACACACACACACACACACACACACACACACACACACGGAATATTATTCAGCCATAAAAAGCAAGGAAATTCTACTACGTGTAGTAACGGGAATGGACCCTGAAGGCATTATCCTAAGGGAAATAAGGCAGACAGAGAAAGACAAATACTGTGTGTTCTCACTTATGTGTAGAACCCCGGGGGGAAAACCTCAGATAAAAAAGACCAGCCTTGCGTTGCCAGAGGCAGAGGGGAGGCAGAGGGGAACTGCAGGAGGTGGGTCAACAGGCACGAATTTCCAGCTGAGACAAGTAACTACTAGGGGCGTAGTGTGCGCACGAGAACTATGGTTACGACTGCTGCGTGATACACAGAAAAGTTATTACGAGAGTACATCCTGAGTTTTTGTCATAAGAAAACAGGTTTTTTCCTTTTTTATTTCTTTTCTTTTTATTATATCAATATCAGAAGATGGATGGATGTTAGCTGAACGCATTGTGGTCATCATTTCACAATATATGTAAACCAAACCATCATGCTGCACGCCTTAAATTGACATATACAGTGACGTATGTCCATTTTTCTCCATAAAACTGGAAAAAATGGTCATTGTGAGTTTTTTTAGGGCAACTGTAATTTAACTATTTGTTTTTTTTGCTAATAATTAATTTTAAAAAAGATTAAAATGCAGTTCTGAAAATAAGACATCTAAAGAGATTTGTTTATTTCTGGTAAGTTCCTAAAATCCAAAAGAAAAAAAGATCATGCTATCATTTATAAATGCTATTTTGCTACTTGTTAAAAATTCTCATAGAAAAATTAAGGAGTAAAGCACTAGATCCTGTCAAGACCAAGTGCCTGCAAACCGAGAGAGGGAAGGGAGTGAAGGAAGGAAGGAGGAGGGAGAGGGGGAGGCAGGGAGGAGGGAGGGAGGCAGGGAGGGAGAGGGGGAGGCAGGGGGGGGCTGAGCGGGAGGAGGCAGGGAGGAGGAGAGGGGGAGGCAGGGAGGAGGGAGAGGGAGGCAGGGAGGAGGGAGGCAGGGAGGGAGGAGAGGGGGAGGCAGAGAGGAGGGAGGGGGAAGCAGGGAGGAGGGAGAGGGGGAGGCAGGGAGGGGGAGAGGGAGGCAGGGGAGGAGGGAGGCAGGGAGGGGCGGGGCGGGAGGCGGCAGGGAGGGCGGGGGGGAGGCGGCAGGGAGGAGGAGGAGGCAGGGGGAGGGGAGAGGGAGGAGGGCTCGCGTGGGGGCCTGCCCGCAGGCCGGCCGGGTGAGGGCGCCGGGGGGCCGCGGGAGCGCGCGCCGGCTGGGCCCCTGGCCGCGAAGCTGGGCACAGGGCGCCCGAGCGCACTAGCGACGGGCACGGAGCGCCCGGCCTGTGGCGGCGTTGACACGTGAATGGCCGCAAGCCACACACGGCGCGCCGCCTCCTACGCGAGGCACACACGCGGGCGCCGTGCTTCAGGCCGGGAGGGGAACCGGCGCCCGGCCCCCCACCCCCCATGAGCGTCCCGGCGTGGAGCCCCGGATCCGCCCCGCCCCCCCCCCCAGCAGCACCCTCCTCTGAAGCCCGGCCGGGCCGCAAGCCGCTGCCCTCCGCCCACCCCTCGACCCCTCGGGCCGCTGGCTGCCACGGGGCCGCCTCCGATGCCCGGGGCCGTCCAGCGGGTGCCCGGCGACAAGGGCGCTTTCTTTACTCCGGGGTCACGTAAAACACAAGCCGGGTGTGTCAGTGTAACAGACTAGGGCGGCGCACGTCACAGTGTTTATCGTAATACGTGTCTAATAGATCCTTGGTGTCAGTTGTACTGACGGTCCTATTAATCATTAGCATACTAATTAAATAAAATTCATTTATTACCACATTTTAGATTAGATTGGCTTCTCCCCCTTTGTGCCATCTGGTGTGTCCTCTTCCAGTACAGTCTCTTTCAAATATGCAATCCCGGGGTTATAAAACGCTCTGAAAATGTAATAACCAAGACCACAGTTAAACAAATGCCTCCAAAGGACCAGAGAATTGCCTCGCGGAGCCTTCTGATAGCAGTGACGTAAGTCAGCTGTGAGTCCGCTGTCAACAATCAGGCCGGTCTGGAAGGCGCAGCATCTCTAAAACCACAGGATTCCCTAAAATGAGGGGTGAGGGGCTTACGTTCTGGCTTCAGTTCCTCTTCTCTAAACTCCTCTTATTCTTAAAATCCTCACAGATGACTAACTTAACCAATTGTCAAATTGGAGAAAATGCAAGAAGATTTAAGAAAATCTTGTTCCAAAAGTACTATTTGTAGCGGGTCATAGATGTTTAAAATTTGGTCATCCCATAGGAAATGCCTCAATAAAAAAAATAAACAAAAAGAAATAAAAATCCTCTTATGTCTACATGTAAAAAGAGCAACTACAGACCAGTTCCAAGCCAAAAACAAAACACAAAGTATCCTAAACAAGGTGACTGTCACTAAATTGTCACAAAGGACCACTGAGAATGAAAATGTAATGTTGGGAATGAAAACATAATCACACTGAACAATTACTTTACTTCTCACCATAAACTTGATAAGCCAGAAAAACATCAGGAAAAATCCAGGGTTAGATAAAAGCATAAGAAAAAGAAAAACTGAAAATAAAACAGAAACATTCACCAGCACTTGACCTTGAGCCCTGCTTCCCTCTCTCCTCTCTCTGCCCCTCGCTCACTTGCACCCTCTCTCTCTCAAAAAAAAAAAAAAAGGAAAAAAAGGGAAGGAAATATTCACTAACACTGCATTGTTTTAACAAAGACTATTTCATTGTTAGAGAATATTAGTGGGAAAAAAACACTTCCGGTTTGATTACTATATATTTCAACTTTAGAATTTCTATTTCAGTCTCTCTAAAATTTGAAGTATCACTTTCTACAGTTTTCAGTTTCTTCATGAAATATTTAAGACTGAGTTTCATCTCCATAATCACACTAGACACGTTTTATGCTGGTCCGCCTCTGGTGCGCGTGTCCCAGGGCTGTCCTGGCGGCCTGTTACTTGATGCTGGTTCTCACCCGTGTCTTCCGGTCCGTCTTTAGCAGTGTTGTGGGCCTGATCACGGAGAAAAGAAAAGCGCCCTCGCAGGAGTAATTTGAGGCTGAGGATGACCTTCGCCCTCCTCTACGAGAAGACTCGTGGGCTTCTGCTGGGGCCTCAGGCGGACGCTAGATGGCTGGTGCACTTGACCAGACTTCAGGGTTTGGACTTGGCGAGCCCGGGGATAATTGGAAGGCCGCCCGGAATCCTTACACGGGTTGCTTTTTGTCTGGTTCACTCTCGCGCCTAGAGTGCAGCCTCCCGGTGCCGTCCCCACAGCCGGTGTTCCGTGGACCTCACTCGTGGCATCCCTGAACTCGACTGTCGCCGCCCTTGCGCTCCGAGGCTGTCACGAGCCGACTCGCAGCGACCGGTGCCCGGGCGAATGTTCCCCACGAAGCACAAGTGATGCCAATGCCAGGCTTGTGTTCCGTAGGTCTGTCTTCTTACAGGTCTGGGCAAGGTAATTCTTTACTATTTTGTCAGTTCTTGGTGATTTTTAAAAGATTTTAAAATATTTTGTCAAGCTTTTTCAGTCAATGTCAACAAGAGTGTTGTTCCAAATTACCTGGTCCATCGTTAAAGGAGGCAGAAGTGACAGTTTGAGTTTAAACACCTACTGAAAGCAGAATAGATCACTGTCCTTTTAAAGTTTCCCATTGAATAACTAATATATGCCATTGTTTTCTTTACTTATATCTAATTCCAAAAGAAAGTATTCAATGAGTTTCATACAAATTTATGATGATTTCATTCAAATATATATTACATAATTAACCTCCACATAATAAATATATCAGTCAACAAATATTTATTGAGCATTTACTATGTGCCAGTCTCATTTTAGGTTCACCAGAAAGAAACAAAAAACTTCTGTATCCTTATGATGCTTATATTCTAATGATAATAGATTCCAAAACTTACACATATAAAAAGGTAGATGACATGGTATATATTAGCATATCATATTAGAAGGTGGTGCATATTATGGAAAACAGCAAAGCTAGGTAGGAGGTTTGTAGTCAGGACAGAGAGAAGAGCTATAGCTTTCTCCAAAGTAGCCAGAGTAGACTTCATTGAAAAGACGACATTTCAGCAAAAACTATAAGGTAGGGAGGGAGTTACCCATGTGTAAGTCCGGAGGCAGAAGGAGCAGCCAGCAGAAAGACCCTAGGATAAGATTAAGTCCATTCTGATCATGGAACATCAGCGAAGCCGTATGGCCAGGGTGCGGTTAGAGAGGAAGAGGAGGGATGGATGAGTTACGAGAGATGGTGGGGAAGTGAGGTCACAGGGGCTGGTCACAGGGCCTTGGGGCCGTTGTAAGAACGTCAGCTTTCCCTCTGAGAGCCCTGGGGGCGCTGCGCTGGGCAGAGAAGGGCTTTGACGCTTCTGGCGGAGGTGCTAAGGAGGGTGGAAAGGAAAACGGGAGAGCAGCTAGGAGCCCCGTGCAGGAGCACAGGAAACACATTATACCGTCTCCATTAGAACTTTGGGTGTATTTTCAAGGTAATATTAATGACAGTTTGACAGATTACACGTGTACTATGAGAAAAAAAAAAAAAGGATGCAGGCGTATTTCCCAAGATTTTTGACCTGAGAACTCAGAAAGATGGAACTGTCATCTATTGAGAAGAGGAAGGCAATGGGGAAAGTTAGAAATGGAATTTGTGGGGGCACCTGGGTGGCTTGGTCGGTTAAGCGTCCGACTTTCGCTTAGGTCATGATCTCGCGGTTCGTGGGTTCGAGCCCCGCGTCGGGCTCTGTGCTGACTGCCAGCTCAGAGCCTGGAGCCTGTTTCAGAGTCTGTACCTCCCTCTCTCTCTGACCCTCCCCTCCTCATGCTGTCTCTCTCTCTCCCCTAGAAATAAATAAAAAATATTTTTAAAAAGTTAAAAAAAAAAAAAAAAAGAAATGCAATTTGTGTTGTGTCTGACATGCCTACAATGAAGACAGACACCCAAGCTGGACACATGAATCAGAAGATAAAGGTGAGAAATCTGAAATAAATACATAAGCTTAAGACTCTTAAGCTAACAGTTTATTTTTAAGGCCATGAGACATGATGAGATTCCCAAGGGAATAAAAATGGAGGAATAAAAGATGTCAAGGACTGGGATGCCCAGGTGGCTCAGTCGGTTAAGCACTCGACTCGTGAAGTCAGCTCAGGTCACGCTCCCAGGGCCACAGGACTGGGCCCACAATGGGCTCCATGCTGAGCACGGAGCCTGCTTAAGATTCTCTTTCTTCCTCTCTGGCCCTACTCCCTCATGTACACATGTGCACACTCTCTCTCTAAAATAAACTTTTAAAAAAGATGCCAAGGACTGGACACTCAAACATTAAGAGGTCCCAATATCATCCTATATGTTGATTTTGGAGAGTTAAAGGAAAAGCTGAGTGGTGGTGGATAAGAGAACAATTTGAGGACAATGGAAGAGAATATATGAAATCAGGAAAACAAAGGAAATGTGGCCAATAATTATTTGCCTTTCGAACCACCCCTCAACAGGTACCTTACCTCTTTCCACACAGCTCTTCTATATTCCTGGAGTTAGAAGTAGATGTCATCTATCAGTACCCCACGCCTCACAAACTGTTTATAACACACAGATTTTCAGAATCAGCAGGTGCAGAAGCTACAGAAAGTAAGCTCTCCTCCTGTGACACGCAGCCACTGTGAAACCAGCCCTGTGCAATACTGAGATCCGGATGAACTTCTCTCCGACATCACCCCAGTTCCCTTTCTCTGCCCCTTCTTCCAACCAGTGGCTCCAAATCAGTCACAGCATCCTCAAACGACCCACAGCCTAGAACTTCTGAAGCCCCCACCTCCTAACACATCGCTCCTCTTCATTAACACTTCTCTGTTCTCTGTCTCGGGATATCACAGCCTTACACTGGCGAGCAAACAAAGGTCCTCTTATCTGGTAGTAATATGTCGGACAATTTCTCTTTGAAACATTCACACTCAAAAGCTGCTTTCCAAACAACCAAACTGACGAATGTGAATGAAGTAGGGCATTTTTGGAACAGTGACAAAGCTTCACCATAGAAATGAAAGAAAGGGTAAGAACACTCCCACCTGAGAGATCCTGCTTCAACTGTTCACGAAGAAGGCCACTAGTCACCCTGGCCAGCAGGAGACTGAGCCGTCTCCCTACTTAATGTATCCGGGGTCATTTTAGCTTGGGATTTCCTGTGGGCACAATGAGACTACCTGATAAGCACTGAGCTTGCATTATGAAACAGAATACCAGTTAACGTACACACTCATTTCCTATAAATATTAGGTTGACCATGTGAAACAGCCTTTCTGTAAGTCAAAAACCATCAAATACTGCCTTTTCATTTGGTTCGATCCACTACACACGTACATATTTAATACACAGACATAATTATTTTGTGGTTTTGTTAACAAAATCTACCCATCTCTTTTACCATTTGTGACTGCATAATTTTGTTGTTATTGGTAACAAAAATTACTCATTTCTTTTACCATGTGTGATTGAATTATCATTGGAGACATGTGTGTCCTTATGAATGAACTCACCCAAATGGTCTCTATGAAATGCCTTCTGCCACTAATACAACAAGGAGTCTTAGTGCTCATTATTTAAGGCAGGAAGTCTACCCCAGGCTGACTGTCACCTGTCAGATTCTTGGTGACACTAAAAAGCCCTTCTTGAAATCCTGTTTGACCTTTTCAAGCCCATCTCATAAAAGCAATTAATGTTCTCATCGTAGGAGCAGTAAATTTAACCTCTAGATTTAGGTCCCTTTCTTAGTTCAAATTATAACATAAACCTTAAGCTCAACAATGTAATTTTGCTCCTTCACTAGAAGGATGTTTGCTTTATGGGTCCTTGTAGCATGTTTTACTGAAGAGGAAGGCACTGAGTTTGCATCTCAGCTCTACCCCTTAGCAGATATATGATCCTGGTCCAGCCTCTTGTGACGGACCCTGTCTACACGCTCATCACGCCTGTGTCCTCTTCTGCCTGGAATCACCTAAGTACCAGGCTTCTTTGAAATTAGATGTGGCCATATTACCAAGTCCTTGCCCATGAAATATGCGTGAAAGTGATGTGTGTCATCCCCAGACACAGCAGTTTACAACAAGCACTCCTCCTCTATACATTCACTAATTTCAGCTCCCACCAGGGGCAAAGGATCCCAGGGTGGACCCTGGAGCCTAAGGATGGCAGAACCACTGGACGGAAAGAACCTGTACTCAGAAGGCTGCATGGATGGGGCGCCTGGGTGGCTTAGTCGGTTAAGCGTCCGACTTTCGCTTAGGTCATGATCTCGCGGTTCGTGGGTTCGAGCCCCGCGTCGGGCTCTGTGCTGACTGCCAGCTCAGAGCCTGGAGCCTGTTTCAGTCTGTGACTCCCTCTCTCTCTGACCCTCCCCTGCTCACTCTTACTCTCTCCTAGAAATAATAAATAAAAAAAAATTATTAAAAAAAAAAAAAAAAGAAGGCTGCATGGAGCAGAGCATGCTCTCCTGGGCCCTCATTTCATTGGAGAGAACTAGACCTTGACTGTGTTGGACAACATGACGTTGAAGTATTAAGAGCAGTTAGCCTACCCTGTCAGTTAAACTCCCTAACCTTTTATTTCCTCATCTGTAAAGATGAAGATAATAAAACCCACCCCATAGGGCTGATGTTAGGATTAAATGAGGTAACAAATGTAAAATGCTTAGCACAGTGTTTGGCATGGAATAAGGCTATATAAATGCTGGCCACCTTATGTTACCATCATCATCATCACCATCATCATGATCACTACCTCATATATAGTTGGAACATTTTCTATACCTCTGAAAAGAGCCCAGGGTTCCAAAAATAATTGTTTGGCAGTCTCAGCGGGCAGCATACTTCCAAGACCCAATATCTGACCCATGCAATCTAGTAGCAGAGCTCATGGGATATTGATAATTTTATTTCTGGCTCCAAACAGTGTTCATTGGATAAGGTTAGACTTTTTAATGCCTACCATTTACTGAATAATTAAAGTCATTATTTCCAGTTGCTCTTGGGCATGCAAATGTGTAAAATCCTCTTAGAGATACCATCTGATATAACTTACTTGCTATAAATCACATGTGTAGCAAGAAAGTCCTTACATACCATGCACGCTCTCTCTATATAAGTGCTTGTGGACTAAGACATTTTTTTTTCAGTCTCAAGTAACCTAATCATTCCCTAAAATTTTTGCTTACCAGCTGCTTTTTTCAATGAAACACTATTTGTCACTTTGATTAACATCGATAGAACACATCTACTTTTCCAACTGCAGGTTCCTCGACATCATGAAACCACAAACTTGAATTTACAACAGTATAGACTACAGCACTGGAAGGCAGGTTTTGGAAAATGCATACACATATGCCAGCCTCAAAAGCAAATGTGGGTATTGATCATTAAATACAACTTTATAAGTTATACAACCAGTTCTTCCAAAGGAAAAGCATCATTTAAAGCAGATTTTGAAAGAAAAAAATAGATATAAAGCTCCATACAGAACAAACAGCCTTCTTACACATTCTCCAAAAATTCTCTAAAATCATCTTAAATAAATAATATTACTTTACATTTAGTCGGTTAAGCATCCAACTTTGGCTCAGGTCATGATCTCACGGTTCGTGGCTTCGAGCCCCGCGTCGGACTCTGTGCTGACAACTAGCTCAGATCCTGGAGCCTGTTTCGGATTCTGTGTCTCCCTCTCTCTCTGACCCTCCTCTGCTTATGCTGCCTCTCTCTCTCTCTCTCTCTCTCTCTCTCTCAGAAATAAATAAAACGTTAAAAAAATTTAAAAAAAAATAAATAAAATGTCTTCTCTTCACCTCTTTGGCCAACATCCCCAAGTACACACAAGAGTCCCATACTTGAGTTGAAGCCATTCAGAATATCAAGAATCACAGGCTTTCTTTACATTTAACTAACCTACTTAAATCTAAGCTTAGTAAGCAACTGTGTTTTGTTTTGCTACACCTTTTTCCAAAAGTGAATTCAGGTGGTTTATAAACACATGTAGAAGAAATTACTTATGGTGAAATTAAACAAAAATACAGAGGAAATTAGAAGGCAAAAGGAAAGGGGGAAGAAAAGTAAAGGGAAAAGTTGAAAAAAGCAGCAAATACTGTGAACTTCTAACCACTTTCTCATTAGCCACACATTTTGCTCTGAGCTTCCTGGCAACCAGAGCAAAATGAGACTCATGATAATGATTCACAAATCATTCACAAATGATCAGTCACATAATTCACAAAGTTTATAACTATACTATTGTGAACAATGCCCCAATTAATATCCTTACACAAAATACAATATTTTCACAGGGCTTTTAATTTCAACTTCCATAAATATAAAAAAAAAATTAAAGACCCAACAGGACAAATGTCAAAATAAAAGGTCATGTTACTTCCTAATGAGTCTGTGGAAACTCTTGGGCAAGGCCAAGATTATGATGCTTTTATTTGTGGAGGTAGGTAGAACAGGATTAATAAGAGTTTCCTACAGAATTGATTTTGGGTAGTTTTTGACGGATTTACAAACTAATGTTTCCAAATGAAGCATGAAGGAAACTATATGAAAACCACTGATCCAAGAGTGATTCATAAATTGAAAGCAGGACTTGAAGGGAGAATCTGGTTGAGGGACAGAGGGAAGGAAGAAGGAAATAGAAGGTACGTGCTCTTATTGGGATGCGCAGGGAGGGGAAACATAATGCAAGGTCCTTAAGCACTCATATCAGTACTTGGCTTTTGACTCACTGGATAATGAGAGCAAAGAGATGGACAACAAATATAATGTGAGAGTGTGGTTGGTGAGCCATTCTAACCGAAACCCACCAATAACTGAATGAGTAAAATCAGGGGGGAAAAGACCCATAAGTGAGAAAGCATTCATGGTCCAGCTGAGTTTGACTCTGTCATCGGGACCTCCCTTCCCCATTAGTTTGTGGGCTCGTGAAGAGGCCGATGGGGTAGAGAGGAGAGAGAAGAGGGAGGAAGGACCGCCAGAATCTTCCATCTTATTTATCTGTATTCACAGTATTCAGTGCAACAAGGAGATGTAGCTGACATTCAAGTTTAGTTTGTTGTTAGAAAAAATACAACATCCAATTTGTTCAGCTGAAATAATTTATGGAGACTTAGATTTTCTAAATGAGTGGATGGTAAGGTAAGGAAAAGGAGGCATTAAATATCACCCCAAATACTAGTACTGGAAAACAATAAGGGTGATGTTTGGGACCAGGAAGGGAGGTATTGAGCAGTTGTAACTACAAAGCTCTTTGCCATGCTGTTTTTGTTTTTGTAATTTATATTTTATTTAGTTCTGAGAGACAGAGAGAGAGAGAGTGCATGAGCAAGCAGGGGAGGGTCAGAGAGAGAGGGAGACACGGAATCTGAAACAGGCTCCAGGCTCTGAGCTAGCTGTCAGCGCAGAACCCAATGCGGCTCGAATCCACGAACCGCGAGATCATGACCTGAGCCGAAGTCGGAGGCTTAACCGACTGAGCCCCGCAGGCGCCCTTTGCCATGCCGTTTTGAGTGGCAACAATTCACACAAGAATGACTACTCTTGTGACAAATAAATGGATACACACTTCAACAAAGAGAATAGAAAAGAATGATAGGTTAAAAAGCATAATGACCTCCAAGTAGATCATAGAGCTTACTAAAAATAAAACATTATTATTATTATTTGGAGCTTATTAAAAATAAAGTAAAAATGTAAAATAGCAATAAAACTTGGTTTAATGGAAGGAACACTTGTTTGGGAGTCCCAAGACCAGGGATTGGATCTCAGCTCCAATGCAAGTTCTCTGTCTGACTTCTGATAAGTCACTTTATGTCCAGGTCCAGGTTTTTATTGACTAGAAATTGGGAGTGAGGTGGACAAGCTCAGGGATTTTCAAACTGTGCTCTGCAGACCCCAGGTGTCCTGAAGGCAACGTGAGGCCAAATGGGCCAGGCCTGAGCATGGTATTAGCAAATTAGATTCACCCTAACCTTTTAGCTATAGCTATTTAAAAAGACTTCCATGCATGGATTCTTTAGAAAAGAGACCTACTACTTGCAAAAAGCTAGAAAACCATACGCTACACGATCTCTGGCATCCCTCACACCTGTCATAAATCCCTCTCAAGTTAGTAACATACATGAACAAACTGTAAGCTGGCACATTGCTTCCATCCTGCAAGGTGGAAACAAGCACAGAAAATCAAAGCAAAGTCCTACGGACAAAAATTCCAAGACTCGCATTCCAGTCAGCCGAATGCCAAGCCAGAGCTCATACTTCCAAAACTCTGAAAGCCCTTTATGTTAGGAGAGGATTCTATAAGGCGATGTGGTTATGTCACAATAAGCATACAGGCACATGGTGTGGTCTCAATTAATGAAGTCGTTTTACATAAAAAGCCTGCATAAATATTTGCAGCAGCATGTTTGGAGTCTAGGGGTTTTTTCCTGAGTCTGGCCTTCTCTGAACTGCCCCAACCCCTTCTCAGTTTGGGTTCCTATTGCTGTATGATTCTGTACCTTATAACAACAGTTTGATGAACCACAAAACAAAACGCACAAAATGCTACTTGACACAGAAAACTCACAGTCTACAGTTTTGTCAGAGTAAATTATGTAAAATGTAGCTGTTTTACAAAATTAACATTTGATGAATATGTTTACCTTTTTAAGATATCAATTTAAGTGAGATTAGCACTGCTGAGCCAAAATGAGCCATAATTTATGTAAAGCAATATAAAAGCCCTGAAGAACAGTTTTGGCATGTAAGGCAGATTACACTTGTGTCTGAATTTGCCTAAAAAGCTTGAGTTATCAGGGCAGCTGGGTGGCTCAGTCAGTTAGGTGTCCCATTTTGGCTCAGGTCATGATCTCGTGGTTCAAGACCTACATCTGGTTCTGTGCTGACAGCTCAGAGCCTGGAGCCTGCTTCAGCTTCTGTGTCTCCCTCTCTCTCTCTGTCCCTCCCCTGCTCACATTCTGTGTCTCTCTCTCCTCGAAAATAAATAAGCATTAAAAGTTTTTTTAAATAGCTAGACTTATCAAGACTGTGCACTTCCATAGGACACTTTTAACATGGCCTAACCAATAAATACTTAGTGTTAGTTTAAAAAATTCTGTCTTAAAAAAAAAATTCTGTGTTGTCTTAACCAAAATTATTTGGGACCTCTGCTGTATAAAGACAAGCATCCTAATTAGAGCAACCTGTTTACACTAAGATGCACATGCTAGAAGGAAATAGAACTTATTTTACATACGTGCGAGAGAAACCACTTTTCAGTGAAAACCAAAAGAATTAGTAACAAGTTCTACCAGCATCAGCTTTAAAAATTAAAAAATTAGAAATTCTTTCTTCCGGGGCGCCTGGGTGGCTTAGTCGGTTAAGCGTCCGACTTTCGCTTGGGTCATGATCTCACGGTTCGTGGGTTCGAGCCCCGCGTCGGGCTCTGTGCTGACTGCCAGCTTAGAGCCTGAAGCCTGCTTCAGTCTGTGACTCCCTCTCTCTCTGGCCCTCCCCTGCTCATGCTCTCTCTATCTCCTAGAAATAAATAAAAAACACTAAAAAAAAAAATTAAAAAAGAAAAAAAAAGAAATTCTTTCTTCCTTCTCCCCCTCCCTCTCTCCCTTTATGAAAAATTCAATCTAAAAGGCATTAGATTGAAAAGTAAAAGGTAGAAATCTAGAAGGGCGGGAGATGGTGACTGGCAAGATCTGTACATAAAGCAGACACTGGTCACGTATGTAAGCATATAGAGGCTAATGGGGGCGGAAGAAAAGTATAATGCTGTGCTGCTGAATTTGAATTTGAAGTGTTGATATGAACTCAAGATTTTTTAAAATATAATTCATTGTCAAATTGGCTAACATACAGTGTTGTACAATGTGCTCTTGGTTTTGGGGGTAGATTCCCATGAACTCAAATTTCCAATATACAAATACTTAATAGAAACAAGTCTAGTAGCTGTATCTATACATACTCCCCAGCTCTGTGGACTGAGAGGGTCTGACACTTCAGTAGTAATGAGCACACCTAGCACCCACATCCTGACTGCTACAAACTGTCCCGGTTACAAGGAACTCAGGGCTCCTTGCAGAAATGGTGGATTCCTGGGCTGAGGCAGGGAAAACATCAGATGAGCCTGGAGCATTCTGTCGTCTCAGATGGTAAGGAAGCGCTTACACAGTGATGAGCACACATTAAAAGGACACAGAAGCCAACTTAAAGAGGCTCCCGCTGGCCAATTTAGGACTGTGTGAGTGTCTGAATAAAGATAGCAATAGAATTTAAACCATTAAATAAAAAAGAATCCATGAGTCTATACTGACACACATAATACATACATACATACACACACACACACACACACAAGAAATCTTTTCCTTACAACAGGATGCCATCTGATGAATATGGGAGGAATTATAGAATCAGAAAATCTTCACTTGGTAATCATGAAAATAATAATTAATTTACCCAAGAAACATTAAAGGATACTAAGGCCAGTACGTGAAAGTTTGATCAGAAATAGAATATCTACAAGTATTACAGTGCCTCCCCACAAAATACTTAGTGATTATAGAGGGGATACAGAGTAACTCTATGATGAACCTGACAGTATTTTAATCAAGGGATCCAGGTTATTACTGGCAATAAGACAAATAAAATTGTGGGTACTATCTGATAGAATACAATGAGAACAAAGCATCAGTTCTGTGATATTCCTTCTAAAGAAGTATAGCTTGAATCTAATCATGAGTAATTGTTAGACAAACACAAATTAATGGACATACTACAAAACAGCCTAAGCTCTTTACAAGTTCAAGATCACAAAACTCAAGAAAAGAATGAGGAACTAATCCAGACTAAAGGAATCCATAAAGACATGACTAGTGAATCCAAGATATGGTCCTGGATCGACTCTCTTCATTATAAGGATGGCAGACTTGAATGGGTCTGTGAGTTCCATGGCTATAATGTACCATCCATGGCAATGGAGGTCAGGTAATACCCTTGGCATTCAGGGTTATGGAGCATCATGTCAGCAACTTGCTCTCAAATGGTTAGAGAAAAAAAGTACTACTTTTGTAACTTTTCTATGTAAGTGTGAAATTATTACAATTTTTAACATAACCAATTATTTATTATGAAAACAGTAAACACTGTATCTATCTTTAAATTCTACTCATAAAGCTATTGTGACAATTAAATGAGTTAATACCTACAAAGCATTTATAGTACAATGCCTGGTACAGGGTAAGACCTTAAAAATACAGCTATATACAGTACAGTATATCACAATATTAAATCACAAACACATTCTTCATCCCCCTGGCAACTGAGTATGATCAGCAGAATCAAACGAAAGGACTCAATCTGATGGTTGGAACTGTTCCTGCCATGAAGCAAATGTTAGGACCAGATGACCTTGAGGCACCATTTGTACTTAATTACGTCTGGTCCCATAGTGCTAATTACCATATTTCCTCAGCCCTTTCATAAGCATCCTTCTGATTAAACATCATTTATTAGGCACAGTACAATGTATACCATGTAACCAAAGCATTATAAAGGCTTGATTAAAATTGCATTTTTCCGGGCCCCTTTTGAACCCCTACCCACTCTGACTTCGTAAATGAAGAACTTGATTTGAAGGGTCTCCTCCAAGGACACCAAGCAGGTTGATAGCAGACAAAAACAAATACCTAGAGAGTGACTGACCTTGCTTTCCATGCTGGTTCCAAATGACCAGCTAAACTTACCAAATTTAAAGATAAGGTTCCAACTCAGCCAAGTTTTAATAACAGTAACCCTCGTTCAATTTGTCCCTTTTGAACTTCAACTTTGCACTCAGCTCCATATCCAAAAATACTGTCCCCTAGGGCTTCATGCAGCATTTCAGAATAATTTTCTAAGATTTACTCTGTGCAGAAAGCAAAATTCCTTTATTTTGAGAAATGGCATTGTAAAACACAAAAGGAGGGGAAGGAAAAGAGAGAAAAACACAAACTGCTCAGACCTGGTATCTAATTCTGCTCACACTGCCTCATTCCTGGCTCACACAGCTCACTTTGACATCAAGGGGCGCTCTGCCAGGAAAGAGCCACATGGACTGCCGAAGGGAATCGGAACCTGACCCTCTCATCTCCCACTCCTCCCCCTTCTCCAGGGCCCCACTGCCAGCTTAAAAACAGTTAATTGCCTTTTCATACAAAGAGTTTGACAGCCACTCTCCCACAAACCACACTAAAATCTTACCCCCTGTATGGTTTGTGAAAAAAAAAACTGTTTCCATTTTTAGGAGAGCATAAGACCTGGCCCATTTTATTTAGAAATTAATAATAATTCTGAGTGCTCTCTTTTCTCTGTTCTGGAAGAGCAGCGAAGCAGCTCTGAAATGAAGAATTTACTACTGTGCGTGCCAGGACAAAAACAGATGGACCAGAAAAGTTTAGATGGATGAATCTGAAAAATTGGATGACCTTTATTATACCCCAAAAGTTATAAAAAATTAGAAGAGCAAAACTTCCATTTGCCAGCAAGATTCTCTCCAATTTACAAATTCCATATTGTGGGTTCAGGCACAGGAGTAAAAGCTCACACTGCTCTCAGGACGGCCAGACATCATCTCCTCACCATCAGTCTACCTCAGTCTCCTTACATGGAAAGTCTAGAAAACTGTTCTCAATTCCTCACTTCAGTAAGAAGGAGGAAGATTGGGGAACTCAACTCATGCTCACGTGACACCCTAAGACTCCTGAGGCTGGACTAGGGCAAAGGATGGGTGCATTTCGTTAGAACACAACCCAAATGAAACCAAGAACTGGTTCATTTCTCAGGTGGGCGACTAAATTCAGGTTGCTGCCTATTCCCAACTCAAGTTGCTCTCCGCACAGATTTACCCATGGTCAGAACTGATGTAATAAATTGCAAATTCATAGACTGCAATGGGCTCAGTGCAAATCCAGCTCCGATGCAAAATCCATTTAAAGCATCAAACATGGGTCAGCGGCACATAACAGTGTATATGTTTGGGGCAGAGATGCCATGGCACGAGTTTACTTCATAGACATTCTGAATAATTCCTAGGCAATGTATAAAATGTACTGTTGTGAATTTACAATATCATGTATACATTGAGAATGGTGAGGCAGAGACATCCACAATTCACCCAAACCAGCACTGCTCTACTTGTGGAATATGAGAGAACTACACTTCCCTGACTCCACCGCATGTGTATGGGGCAACACAAGTAGCTCTAACCAATGAGCTGTGGGAATGTGTCATTTCTGAGTGAGAACATTTAATTGCTAATGTGACACTTTGATCTCTACACTTTGACAACCATAGTAAATCTTGAAGCATCTTGCTGATTTATGGAATCATAAGATAAGTGGAATGAAACTAAGAGTAGAGCCCCTACAACCCATGAGCAATCTCTTTTTTTTTTTTCTTATTTAATCTACTGAGGTTTGAGGGATCTTTGTTACTCCTACTAATGCCTTTGTTACACACTTGGCCTAAAATACATGGTCCCTATATATTCTTCAGTCTTATAGCACTTAGCAAAACAGGTACAGATAATATCATGTCACTAAAAGAAGTAAGAAGTGTATGTCAAGTCTCCTATGAGAACCTCATGACTGTATCATGGATAGGGAACAGGGTCATCCACGTGTGGTCACATAGGAAGCCTCTGAAGGCATGGGTCATCGCAGTTATGAGTTAGCTACAAAGCCAGATATCAAAAAGAGGAGGCAGTTCAAAGTCCAAGGAGAAGAGCTGAGTCTTAAACCAAGTACTACCAATGTGGTTAGGCACTAGGTTATTCATTGAAATTCTACCAGCATTTACCGCTGTTTCACATGGCTTATATGGGCACCAAAATACACACAGGGACTCTCTCTCTCTCACTCTGCCTTATCCTATAAAGCACTACATGAACTGTGTCCAAAAAGAAAACACACACCAAAAAAATCTCTCAAATATTTTTAACTACAAATTCTTAGAATCCAACTAATCCTACAGATCTATTTTTTATTTATTTAATTTTATTTGTTTTCCAAGATAGCATCCAGACAAGAATCCTGAATAACCTCTTTAGACTTTATCTCCCTTTTGAAATAATTGACTCAAATACCAATCACCAGCCTCACACCATTTAATTCATCTTCTCTCCTACTTTAAACAGGTACCTTACACATAAGCCATGGAATCACAGAATCATGATTTTTTTAATCTTAAAGGAGACTTAGAGACTAACATCTGTCTCCCCCATCTCCAAAAAAAAGGGGGACAAAGAAACAACAGCAAAATTTTATTTTTATTTTTATTTTTTACAACAGCGAAATTTTAAAAAAATAGCTTCTCAATCTATAGTTTTGGTCTATTCTTACCCACCAGAGTCTTCTATATACTGAATAAAATAATGAAGCATTAGAGAGCCCACTGTATATTCATATACCAGGAAAATATGCTACTAATAATTAAATCAGAACACAAACTGCTGGGATCCCTTAGGTTTTTTTATTATTATTAATAGCAAGATGTTATCATTTGCTCACATTCTTCAGCTTATTAGGAAACTTGGACTGTAGTTTTGGATCCTGAGTCAAAAGAACTAATTAAATGATAAATGTCACTTTTTCTCCCAACTTACACAACTAGAATTTTGAATAACACATTCTTCTATTGTGCCAAGCCAAGAGAGAAAATATTACTCTTTTGGTCTGAACAGGACCAAATTGGACTCATAAAAGTAATCAGTTTATAAATAAATGTTTACTAGGCCTTTACATTCTTGCTTTTTTACAAAAGGCAAAGGCATTCATGATCTTCTAAGCATATCACAAACATGAATTATTCACCATTTTTATAAAATCCTAAATGCCTTTAAAAGTAACATTATTCCATTTATAAATAAGTTCAAAAAGGCAATTTTATGAGTACCAAGTTTGTCTTATACTCTAGAAGACAATAGTAAAACCTAGGACTCAAAATCTTTTTTTTTTCATCTTAAAGTTGTATTACAGCTACAGAGGTTGACATTCTAGTTTCCTCCTGCCTTTCCCCTACTTCCTAGAGAAAGAAAGAAAGAAAGAAAGAGAGAGAGAGAGAGAGAGAAAGGAGAAGAGAAAAAAGATAGGATACCAAGAGATCCATCCGTCAAGAGAAATTGTCAATGTTTAACAAGGAAAAATATAGCTAAATAATTCCTTCCTGGTTCATATCTTTATATCAATCGTGTGTCCTTATACCATCCTCACATTCCCCATCCTCCTTAAAAGAACAAATAATATCCCAGGCATTAACAAATGACATCAATTTGCTGTTAACTGGTATTTTCAGGGAATGGAATAACAGTAATAACTAATACTTATGAAGCTGACTATGTGCAGGCACTTTTCTAAATGCTTTACACGTTAGTTTCCTGCACCGTCAGAACGCCTCTGTACACGTTAGTTTCCTGCACCGTCAGAACGCCTCTGTACCCGTTAGTTTCCTGTACCTTCAGAACGCCTCTGTGCACGTTACTGTCAGAACGCCTCTGTACACATGTTAGTTTCCTGCACCGTCAGAACGCCTCTGTACACGTTAATTTCCTGTACCGTCAGAACGCCTCTGTACACATGTTAGTTTCCTGTACCGTCAGAACGCCTCTGTACAGGTTAGTTTCCTGCACCGTCAGAATGCCTCTGTACACATGTTAGTTTCCTGCACCGTCAGAACGCCTCTGTACACGTTGGTTCCTGTGTACTGCCAGAACGCCTCTGTACCACGTTAGTTTCATGTACCGTCAGAACGCCTCTGTACACATGTTAGTTTCCTGTACCGTCAAACAGCCTCTGTACAGGTTAGTTTCCTACACCGTCAGAGCGCCCTCTGTACACATGTTAGTTTCCTGCACCGTCAGAACGCCTCTGTACACGTTAGTTTCCTGCACCGTCAGAACGCCTCTGTACACATGTTAGTTTCCTGCACCGTCAGAACGCCTCTGTACAGGTTAGTTTCCTACACCGTCAGAACGCCTCTGTACACATGTTAGTTTCCTGCACCGTCAGAACACCTCTGTACAGGTTAGTTTCCTGCACCGTCAGAACGCCTCTGTACACATGTTAGTTTCCTGCACCGTCAGAACGCCTCTGTACACATGTTAGTTTCCTGCACCGTCAGAACGCCTCTGTACACGTTAGTTTCCTGTACCGTCAGAACGCCTCTGTACACGTTAGTTTCCTGTACCGTCAGAACGCCTCTGTACACATGTTAGTTTCCTGTACCGTCAGAACGCCTCTGTACAGGTTAGTTTCCTGCACCGTCAGAATGCCTCTGTACACATGTTAGTTTCCTGCACCGTCAGAAACGCCTCTGTACCGTTAGTTTCCTGCACCGTCAGAGAACGCCTCTGGCACACGTTGGTTTCCCTGCACCGTCAGAACGCCTCTGTACACGTTGGTTTCACCACCGTCAGAACGCCTCTGTACATACGTTAGTTTCCTGCACCGTCAGAGCAGCCTCTGTACACGTTGGTTTCCTGCACCGTCAGAACGCCTCTGTACACGTTGGTTTCCTGCACCGTCAGAACGCCTCTGTCTGCAGTTAGTTTCCTGCACCGTCAACGCCTCTGTACACAGTTAGTTTCCTGCACCGTCAAGACGCTCTGTACACACGTTAGTTTCCTGCACCGTCAGAACGCCTCTGTACACGTTAGTTTCCTGCACCGTCAGAACGCCTCTGTACACATGTTAGTTTCCTGCACCGTCAGAACGCCTCTGTACAGGTTAGTTTCCTACACCGTCAGAACGCCTCTGTACACATGTTAGTTTCCTGCACCGTCAGAACACCTCTGTACAGGTTAGTTTCCTGCACCGTCAGAACGCCTCTGTACACATGTTAGTTTCCTGCACCGTCAGAACGCCTCTGTACACGTAGTTTCCTGCACCGTCAGAACGCCTGTACAGGCAGTTAGTTTCCTGCACCGTCAGAACGCCTGTGCACGTTAGTTTCCTGCACCGTCGTAACGCCTCTGTGCACGTTAGTTTCTGTACCGTCAGAACGCCTGTACAGGTTGCTTCTGCACCGTCAGAACGCCTGTACACGTGTTTCTGCACCGTCAGAACGCCTGTACACGTGTTCCTGCACCGTCAGAACGCCTGTACACGTTAGTTTCCTGCACCGTCAGAACGCCCTGTACAGGTACACATGTTAGTTTCCTGCACCGTCAAACGCCTCTGTACAGGTTAGTTTCCTGCACCGCCAGAACGCCTCTGTACACGTTAGTTTCCTGTACCGCCAGAACGCCTCTGTACACATGTTAGTTTCCTGTACCGCCAGAACGCCTCTGTACACATGTTAGTTTCCTGCACCGTCAGAACGCCTCTGTACACGTTAGTTTCCTGCACCGTCAGAACGCCTCTGTACAGGTTAGTTTCCTGCACCGTCAGAACGCCTCTGTGAAGTGGACAGTGAACAGTACCCGCACCTAACGAGGAACTACTACACACAGGGGTTGCCTATCTTGCCCTACGGCCCTGGAGTCCCACTGTGCTCCACACTTCCTCTCTCATGAATCCAGTAATATGCCTATTATTTCATGCAATTTCTCAATAATTTTCTAAGTCACAATATAACAATCACATAGGAGTAGAACTGTAACTAATTCCAATTTTCTCTAGTGATTCAGAAAACATATCGATACTTTGAAGAATTTCAGGATCAGGAAGCATCAAATGGAAATAATAATAAAGTCTACCTCAAGAGACATCAGAGGAGTGAGAAAACTTGGAAGAAATGCTTCACCATAGTATATTTTCAATAAATGGTAGTTATTTGTTATTATATTAATTAGGTATTGGTACAATTAAATTATAACAATAGAAATTACAATTTGAAGAAAGAATACTTGGTTCTCTCTTCTAATAATGTTTCACAATACATTTATATCTCCCTTAAAATAACAGATTCCCAAAAATTGGGCTTAAATTGAAATATTTATAAAATAAGTCATACTTTCCCATTTAAGGACATTTTCATTCAAAGATACTTCATTGTCTTTATGTTCAACAAAATTTCTTTTTTTAATATTTATTTATTTGAGAGAGAGAGAGAGAGAGAGAGAGAGAAAGAGCAGGGGAGGAGCAGAGAGAGGGGGAGAAAAAGGATCCAAAGCAGGCTACACACTGACAGCAGATAGCTTGATGTGGGGCCTGAACTCATGAACGGTGAAATCATGACCTGGGCCAAAATAAGACACTTAACCCACAGAGCCACCCAGGAGCCTCTGATTATATTTCAATTAACAGTAACTGCTAAATCTTCAGCTTTACAGTTTTTCAACCACTAGCCTGTCATGGGATTTATAATCCATCAAATATGCAATTACTTGAGAGATCCAAATATTTATAGAACTTAAATTATTTTGTAAACTGCATAATCATGACAATTTTGTAATTTCAAATTTTTGTGTTTGAATTTTCTCAAAGTGGGAAGGAAGAAATCCTGAATAACAATCGACTCCACCTAGCTCTCCTTTTCCTTTGCTATGAAAGGCAAGTCTTTTGAGTTTATCAGACTGAACCCAGATTACTGAGGCAGGATGAAGATACTGTAAGAGAAACACATTCCTTTTAATTTCTCTCTTAACACAAACTATATCTTTTTTCTTGAGATAGGACACTACAGAAATAAAGAATGGAGAGTCACTCTGAATATGAGTCTCATATCAACCTATTTCCCAGAAAAGAAAAAGAAAAGTGATGCAGGAACGTGATGAAACCTACTCAAAGCCAGCAAGAACACTCCAGGGCTATAACTTCCTGACTTTAACTCTCCCCTGTAGGTCTCAGAGTGGACAATTTCATCCCTGAGATGGCAAGGGTTTGAGAAATATCTCTCTACAGGCCATGGGCAGACAAACACAGGGTGTACACCTAATCAATATTATATAAATAATACACCAAACACATCAAATTAGTAGTATTTTGTTTTTTAATTTTTACTGAGGTACAACTTATATACAGTAAAACACAAAAGTTCAAAGCTCAGTGCAGCTCTACACAATTCCATTCACAAGGAACCATATCCAGATCAAGATATAGATCATTTGGCAGAGAGGGACCAAGACGGAAACATAGGAAGCCCCTGAACCTACCTCCTTCCATGGACACACAAGATGTACAGATATGTGCGGATATCCCTCTGAGATACTCCCTCTGAGACAAAAAAACAGGAACTAGCTGGGGGACTTCTACACATTCATTAGCAAATGAAAGTAGGAAAGTCTGAAACGGGCTCTCACCATAAACCCCACCCCAGCACAGTACCATACAATCAGAAGAAGCCTCCAAAGTCCCAGCTCTTCCTGAGGAGTAAAGGGACAGAGCCCAAAAACAACTAGCACTGAAAGCCAACAGGGCTTGCACTCACAACTCCCACAGGACTGCAGCAAAACAAACAAACAAACAAACAAACAAACAAGGAGCAGTTCTTTAACAGGCTTGTGAGCATTCCCCATGCCAACACCCACCCCCCCACCCCCCCACCCCCACTCCCCCGGGCCCAGTGCAGTAGCTTCACACAAAACACCCATCTCCCAGTCTTTCACTGGAAGGAATTTGACTACAGATTTACAAGCTGTGGCCTGAGAGTCTAGCTTCTAATTAACATTCACGTAAGTGTTGACTGAAATCTTTGCTGGAGCCTAAAAGAGCTGTTGGACACTTCCCCTGCCTTCTCTCTCTGGCTCATAACAACAATCAAACTAAGTCCCCAGCATCTCCCTGGAAGGAGTTTATTCACACATCTAGTGCCCCAACTTTTAAAGCTATCACTCAAGGATGGGGCTCCAAATCACCTAGTTCTGATAGCCAGTGGGACTTGCGTTCAAGAGTCTCACAGGACTACAGCAAAAAAAGAAGCAGTTTTTAAACTGGCATAGATGCACCTACCCATTTTGAGGCTATACACTCAGATTCAGTGCAGAGGGAGTAAGCAAACATGCCCACCTCGCAGTTTTTCCACCGAAGGGGTTTAGCTGCTGCCTAAGGGTCCAGTTTTTAATCTACCTGCAAATGGGTGCTGACTGTGATCCTCCCCTCTAGGATACTGATGGGTCTTAGCTTACCCTCAACTACTGGGAGCCACTAAGAACAAAGACAGCAAAGTGGACAATCACAAAGATTTGAAAGATAACCAGCTTAGGCACGGCTGATTGATGAGGTTCATCCTCCACAGAAGATCTGTCTGTCAAGACTAGGAGAAGTGGTCATTTTATCTGATGTGCATAAGCCAACACAGAGAGTCAAAGAAAATAAGCAGAGGAATATATTACAAACAAAAGAACAAAATACATCTCCAGAAGCCAATCTTAATGAAATAGGGATAAGTGATTTACCTAATAGAGAGTTGAAATAACAGTCTTAAACGTGCTTCCTGAGGTCAGGAAAGCAATGCATAAACAAAATGATTATTTCAACAAAGAAACAGAAAATATTAAGAAATACAAAACAAAAAACAGAGAGCTATAAAATAGAATAATTGAACTGAAAAATTTTAATAGAGGGGGTTCAATATCAGACTAAATCAAGTAGAAGAAAGGACAGTGAAACTCAAAGACAGGACAGTGGAATTGATCCATTAAAAAAACAAAATTAAAAAGAATGGAAAAAGGTGAAGATAGCTGAAGGGACTTAACGGGACATTATCAAGCAGAGCAATATATGATTTACAGAGGTCCCAGAAGGAGAAAAGGGGAAAGGGCTGAAGATTTATTGAAAGAAATAATAGCTGAAAAAGTACTAACCTGGAGAAGGAAACAAATATCCAGATTCAGGAAGCGCAAAGAGTACCAAAAAAAGACGAATGTAAAGAGACCCACACCCAGACATATTATAATCAGAGATAAAGTGAGAATCTTAAAAATAGCAAGAGAAGAGCAACTTGTTAGACAAAGAGGAGCCCCACAAGACAATCAGTGGATTTTTCAGCAGAAACCTTCTAAGTAAGAAGGGAGTGGAATGATATATTAAGTGCTGAAATTTAAAAAAACAACAACAATGGGATGCCTGGCTGGCTCAGTTGGTTAAATGTCCAACTTCAGCTCAGATCATGATCTCACAGTTTGTGGGTTCAAACCCCATGCTGGACTCCAAGGTGATGGTGTGAAGCCTCCTTGGGATTCTCTCTCTCTCCTTCTCTCTGTCCCTTCCACGTTCTCTCTCTCTTTCTCTTTTTTTCATGTTTATTTATTTTTGAGAGAGACAAAGAGCACAAGACAGGAAGGGGTAGAAAGAGAGAGACACACACAGAATCTGAAGCAGACTCCAGGCCCTGAGCCATCAGCACAGAGCCAATGCAGGGCTTGAACTCATGAACTGTGAGATCATGAACTAAGCCAAAGTTGGATGCTTAACCAAATGAACCACCTAGGCATCCCTCTCTCTCTCTTTCAAAATAAATAAATAAACTTTAATAAATAGCACAACTGCCAACCAAGATACCTACTATACAACAGGGAAAGAATAGTCTCTTCTGTAAATGTTACTGGGAAAACTGGATAGCCACATCCCAAACAATGGACTAGATTCCTATGTTACACCATAAACAAAAATCAACTCAAAATGGATAAAGATATGAACATAATACCTGAAACTGTCAAACCCCTATAGGATAATATAAGGGGTAAGATCCTTGACATTAGTCTTAATAATTCTTTTTGTATTTGACACCAAAACCAAAGGCAACAAAATAAAAACTATACAAGTAGGACTACATCAAATTAAAAAGCTTTGGCACAACAAAAGAAATCATCAAAATAAATAAATAAAAGAGCGACTTACAAAATGGGATAATATATCTGCAAACCACATATCCGGTTAGGGATTAATATCCAGAATTTACCAGTAATTCATACAACAGCAAAAATTTAAAAATTAGAAATAAAATAACCCAAGTTGAAAAGTGGGCAAAATACCTGAAAAAACATTTTTCCAAAGACAATATCCAAATGGCCAACAGGTAAATGAAAAGTTCAACACCACTACTAACAAGGAACATGCAAATTAAAACCACAATGAGATATCACCTCAAACCTACTATCAAAAATACAAGAGATAACAAATGCTGACAAGAATGTGGAGAAAAAGGAATATTTATACATTGGGAATGGATAAATACTGGTGGGAATGTAAACTGGAAAAGCAATACTATGGAAAGCAATACTGAGTTACCTTAAGAAATTAAAAATAGAACTACCATATGATAACAGCAATCCCATGTCTGGGAGTATACCCAAAGGAAACAAAATTAGAATCTCAAAAAGATATTTGTACTCCTATGTTTACTGCACATTATTTACAAGAGCCAAGGTATGGAAATAACTTAAGTATCTACGGATAGATAAATGGATAAAGAAAGTGTGGCATGTATGTATATACAATGGAATATTATTCAATCTTAAAAAAGGATAAAGCCTGCCATTTGCAATGTAGATGAATCTAGAGGGCATTATGCTAAGTGAAGTAATCCAGATAAAGAACAACAAATACTGCATGGTATCATTTATATATGGAATCTAAAAGAAAAAAGAAAAAAAAAAGTCAAACTCAGAAATAGAGAGGAGAATGTGGTTACCAGGGCCTGGGAATGGGGGAAACAGAGGTTGGTAAGAGAATAAAACCTTTCAGTTATAAGATGTATGAAGTCTGAGATTGTAATGTATTAACATGGTACTATAGTTGATAACTTGTATTATTTAATTGAAATTTTCTAAGTCAAACTTAGGTGTTCTCACCAAAAAAATGAAAAACAAAAGTTAGTATGTGAGGTGATGGATGTACTAATTAACTCGATGATGGGAGTCCTTTCACAATGTATATGCATATCAAATTATCACTTTGTACACCTGAAATATATAACAATTTTGTCAATTATACCTCAGTAATGCTGAAAAAAGATACAGAGCATTTCTCACGTCCCAATACTATTTTTAGTTATTTTAAAATTTTGTCTGAATTCGTTAGGTAGCAGAAATGGCATTCTTATGTTCAACAGTGAGTTGGAGATTCCTCTAGGAAGGTGGAATTAAAGACGGTGAGGTCATGGGGTTAAAAGCACCGTTTCGGGAATCAGAGACATTTGGCAAAGCATACCTCCCTAGCCTGTAGTCCCTTCACTTGTTTTTTATATTTGTAGGTGAGTCTTTTGGGGATTGAATGAGTTAATGCATGTAAAGACTCACAGGTGTGGGGCAGGCATACAATAGGTTCAGAAAATGGCAGGTATCAATATTAAGAATTAATCGTTCTAATACTCAGTTGAAGCGCAGCCTGGGCCAAAACATCTTCCTTCTTCCTGACTGCTACACTTCCACGTGATAATGCCCTCAAGGGTAGAGTGACTATTTTATTCCTGCCCCTTTGATTTAGCTGTTGAAGGAAGATGTATTTCATTTGAACTGTATCAGTATCAAATCCCATTTTAAAAGCAATTGTTAAAAATTCTGAGAATAAACTTATACTGTCTTTGATCAAATAAGCTGCTGTAATCAGAATGAATGTTTTACAATGATCAAGCTATTTATTTTTGAAAGCTTCCAATTTTTTGAAGCCTAAAATGGTTTAGTTCTGTCCACCAAGCAATTAATATGTTCTATTAAACAAATCAGAGCTGGAGAACCAAATTAACACCTTTCAAGAGTGATATATCAGTGCTGGCTTCTACGGAATGTTTTATGACCCTTCTACCTAATTTAATGGATAAATTCTGAGCATCAGAATGTCCCAGTATGGCTTGAATTCTTTCAGAGGCAAAAAACATACACATTCATATTGAAGTGGAACTTCACAGAAAAATTAAACTCCTCTGTCATATATGAAATTCTACTTTCAAATATTTTACCTTAACTCTAAAACTAGACTCAATTTCCATTCAATAACTCAGATTTAATTCAGTCAGAAATATTCTGTGTAAAAGAGTAAGAGCTGAGACAAATGCACACCAGATCCCTTTCCAGCTTCACATGACTGACAGATCATGTCACAGGATTACAGACACTCAGACACAATTACCTCACTCTGGTCTTCAATCTGAAGCAATGGATCAGCTTTTCTGGCCACTCAGCTGAACAGTACACCACAGCCCACAAACCTCAGCCACCCTCCAACCAGAACAAATCATGTAGACTTACTATTACTTTTTCCCATACCCTGCTGTGAGATCAAAGAAAAAATATATAATTGTCTTTGCCCTCAGTTTCTGACACAGGGCTTCTAAACCCTTGTAATTTCCTAACTGAGAAGAGCACTAGAAGCATCGTTTGCTCTGATGAGGCAATTTTGTATGAGTTCCAACATGGTGGCTGGTCACCAGAAATATCAAGCCATGATTAGAAGCTTGGAATTTTCATCCCCACCCCACAACTTCTCTGAAGAGGAGAGAGGGGCTGGAAATGGAGTTAACAATTGATCATGCTGACATGATGAAGCCTCTGTAGAATCCCACAAGTATGGGGTTCAGAAAACATACAGGTTGTTGAATACATCCACATTCTGGGATGGTGACATGCTTCCATGCTCAGGACCCTTCCAGACCTCACCCTACATCTCTCTTCATCTGGCTATTCACTTAAATACATTAATAAATGGTAAATGTAAGTTAAGTGTTTCCCTGAGTTCTGTGAGCTCATATAGTCTAGCAAACAATTAAATCCAACGGGAAGGAGGTCATGGGAACTTGCAATTTATATCCACATCAGAAAGAAGTTGTGGGTAACCTGGAAAACTACTACTTGTGAATGGAATCTGAAGCAGGGAGCAATCTCATGGACTGAGCCCTTAATCTGTGGGATCTAACACTGTCTCCAGAATTAAGAATAAATTGAGTTAAATTGTTTCATTCTACCTGGTGTTATGGAGTTCCTTGGTGAGGGGAAAAAACTCACACCTCTGGTAACCTGGCACATCAGAAGTGAAGTGCTCCATGTGAAAGTAAATGAAAAAGACACAGGAGAGAATTACAGGCTTTTTTCAACTCACCCCCAGTCACTGGCCTCCATGAAATTAAAGTTGTCCAAAGGAAGTTGTCCAAAAGGAAATGGCAAGGATGATTTTTGTCTCTCAAAACTATCTCCAATATTCATTTTAACATGACTTTAGGGACTAATGTCCAAAACAATGAGCCTACCCAGAAGTTCCCTAGATCAATACATGAAACAGAAACTGATATATGCTATTAGAAGTCATACAGCTAGACAGTGGGAAGATCCTAAAGGGCCCCGTGGACAATGATATCATTTAAGGCTCTTCTTTGTCATGAAATAGAGAAGTTCCAAGTGGTACCATTCCTTCCCCACCCCTTCCTCTTATCTATTCACCTGGGTAAAGACACTGGGAGGAAGCTTCTGTATTTTTTCTTTAACAGGACTTAGGGAGTGCCTTTGTTTAAAAAGAAAAGAGGATGGGGCGCCTGGGTGGCTTAGTCGGTTGAGCGTCCGACTTTCGCTTAGGTCATGATCTCGCGGTTTGTGGGTTCGGGCCCCGCGTCGGGCTCTGTGCTGACTGCCAGCACGGAGCCTGGAGCCTATTCCAGAGTCTGCATCTCCCTCTCTCTCTGACCCTCCCCTGTTCACGCTGTCTCTCTCTCTCCGAGAAATAAATAAAAATATTTAAAAAAAAAAAAAGAAAAAGAAAAAGAAAAGAGGAAAATAGATAGGGAGAAAAGAAGGAATAATAATAATAATGATGATGAGACAATATGACTGTGCCAGAACCAGGACCTTAACAGCAGAGGTCAAGTTTAGCTGCTGATTGCTCTACTTTTTAAAATTTTTTTGTTTTTTGGGTTTAATTTATTCTTTTTTAAATTATTTTTAATTTTTTTTATTTATTTAAATCCAAGTTAGTTAACACATAGTGTAATAATGGTTTCAGGAGTAGAATTTAGTGAATTATCACCTACATATAACACCCAGCACTCATCCCAAGTGCCCTCCTTAATGCCCATCACCCCACCCAACAGCCCTCCAACAACTCTAAGTTTGTTCTCTATATTTAAAAGTCTCATGAATTGCCTCCCTCTCTGTTTTTATCTTATTTTTCCTTCCATTCTCCTATGTTCTTCTGTTTTGTTTCTTAAATTCCACATATGCGTGAAATCATATATTTGCCTTTCTGTGACTGATTTATTTCACTTAGCATAATACCTTCTATTTCTATCCATGTTGTTCCAAATGTCGAGCTTTCATTCTTTTTGATAACCAAGTAATATTCCATTGTATATATATATACCATCTCTTCTTTATCCATTCATCGGTCGATGGACATCTGGACTCTTTCCATTATTTATCTATTATTGATAGTGCTGCTATAAACATTGGGGTGCATGTATCTCTTGGAATCAGCATTTGTGTATCCTCTGGAATAATACCTAGTAGTGCAACTGCTGGTTGTAAGGTAGCTCTATTTTTAATTTTTTGAGAAACCTCCATGCTGTTTTCCAGAGTGTCTGCACCAGTTTGCATTCCCACCAACAGTGTAAGGTTTCCCTTTCTCCACATCCTCACCAACATCTGTTGTTTCCTGAGAGGTTAATTTTAGCCATTCTAACAAGTGTGAGGTGGTACCTCATTGTGGTTTTGATTTGTATTTCCATGATAATGAGTGATGCGGAGCATCTCTTCATGTCAGTTAGTCATCTGGATGTCTTCTTTGGAAAGGTGTTCGTGTCTTTTGTCCATTTCTTCACTGGATTATTTGTTTTTTGGGTGCTGAGTTTGCTTAGTTATTTATAGATTTTGGATACTAACCCTTTATCCAATATGTCATTTGCAAATACCCATTCCACTGGTTGCCTTTTAGTTTTGTTGGTTGTTTCCTAAGACTTTATTTTAAGTAATCTCTACATCCAACCCATAAACCCAAGATCAAGAGTTTCATGCTCCACCAACTGAGCCAGCCAGGTGGCCCTAGCTGCTGACTGTTCTCATATGAGCAGAGGAGTAAGAACTTATCATGCTGAGAAATGGGAACCCAATACAGTAATTCATCAGAAAGATGCCAAAATCATGACTGGAAGATAAGAAGTAAAGAAGATGAGACTGGGGCTGGGGACCTAGAACAAGATTCTAGAAGACTGGATTAGGGAATATGGCAAAGAAGAATGATGGGTTAGGTGATAAACATGAGATTTTCTGGCTGACTACTGCCAAGTACCAAGGGCTGAGAAGTTGGCTAAGGAAGTCAGAAAAGCCATTAGGATGAGGAACATCTGAGACATAGTCCTCATAAGGTAGTTACATCCAGAGTAACATTCTAAATCAGAATCCTTTTACAACTAGATCACCTAAAAACTTCCCTTCTGTCATTCAGGACAACATTCAAGGGATGTATGAGCTAAAGCAATAGAGTCTGAATTGACAGAATATAAGGAGCTTCAGTTAAGGTAAAATACACACACACACACACACCATAAAATAGCTTGTGATATCCAAGAAAATAGAGTAACCTTGTCCCAGGAAGTCTCTTGGAGTTCTAGAAATCTAGGGCTCTATGATAATGGTTTAAATATTCTTGGGAGACATACGAATGACATAAATTTAAAAATAATTATGACAAGAGCCATTCAATGGTTTAGGAGATAAGTTTTTTAATGGTTTTATTTATTTTTGAGAGACAGAGACAAAGAGCATGAGCGGGAGAGGGGCAAAAAGAGAGGGAGACACAGAATCCAAAGCAGGCTCCAAGCTCTCAGCTGTCAGCACAGAGCCTGACTCAGGGCTTGAACCCACAAACTGTGAGATCATGACCTGAGCTGAAGTCGGACACTTAAGAGACTGAGCCACCCAGGCGCCCAGAATTCATCACTTTAAATGCATTACAGTGCATTTGGGTCTGAGGAAGTCCTGGCATATAATGAATCAATGTAATAAACAACATTATCTAGTAATATTATAGTATTAACACTGTCACAGAGAAAATAAGGTAACAAGAGGTAAAATGATAGCACTCCCATTAATAACTAGGAAGACAAATACTAAAAGGAAGAAAAGTGTTCTCCTACACTAAGATCTATCATTAACGGAACACTTCCATAGTACTTTATATTATTTTATTTATTCATCACAACAATCCAGTGAGGAATATATAATCTCATCTTTACAAATGAGAAAACTGACACTTTGAAGTGGTAAGTAGCTTGCTTATGATTACTCAAGTAGTAAGGGAAAGAGCTGAAATCTAAATAAAGACTCATCTGCCTCAAAAGCCTGTTTCCTCCACCTCTGGCTTATGGTTGCCTCAGCAGTTACCAAGCCAAGTTACTAAATTTGAGACTGGTATTCCAGTAAACCTATATTATTGCATCAATATATATGCAAACCTGAATAGCCTTTTCTATAAAAGAAAGAAATACAAAACACAAGCATGAAAAAAATTTATCCACATCCCAATATACTCAAAAACCAAGTATTTTTAAGCTATACCAGGCACCTATAAAAAAGTAGACAAAAACCTTTATTCCTTTTGTAAACAAAACAGAAATCAGAACTAAAGGAGAGTAAGATAAAACATGAAATTTCACCCACCTCTGGAATACTTGTACAGCCAGTGCTCATCATAAAATTGAGACAGATATGTGAGAAACAGGACAGATGGATCTATGAGTCTATTTTCCATCATGTTACATTGGGTATTTGTATATATTGGTAAATATGAAGTATTGTACATACATGTATATGTATTTATTCTTAAATTTTTCTGCAGAACTTGTCTAACCTATAATTCTATAAACATACTTATAAATATATTTATAATTAAATTCTTCACCCTGCCACTACTCATAAAACATTTCTGGGGTTAAACTGTTCCATTAATTTACCCTTTCCTCCTTCCTTTACCACTTTATCACATATTTACTTCAGCTGTGTACACAGTTTGTCAACAATCATAGAATGAATATGAGAAAACCACTCAGTATTATAACCAAGCTCTCCTTTACGACAAACCCATAAAGAGACAAAATGCACATGAGATAGAGAGAATGCCCCAAAGATGCCAGTCGACCGCCTCTGCAGACACCCCAAATCTCACAACCAAATTCACCATAAAAACTATTCACTCAGTGACGTTACTGAGCACTTGTACACTGTACTTGGCACTTGGCTAGATTCTGAGGACACTGTGCACACCTAATAGAAGACCAGAGGCCGGTCAAAGAGAGACGTGTAAACTAACATTACAGGACGATTTGATCAGGGCTCTAACTGTAGCATGCATAAGATGCAGTGGCTGTGACAGGGTATTCATCCTTGAATACCAAGGACAGGCTTATTCTGAAGTATTAACATGTGCTACATATAATTATTTGCTGACATAAATTACAAATCACAAGGGCTCTTGTTGAGATCTAACAAAAACTATTTTAATTTCATTTAATCCCTAGGACCTACAAAGACCATTTTTTCCAGTACTGAACCTTTACTGAACCTTTATTTATCGAGTCTTCAACAGCTCTAAACTGCAGACCACTGGCATTCCTGTGTTTATTAATTTTTCACCTTTTTTCCCCCACTTTTAGTTTCCAAACTTTATCATCCACCTTCCAGTTTGGGGTGAAGGTCGTCACCTGGTCATTTATACTGCTGTGTTCTCAACATAAGAGAGACATATGGCTAATGTGTCCCTAATTTTGTTATTTTGTTGTGCTCTGCTGCTATCGCACGTCTCCTGAATTTTTTTCAGCCAATTATTGTCAAGTGCATTTAATTTCTTCTATTTCATCTTACCTCATTGCCAGTATCCTCATCCCCATAAAGCTGATATTCTGCTGGGGAAATACTGGGTTTTTACTTTCCGCTGATACAGAGAGTCACTCTGTGACAGCTTCTTGAAAGTGAAACTATTCTTTTCTGGAAGGCCTACACAGCCACTGTAAGAGCTGGTTTCTTTGAGCCTTTTAGTGTATGTCCATGTTCTTTATTCAGTATGTCACCATTCCCATGTCCCACTTAATTATGTGATAATGTAGAGAGCGCCACCGCAGTCTGGGAAAACAAGCTGAATTACTCTAGATGTCGACAACAAATGGCAGAGCCCACAGATGGCCGTTTACTCACCTGCCAGTCAATAAAAACACAAATGAGATCTTAGTAGAAAGATCTGAAGGTATAAGTGAAAGATCCAAAATCTCTGGACTCCTGGAAAATGAAATGTTTCCCCTAAATACTGTATTTACTATATACTATATTTACTACAGTCCCAATATTTTCCTGTTACTCCTCAAAAAATGATGTAAGAATCATTGATAATATCTTTGGTCTACAATACAATTGAAACACTTCATATAGAGATTAAAAAACACTTTGATTATACTTAGTGTACAGGACGCCTTTTTGATTTCTTATATTACAGTTTCTTTGGGTCTTTTTTTATTACCATAGAAATGAAGTCAGTCACTTCCTACCTCCAGGATACAATTTAAATTTTTTTTTAATTCCTTTAATTTTTTTAAATACATTATTTCCACAAATTTCAAGAGTTGGTTTCAACATGGAATTTACAAATTGCAGCTTTTAGGTTAAATTACATCTATATTTTTTTAATCCTAAATGTAGTAAATGAAACATTTTTTCAAAACTCATTATAACAGCTTAGTCTAGATCACAATTTTCATAATTTTAGCTATTTAGGAAAAAAAACACATTAACTTGTCTTTAAAACACCACACTTCATCATGAAATATGTAGTGCTTGGATACCAAATTTCTCCACAAAGATTTTTCAAAGGTATGTAGGCACCAAATTTCCCCACAAAGATTTTGAAGAGGATATTAGAAGTAGACGTAGGATGCTGGGTGGCAGCTGGTGTGACATGACAGGCATGAATAAATGTGCCAGCGAAGCCCTTATGGTTTATTGGGTAATTATGGGAAGTGGCATTGGTGCCAGCCAATCAGATTCCTGGGCAGCTACTTCTAAACCCACTTACTCTTAAAGTAGATCATTAAAAATGCACTTCGGTGGAGAAGCTTTTCTCCTACTCGACATAAACAGTCTATTTGCAAAGTTAGTCATTTGATCAAAATGCAGTACATCAGTGATGGTACAGTGAACAACCACCTCTCTATTACACAAACATCTTCCATTAAAGGCATTTCAGAGTGAAGCTTTCAAACATGCGAGGAATGAATGGGCTTGCAATGGGCATGTGCCCATCTCTTCCCATCCATAAAACCACATATTGACACACAAAAGCGAGTTCATTCCATTTATTTGCAGGTTTCTGAAATGTAACTCTAGAGCTTATGTGTACAGTGCAAATTGAATCACATTTTTTAAATGCCAAACAAAGGACAAATGTTTGTTACTGGAAAAGACAAATCTTAATTCCTGGAAGCTGCTTAAATCCTGCCAAACCACTAAACAAAAAGGTGATAACTAAACGCCTTCCAAAATGCACTCAGGAAGATCAGAACTTCTTCTCAATGACGTGGAGGTGACTATTCTTAAACATGTGATCTGCCGTTGCTGAAAAACCTCAGGTCGGGTTGGTTCCAAACACTGTCCTGAGGAGGGGGGATAGCCCAGGTCTGAGCAGCCATTTTAAAACTACTACTAAATTGACATGAATATGATTTTGTTTTCTAATATGACATTGACCTTCATTCCCAGAAGTATACTGGTATATAACCCTGGATGTCAAGCTTCTCAGCAAGAAATGTCAGTCCTCAGTAGAGGTAAATATGCTTTAAGTTTAGAAAGCACTGCCAATAAATTCTATTTTACTCATAACCAAGGGCAATGCTCAAAATATTTATGACTGGTTGGCATAGGGACCAACCCATCAGAATGGATTCCTGGATGCCACTGCACTGAAGTAGGATCCGAAAGTCCCCTTAACAGGGGTTTCCAAGGAATGATTCTAGAGGAGAGACTACAGACGCCAAAACATCTGGGGGTATTCAGGGTCTCAAGAAATATGTCGGAACTGTCTACTAACGATCTACTGGTCTACTGACCAGTTCAGACACACTTCAGTATTATGACAACTGGTGTAGATACACCTGTGCATGCTGATTCACGGAGCCCTGCTCCTACCTATAAGAAACATCTATCATACTAGGCTAGACCTAAAGAAGAAGTGGTTCAAAAAGAGACTGGTGACTTACACTGAAAATGTAGATGCTGAACAAATACAACTGCTGTCTTCCCATCAGAACATGATGGGACAGATGGGAGGGAAAGGAAGGAAAGAAAGAAGGGCAAGTGAGTCCAGGATAACCCATCACAGCAACTAAAGGCGTCAGCACGGTGGACATTAAAGGAAGGGAAGCAATACTGACTAGCAGGGAGCTGTTAAACAAAAAGGGGGTAAAAAGCCGCCTCTTCTCCGGCTGACACGAATGAGGAGTGTGCAGGCCAGCAGGGGCAATGAGGTGGCACTGGTTTCCATCAGCTCCTAAATCCAATTTGAGACTATCATTCCATCTTCAAAGCAATAGATGAAAAAGTTTACACCGAAGACAAAGCACCTGAAGTTGAATCACATCATCACCCTGCAGCTGATGAGACACTGAATGGATTTTCTATTACATTTCTACAGACTGAACATCTGTCTTAGAGTGAGCTTATTCAGCCTCAGCCAAAAGCTTTCATATCCAGCATACTCATCATCCTCTGAGGGCGCTGAACTGAAAGGTACTCTGAGGAGACAAGACAGACCACTGGGAAATCATTTTACCTCATGGAAGCTTATTCTGAACAAGAAAAAACACCCAGATGAAGCAGCGCGAGAAAGAACCTGTGGCCGAACAACCACGTGCTGTTTAAAAAATTAGCCCTCATGCTGCTGCTGTGAGAAAAGTGACCTTCTACTTTCTGAAGAGGCACCAGGTACCAGTGGGTGACCGACTTACTAAAAGCACAAGAGAGGGAGGGGGCGAGACGGCGGAGGAGGAAGGGGCTCCGCACTGGCACTCGCGCCCGTACCTCACACGGAAAAGATCGGAAGCCACCGGGGACCTTACAAAACCCGAGAGGCTGGGAGACAAAGGACGCAGAACCCACTGAGCGAGCCTCCTAACGTGCGTGCGAACCGGGAAGATACAATCGGGCGGGGATCGGGGACCCCAGGGTGGGAGGCGGTCCCCTCTGCCCTCTGCGGGGAGCGAGAGGGGAAGAGGAGAGAGTCCGAGACAGAAAAACCTCCGCCCGGGGGGGAACCTCCGCCCGGGGCGGAGAAAGCCCGTACTTGCCAAACGCCCGCTCGCCAGGTGCCCGCGCGCCAGCCGGTCCCGGGCGCAGACCGCCGCTTCGGGCGCTCCCGCGGCCGGGCCTCAGAGCAGCGGCGCGCCTGCCGCCCCGTCCCCCGGGCGGCGGGGGCCCCGGAGGGGCCGCGCGGACGCACACCGGGCGCCGCGCTCCTGGCTGCCCGGGGCTCTGGAGGGAAGGCGCAGAGCTGAAAACTGGGACACTAGCCTGTGAGTCGCGTTTCGGGGGACGAGCCATAGAGGGACCCGGTTCTCCTCACTCCAGCGGCCCGGCGCCCCCGGCAGGCAAGCCCCGCGCATGCGCGCCAGCCCGACCCAGAGACGGAAGCAGCGACTCTGACTCCGCCCCCAGAGCGCGGCAGGGGGCCCGGAAGTGCCCGAGGGGGCTGCCTGGGAGGCTGCGTCTGAGGCACTTTCAGCGGGCGCGCGGGGACCGGGATCTGGAGACTGGGACTGGCCTGGGCTGAAGGGTGCAACCCACTTCGGCTGCGCCCCCGGTACGGGGAGTCTACACGCCCAAAAGACCGAGGTGCAGCGCTTGGTTCAAGAAGGGACTGGAGCGCCGTCACTCCCCTCCCCACAGCCGCCAAGGCAGAGCCCCCGCCTGAGGCACTGGATCCCGCCACGCCCATCCCTGCCCGAGAGCTGCTGCCCTCCCCCCCCCCTTTTTTTCCTTTTTTTCTTCTTCTTTCTCTTTTCTCTCTTTTTTCCCCAGAACACCGACCAGATTAACTCCGGTCGCCAGCTTGCTTAAACAATCACAACGAATCCATTCTGTAGATGTAAATTCTACACCTACCGACATTTTCATCTCTTTCTCTCAGGAGTAATTAGACTATATAGTTTCTCTGGATAATACCAGCATCCTTCTCTCACCTATCCAACCATATTCTACCCTTTACCTCTTTGAAAAAAGCTTCTTATCCCTTCTGCCTGTTCATTCTACTTTCCAATTGTGCCTCATCCCGCCCTGCCTTCTCTCTCTTTCTCTGTGCTCTTCAACCAGCACTGCATACACATGGCTATTTAACTGTAGCTGGGAAATCCAGGTATATGCTTCAAACCGTTCTTTGTCCATCGGTTTTCTTCTTTTTTCCTTTTCTTTTCCCTTTTTTGACCCTTTTATGTATTTTATACTCCCTATTATTCACCCTCCCTCCTCCGTCTTTTCTCTTAACTTTTTTGTTTTCCCTCTCGCTTTGCACATTAGTTGAATTAGCCTGTGCGTTTGTGTGCTCCTGCTCCCTGTGTGTTTGTCTGTCTGTTTTCTTTTCCAGGGCTACCTCAAGGAACAAGCCAGAGTACACAAGGTGGAGAGACCCAGATATCACTACGAATAGGAAAATAAAATAACCAAGGTCCCAACAAGAGACACCAAGGGATACCATTGAAAAAAACACTCTCTAGGGGCGCCTGGGTGGCTTAGTCAGTAAAGCATTCGACTTTTGCTTAGGTCATGATCTCGCGGTTCGTGGGTTCGGGCTCCGCGTCAGGCTCTGTGCTGACTGCCGGCTCAGAGCCTGGAGCCTGTTTCAGTCTGTGACTCCCTCTCTCTCTTGACCCACCCCTGCTCACACTGTCTCTCTCTCTCACTTTCTCTCCTAGAAATAAATAAAAACATTTAAAAAAAATTAAAAAAAAAAACACTCTCTAAAAGGATAGGCCCTGGAAAGTCAAAGAGTCTTCTTGGATATAGCAGGGCTCACAGATACAGTCAGCATAACAGGTCTTTAAAACCAACAAGAGCCAGAAAGCTAACTAAAATGACAAAACGAAAGAGCTCTCCTCCAAAGAAACTCGAAGAAGAAATGACAGCTAATGAACTGCTCAAAACAGATATCAGCAGCATAACTGAACAAGATTTTAGAATAATAATGGTAAAATTAATATCTGGGCTTGAAAAAAACATAGGGGACATCAAAGAAACTATGGCTACAGACAGAATGGAAAATAAAAATAGGCATGAAGAATTTAAAAATGTGATAAATGAGATACATAATAAATTAGAGGCCTCCAATGCACGGATTGAGAGGCAGAAAGGAGAATAAGTGATTTAGAAGACACCATTATAGAAAAACAAGAAGCTGACAAGAAAAGAGACAAACTGATCCAGGAACAGGAAAGAAGAATTCGAGAGCTCAGCGAACCGGTCAAATGTAACAACATCCGTATCATAGGAATCCCAGAACAGGAAGAGAGAGGGAAAGGTACTGAAGGAGTCCTGGAACAAATTATAGCAGAGAACTTCCCAGACCTGGGGAAGGAAGTAAATGTGGAAATACAAGAGGCTCAGAGGACTCCCCTCAGACGTAACTTGAATCAATCTTCTGCACGGCATATCATAGTAAAAATGGTAAAACACAAGGACAAAGAGAGAGGTTTGAAAGCAGCTAGGGAGAAAAGGGCCCTAACATACAAAGGGAAACCTATCAGAGTGGTGACAGACCTATCTACTGAAACTTGGCAGGCCAGAAAGGAATGGCAGGAGATCTTCAATGTGATGAACATTAAAAATATGCAGCCAAGAATCCTCTATCCAGCAAGCCTGTCATTCAAAATAGAAGGAGAGATAAAAACCTTTCCAAATAAACAGAAATTGAAAGAATTTGTCACCACTAAGCCACCCCTAAAAGAAATCCTGAGGGGGGCGCTCTGAAGAAAGGTTGCAAGGAACAAAGATACCAGAGACACCACCACAAACATGAACCCTACAAAAGATACAAAGACTCTAAACCCACACATATCAATAATAACACTGAATGTAAATGGGCTGAATGCTCCATTCAAAAGACAGGGTAGCAGAAAGGATTAAAAAACAAAATCCATCTATATGCTGTCTACAAGAAACTCATTTTAGACTGGAAAATACCTTCAGATTAAAAGTAAGGGGATGGAGAAAGATATATCATGCTACAGGAAATCAAAAGAAAGCCGGAGTAGCTATACTTATATCAGACAAACTGGACTTTAAATTAAAGACAATCACAAGAGACGAAGAAGGGCACTACATAATAATTACAGGGTCCATCCATCAGGAAGGACTAACTATTATAAATGTCTACGCACCGAATATGGGAGCACCTAAATATCTAAAACAATTAATCACAAACAGAAACAAGCTTATAGATAAGAATGTGCTAATGGCAGGGGACTTTAATACTCCGCTTACAGCAATGGATAGGTCAACCAGACAGAAAATCACTAAGGAAATAATGGACTTGAAAGACACATTGGACCAGATGGATCTGACGGATATATTTAGAACTTTACATCCCGAGGCCAGGGAATTTTACTTTCTTCTCAAGTGTGCATGGCACATTCTCCAAGATAGATCCCATACTGGGACATAAAGCAGCCCTCAATAAATATAAAAGAATTGAGATCATACCATGGACACTTTCAGATCATAATGCTTTGAAACTTGAAATCGATTACAGAAAGAAGTCTGGAAAACCTCCAAAAACATGGAGGTTACAGAACACCCTACTAAAAAATGAATGGGCCAGTCAGGCAATTAGAGATGAAATTAAAAAATATATGGAAACAAATGAAAATTAAAACACAATTCAAAATCTATGGGATGCGGCAAAGGCAGTCCTAAGAGGAAAGTACATTGCTCTCCAGGCCTATTTCAAGAGATTAGAAAAAGCGCAAGTCCAAAATCTAACAGCTCACCTAAAGGAACTAGAGGCAGAGCAACAAGAACGCCCTAAACCCCGTAGAAGAAGAGAAAGAGTAAAAATTAGATTACAAATAAACAGCATAGAGACCAAAGAAACAATTGAACAGATCAATGAAACCAAGAGTTGGTTTTTTGAAAAAATAAACAAAATTGACAAGCCTCTAGCCAGACTTATCCAAAAGAAAAGAGAAGGCACCCAAATAGACAAAATTATGAATGAAAATGGACTTATTACAACCAACCCCCCAGAAATACAAGCAATTATCAGGGAATACTATGAAAAATTATATGCCAACAAATTGGACAACTTAGAAGAAATGGACAAATTCCTAAACTCACACTCACTACCAAAATTCACACAGGAAGAGATACAAAACCTGAACAGACCCATAACGAGTGAAGAAATCGAATCAGTGATCAAAAATCTCCCAACAAATAAGAGCCCTGGACCTGACGGCTTCCCTGGGGAATTCTACCAGACATTTAAAACAGAATTAATCCCAATTCTTCTCAAGCTATTCCAAAAAATCGAAATCAAAGGAAAACTCCCGGACTCATTTTATGAAGCCAGCATCACACTGATTCCCAAGCCAGACAGAGATGCAGCAAAAAAAGAGAATACAGGCCAATATCCTTGATGAATACGGATACAAAAATTCTCAACAAGATCCTTGCAAATCGAATCCAGCAGCATATAAAAAGAATCATCCACCAAGATCAAGTGGGATTCATTCCTGGGTTACAGGGCTGGTTCAACATTTGCAAATCAATGTGATACATCATATCAATAAAAGAAAAGATAAAAACCATATGATCCTGTCAATAGATGCAGAAAAAGCATTTGACAAAATACAGCATCCCTTCTTAATAAAGACCCTCGAGAAAGTCGGGATAGAAGGAACTTACTTAAACATCACAAAAGCCATCTATGAGAAGCCTTCAGCTAACATCATCCTCATCGGGGAAAAACTGAGAGCTTTCCCCCTGAGAACAGGAACACGACAGGGATGCCCACTCTCACCACTGCTGTTTAACATAGTGCTGGAAGTCCTAGCATCAGCCATCAGACACCAAAAGGAAATCAAAGGCATCAGAATTGGCAAAGAGGAAGTCAAACTTTCACTCTTCGCAGATGACATGATACTCTACATAGAAAACCCGACAGACTCCACCAGAAGCCTACTAGAACTGATCCAAGAATTCAGCCAAGTTGCAGGGTACAAAATCAGTGTACAGAAATCGGTTGCATTTTTATACACCAACAATGAAGCAACAGAAAGAGAAATCAAGAAACTGATCTCATTCACAATTGCACAAAAAACCCATAAAATACCTCGGAACAAACCTAACCAAGGATACAAGAGATCTGTATGATGAAAACTAGAAAACTTATGAAGGAAATTGAAGAAGACACAAAGAAATGGAAAAACATCCCATGCTCATGGATAGGAAGAATAAATATAGTTAAGATGTCATTACTACCCAAAGCTATCTACACATTCAATGCAATCCCAATCAAAATTGCACCAGCATACTTCTCAAAACTAGAACTATCCTAAAATTTGTATGGAACCACAAAAGACCCCGAATAGCCAAAGTAATCCTGAAAAATAAAACCAAAACAGGAGGGATCACCATCCCAGACTTTAGCCTCTACTACAAAGCTGTCATCAACAGGACAGTATGGTATTGGCACAAAAACAGACACACAGACCAATGGAACGGAATTGAGAGCTCAGAAGTGGACCCAAAAGTATACAGCCAACTGATCTTTGACAAAGGAGGAAAGAATATCCAGTGGAAAAAAGACAGCCTTTTTAACAGATGGTGTTGGGAGAACTGGACAGCAACATGCAGAAGAATGAAACAAGATCATTTTCTCACACCATGCACAAAAATAAACTCAAAATGGATAAAGGACCTGAACGTGAGACAGGAAACTATCAACACCCTAGAGGAGAAAGCAGGAAACAACCTCCTTGACCTCCACCGCAGCAACTTCTTACTTGACACATCCCCAAAAGCAAGGGAATCAAGAGCAAAAATAAACGATTGAGACCGCATCAAGATTAAAAGCTTCTGCAAGGCAAAGGAAACAACCCACAAAACTAATAGGCAACCAATGGAATGAGAAAAGATAGTTGCAAATGACATATCAGATAAAGTGTTAATATCCAGAATCTATAAGGAACTCACCAAACTCCACCCCCAAAACACAAACAACCCAGTGAAGAAATGGGCAGAAGATATGAACAGACACTTCTCCAAAGAGGACATCCGGATGGCCAACAGACACATGAAACGATGCTCAGCATCCCTCCTTATCAGGGAAATACAAATCAAAACCACACTGGGATCCCACCTCATGCCAGTCAGAGTGGCTAAAATGAGCAAATCAGAGAACTCTAGATGCTGGCGAGGATGTGGAGAAACGGGCACCTTCCTGCACTATTGGTGGGAATGTAAACTGGTACAGCCCCTCTGGAAAACAGTGTGGAGGTTCCTCAGGAAACTAACACTAGAACTCCCCTATGACCCAGCAATAGCACTGCTAGGAATTTACCCAAGGGATACAGAAATGTTGATGCATAGGAGCACTTGTACCCCAATGTTCATAGCAGCACTCTCCACAATAGCTAAAACATGGAAAGAGCCTAAGTGTCCATCAACAGATGAATGGATCAAGAAGATGTGGTTTATCTATACCATGGAATACTACATGGCAATGAGAAAGAATGAAATCTGGCCATGTGTAGCAACATGGATGGACCTTGTGGGCGTTATGCTGAGCGAAATAAGTCAGGCAGAGAAGGACAAATATCATATTTTTGCACGTATAGGAGGATTAGGAGGAACTTGACGGAGGAACAAGGGGGAGAAGAAGGGGAGAAATGGTGGAGGAAAGGGAGAGAGGCAAACCATGAGAGACTCTTGAATGCTGACAAAAACTGAGGACTGATGGATGTGGGGGGTAGGAGGGATGGGCATGGAGGAGGGCACTTGTGGGGATGAGCACTGAGTGTTATGTGGAAACTAATTTGACAATAAACTATTTATAAAAAAAATAAATAAATAAAAGCACAAAACAGTCTATCACAGAGGCAGCAGGAATTTCATGTGTTTCTATTTTCACACATTAGGCATCAATAAATGTTGACCAAAAGAATAAGGGGATAAAAAAAGAAATTCCCAAAAATGGAGATAATTTTTTTTTAAAAAGGAAAACGAGGATGAATACATACAAACGAGCTATGAATACATAGCTCAATTCAATATTATTCCAAAGATAGGGTGTTAGGATGTAAAATGTCTTCTCTGAAAAGACACTGAATAGGATAAAATCTGGAGATAATAGAACAGGCAGAGATTAAATATCAGCCACGGCCCACCTTTCTTCAAGAAGTCTTTGGCGGGGGGATCTCATAGGCTCCTGGAACTCAACAGAGAGAATATGGAAAGCCATGGTAACATAGTATGGTAGATATATATATGTCTCTTCTATTTCAATGGGTTGGTCTCTCTTTTAGGCTCTTCTCAAGGAAGCAACAATTAGAGTCTTAACTTTTCCAAGTTTCCCCGTGACCCCACTACAATTAAGTAAACGAAATCCTGTGTCTCACTTCTCCTTCAGAGATACTGAAAAGAAGACCTCTGCATCAAAGAAGTAACACTTTGGAACAAGAATAAGGAACAAGTTAGGGCTGTCCCTTCTTTCTTGGGGGGAAACTGATACTCAAGCTCCCCGATCCGAAGTTCTGAAATGTGTCTGCAAATGGTTTGGTTGTGGAGGAAAATTCACTGAGGTGTCTCACCTACCCTTAAATCTCCACTTCAGCCACTTGATCACAACTGGTCTCCTTGTGTTGCTGACAGACACCTCCCAAAGCAGTGGCACAGTACAGTTCACAGAACGCTTCTCCCGGAAAGGCAGAGCTCCTCTGGAATGCTACCACGCTGGCCAGAAACCCTGATTTCCTGCAGTGCAGCATCCGTCCAAGGAATCATCTCTCCAGGGCCAGTACTGCCAAGAACAATACAGAGGCGCCGGCATTCACAAACTCTGAAAGTAGCCCAGAAGCTAAGATGCTCAGCCCACTCACAGCAGAAAAAGACAAGCACTCTCACTTCTTTGTCTGGACTACCTATCATATACCTAAGAGACTTAGCTAGCTCACTACTAATGAACAAAGACTAGCTCAAGAAATAGTAAGTCACTGGAAAAAAAAAAAAATAGGAGCCAATGCTCAAGGGTTGGAGACTTGGGTAAAATCTGATTCTATCAGATTCTATCTAGCATCATTGGATCAGGTCCAGCCAGTGTCTGTATTCTACTTCACGACTGAAGTTACAAACCAGGGACAAGGGTCCCCAACGGGTCAGCTACAATTAACTAACTGATCTCAGTCTATATCCAGTAGAATGTACACATTCAGTAAAGCTAACTTGAAGTTTGTTTCACTCCTTTAAAATGCCTTGAGGCTAGAGAGAGTAGGGATGTGACCACAGGTGGTTACCACGGTCCTTTCCTAGACCTTTATCACTCGGCCTTTTTAATAGGGAGAAAACAAGTGTGTAGAAGCTACAAGAGATTTAAATTTCAGAGGGCATTGTTACAGCATACTCCCTTCAATTCAATGGCAGGAAATCCTGGTCAGAACTTTCTAAACTCCTTTCCACACTTCTCCATAGCTACCACCTTGCCTAAAATCCTCAGAAACTCCCACATCCTCTTCTGGCTAGAATAACCCTTTAGTATAAAAAGAGGGGCCACTCTCTTAAAAGGATAATTTCATTTCAGAATATCTGCATACTTTAATCTGTAAATAATTTCTGAATAACAAATGTCTGGGCACACTGTACTAATAATTTAACTTCTCAAACTATCAGTGGCTGAGTTAATGTGATTTCATAAATGACCAACTTATATTTTAGAAACAGTTTAGTGTCCTGAACTAATTTAGACAGCCATATTCCCATGCATGTCTGAGTTTCATAAACCAAATTTCCAGATATTTTACATCAAGGTTTGATATTGAAGAAGAAGACTGGCAAACACCCTGGAAAAAAATAATGTTAGATATTGGAATCACAAGGCCATCAAGAGAGGCAGAGTAAAATTAAGAAAGATGGACAAGGAAAAAATATCTAAATACTTTTTAAATGAGATTTGAAAAAGAGATGGAGGAGCAATGAGGTGTAAAGAGAAGACAAAGGCAAACTTTCAAATTTCCAGATAAACAAGCAGACATCACTCACACCCAGTGAGCTACATGAAGCAGAGAGGCCACTGAGCCTCACAAGGAACAATGCTCCTATCTTACACGTTAATTATAGGAGGAAGTCTAGTCCTTGTCTGCCATACAGATAGTTCTATTTCTAGTTTTCCATCTCACTGCTCTAAGGAATCATTTATGTTGGCTGAAGCCACCGGAGACTAATGGATATTCCCCACTCCATAAACCGGCAGCCAGTTCATGTATTTCTATGGAGAGCTGGGGAGGGAAACTTGTATTTAAGGTTTTCTATATAACCAAAACTATCATTCACCAACAGCACTGATGGTAATATACTTACACAGGTATATCAAATGGATCTATGTATTTCCAGCAGTGCTGGTCACTGTAATACTTAGGTAAATATTTATCATGTCTGGTAATGAGTGCATACAAAGCTGCACCAAGTATGAGAAAGAAACTCCAAGTTGCACTGGGACCACTCCCTGTGTAATAACAAATGTGAGAAAACCTACCTTGACCTCGTCTGCTAAGGTGCCGAGGACAAAGAAGTATATCTGGCTGCTCAAGACCCAGATATGATTAGAAACTAGAATAAAATTGCTTGTGGCCACTCCTACCTACCAAAAATCAAAACACACTTTTTACCATTTAATTATTCATCAGTACCTCCATCAAGGAAAAACTGTTATTAACATTCAGGCTTTAACTTAAAAAGATTTAAAGTAGCACCAAAGAAATTAGCAGGCAAAAAAAGAAGGAAAACAAGTAATTTATTTTTCTCATGTTTAAAAGAGGCAAAGAGAATAATGAAATTATGAATAACTTCATTTGACTGACTACAAAGTTTAGTCACTGATTAAAGCTGAATATATCAGGTTTAACCCAAGATATTAGGCACCCAAGTGAATGGACCAGTTGCACTTAAAGAAAAAAATAGAAAGCCAAATCAAACAATTTTTTAAAATTTTATTTTCACGTAATCTCTACACCTAATATGGGGCTCAAACTCACAACTCCGAGATCAAGAGTCACATACTCTACCAACTGAGCCAGCCAGGTTTCCCCCAAATCATGTAATTTTTAATTAAATTCAAAGCCCCATAAAACTGGCACCAAAATAAAATGAACTATTGGTTATTCTGGGTTCACCCCAGCAAAGTTCAGATGTTTACCCTTGTGGCTGTGATTCTCTATCTGCTTGACTTGTTTTGGTGCCATCACTGTTGTTGCTGTCTACTGAGCTGAGCAAACCAAGGATGATACTGACCGGAAATGTTGCCCAGTAGGCTAGAGGTTAGAGATTAGCTTAATCAGATTTACTGGGAAAGAAAGCCAGAATTGCCGTCATCCTCTTACATACTCAGAATTCAGGAACAGAAAATTAGTCACAGGGGAAAGCATTTAATTCATTTATTATAGAACAAACACCTCCAAGTGTTTCTATGAAATGCTATGGTTCTAGATTTTTCTATGCGTGGATCAACATGGAGAGAATTGGATCTCTCTGAACACGGATTCCCTGCAAATCATGAATACTCATTCATCCAGCACTGTGGAGAAATCAGTATCGTTTCTGGTGGTGAAGGGAAGTGACAGACGATACTTAATTTTTCTTTAATAAATTCCTTTGTGAACAGGGTAATCATCATTTTTAAAAAGACATAATACCTCTCTTTTATTTTTTTCCTTCTTAATAAAATAAATGACAACTTCACTTTTTGTCCCCAGTCTAGTTCTTACAGAAAGCTGCAAGATGGAACCATGAGAATAAAAGCTCTACGATAGCTGTGAAAAACAGCAGTCTAGCAGCCACTGGAAGAAAAAGAATGGATTTCGAACTCCCCCAAAATACCTGTCCCAAATAACTGTCACCATCTGATCTGTCTTGAAGCTCACTAAAAAGCTCTGTTCAGGGCTTGTCTTTATTTGACAGGACTCAGAATTTGCTTTGTACAAACAGGCTTATCTACAGGGCCTTTGTCATAAACAATCAATGGCAACTGTTTAACATTCATGCCACCTGAGACAGCATTACCTATTTGGGTTAATAAAAGGCTGGTCAAAATACTTAAAAGAAAAATTGGGTAATACATGACCATACACTTTGAAAAGCTCAGTAATATTCCTGGCAAGCAAGAAGATCATGTGTATGAACATGGCTGTGTGCACACCCAAAACTGTGCTCAGAAAATACTTGAGAAGACCAGAATCTCATACCCCTGGCTTACTGTGAGGCCTTGCTCAAGCAAAAAGTAAAGGCTAAGGCAGAGTTGTAAACAACCTGCCATAACATTGAAAGTATGCCCCAACACACACACCTTAGCAAATGCTAGAAGGCTTACTGGTTCAAGGCATTTAAGGAAACCTCTGTCCATTCATTAGCTGATCACTACAATTAACCAAGAAGAGTCATTAGTGAGTATACACAATTTTACAGGCTTTAGAGAATAGGTCAAATATCACTAAACAAGTAAAAGGCAAAAACAAAAACTCAGGAGTGGGGAGTGGAGAGGAATGTGATTTCCAGAGATGCCACATAATATTATATTGTCGAGATTGTACCAAAAACTAAAAAGAAAAAACAAGATATGCAAAGAAAGGGAAAGTATGACCCACTCACAGGAAAAATACCAGTTATAGAAACTGTTCTTAAGAAAATCCAAATGTTGAGCTTACTAGGCAAAGACTTTAAGGCAATTATCATAAATACATTCAAAAAACTAAAAATAAACATGTGTGGATCACCTGGGTAGCTCAATCAGTTAAGCGTTGACTCTTGATTTTGGCTCAGGTCATGATCTCGTAATTCACAGATCAAGGCCTGCATTGAGCTCTGTACTGACAGCATGGAGCCTGCTTGGGATTCTCTCTCTACCTCTCCCTCTGCCCCTCCCCAGTCACATGCATGCTCTCTTTCTCTTTCGCTCACTCTCAAATAAATAAACCTTTAAAAAATAAATAAAAGAAACTATGTGTAATGAATTAAAGGAAACTATTAGAATAACATCTCGCCTATATTCTACTGCTATAATACAGAAATTATGAAGAATAAAAAGGAAGAGGAGGAGGGAAGGAAGAGAACAAAGAAGGAGGGAGAGGTGGAAAAAGAAGATAAAGAAGAAGAGGAGGAAAAAAAGAATGAAATAAATATTCTGGGTATTTTTTATTTTTTATTTATTTAATTTAATTTTATTTATTTTATTTTTTTTCTGGGTATTTTTTTAAATTTTTCGGCGTTTATTTATTTTTGAGAGATAGAGACAGAGCACAAGTGGGGAGGGGCAAAGAGGTAGACACAGATCCTGAAGCAGCTCCAGGCTCTGAAACTGTCAGCACAGAGCCTGATGTGGGGCTCAAATCCACAAACTGTGAGATCATGACCTGAGCCAAAGTCGGACACTTAACTGACTAAGCCTGTCAGGCTCCCCTATTCTGGTTTTTATTTTATTTTATTTTATTTTATTTTTTTATTATTTTTTTTTCTAGGAGAGAGAGAGAGAGAGAGAGACAAGCGTGAGCAGGGGAGGGTCAGAGAGAGAGGGAGTCACAGACTGAAACAGGCTCCAGGCTCTGAGCTGGCAGTCAGCACAGAGCCCAACGCAGGGCTAGAACCCACAAACCGCGAGATCATGACCTAAGCGAAAGTCGGACGCTTAACCAACTAAGCCACCCAGGCGCCCCTCTGGTTATTTTAAAATACAATAATGGAAATGAAAAATTCACTAGAAAGACTCAACAACAGATTTTATCTGGCAGAAGAAAGAATCAAAACTTGAAGACAGTTTGAGGTTACACAATCTGAGAAATAGCAGGAAAAATGAATGAAGAAAAATAAACAAAGACCCAGAGACCTATGCATGCTGTCAAGCATACCAACACACCAATAATGAGAGTCTCAGAAGAAAAGGGGAGAGAGAAAGGTGTGGAAAGAATATCTGCAGAAATAATGGCCAAAAACACCCTAAATTTTATGAGAAATGTTAATCTGCATGCCTAAGAAGCTCAAGAACTCCACATAGCGTCAATTTAAAGAGATGCACACCTAGACATACCATAATCAAACTGGCAAAAAACAAAGAAAGCATCTTGAAAACAGCAAGAGAAAAGTCATCATGTCATGAGATCCTTAATAAGATTAAAACTTGACTTCTCATTAGAAACCATGGAGGCCAGACAGCAGGGAAATGATGTTTCAAAGTTCTAAAAAGAAAGACTGTCAGCCAAGAATTCCATACCCAGCAACACTATCCTTCAAAAATGAAAGATAAATTACAACATTCCCAGTAACAAAGACTCTCTCCTTGACCAAATGTCATTTAGGCTCCTCTGAGCCCTCTTCTCAATGAGATGTAAACCTTGACCTGCTTTTAGCAAGAATCTCAGTCAGTGTAGCAAGAATTCCCCCACCCCTGATATCTGGTCAAGTTCCTCATCTCCCACTCTTGATGTCTAAGCCCTTAGCTAGACTTGGCCAAATTCCTGTTAGGTCAGTTCAGCAAGAATCCCCCTACTCTTGATGTCTCCTCTTAGTAATTTTACATCTGCTGGCACCTTCACTCTACTTCTTGGCTATAAAGCCCTCTTTGTCCTTGTTGTATTATGAGTGAAACCCAATCTCTCTCCCCAATTCCTGTATCTTCCCCTATTGCAACAGTTTCAAGTAAAGGTGTCTTGACCATTTTAACAAGTTGTCAAGATAATGTTTTTCTTTGACACCAGATGAACAAAACGTGAAAGAATGTGTCACCAGGAGACAAGCCCCACAAGAAATACTAAAGGGAGTCCTTCAGGCTGAAATATAAGGACACTAGACAGTAATTCAAATCCATATGAAAAAATAAACAGCACCCATAAAGGTAAATACTAAAATATAAAAAGTAGTAAAAACGTATTTTTGCTTGTAATTCCTTTCTTCTCCTACCTAATTAAAAATACTAGATAAAAAATAATTATATAAAACTACATCAGAAAGTGTGTTCATGTATTATAATATAGAGAGATGTAACTTGTATAACAAGAATTGTACAAAGAAGGAAGGTTGGGAATAGGGCTATCCTGGAGCAAAATTTTTATATACTCTAAATATTAGGTTGGTATTAATCTAACTAGAACGGTTTTAAATTAAGATGTTAATTGTAATTCTTATGACAACCATTACCAAAATAACTCAAAAGAATATAGTGAAAAAACAGTAACAGAATTAAAATGGCATGCTAGGAAATGTCTACTTAACACAACAGAATACACAGAAAACAAATAGCAAAATGTCAGACATAAATCCTACCTTACTGCTAATTATATCAAATGTAATGGCCTAACCATTACAATAAAAAAAAAAGAGACTGGCAGAATGAATTTTTTAAATAATCTGATTATATGCTGTCTCCAAGAGACTCATTCTAGATACAGATGAGTAACAAATAAGACACAAATAAGTAAAAAGTAAATGATATATCAGGCAAACAGTAAAGAGAGCTAACTATGTATGTATCAGGACAAAATAGGCTTTAAGACAAAAATTGTTACAAGGGTGAAAGAAGAACATCTTACAATGATAAAAAGATTAATCTGTTAGGAAGACAAAACAATTGTAAATATATATACCTAATAACAAAGCCCCAAACCCCAAAGAAAATATGGGCATAACTAGAAAAAGAAAAAGAAAATTAAACAATAATAGTTGGAGAATACAATATTCTACTTTCAATAATGGATAGAACAAGCAATAGAAGATCAACAAGGAAACCAAAGTCTTGAGCAATACTGTAACCCAACTAAAATACACACCTATAAAACACACCATCTAATAATAGTAGAATACACATTCTTCTCAAGTGTACATGAAACTTCAAAGCTAATCCATGTTTTAGATCATAAGACAAGTCTCAAAAAATGTAAATAGACTGAAATCATACCAAGTACATCCTCTGATCACAATGGAATAAAATTCAAAATCAATAACAGAAAGGGGCGCCTGGGTGGCTTAGTCGGTTAAGCATCCGACTTTCGCTTAGGTCATGATCTCGCGGTTCGTGGGTTCGAGGCCAGCGTTGGGCTCTGTGCTGACTGCCAGCTCAGAGCCTGGAGCCTCTTTCGGTCTGTGACTCCCTCTCTCTCTGACCCTCCCCTGCTCACGCTGTCTCTCTCTCTCCTAGAAATAAAACATAAATTTAAAAAAAAAATCAATAACAGAAAGAAATTTAGGAAATTCACAAATATGTGGAAATTAAACAACATACTCCTAAATAGCCAAATGGGTCAAAGAAGAAATTACAAAGGAAATTGGAAAACATTTTAAATACTGAAAACAAAATAAAATCTACCAAAACTTATGAATATGCCTAAGGCAATAGTTAGAGGGAAATTTATAGCTATAAACCTCTATGTTGAAAAAGGAAAATGATCTTAAACTAGCAATCTAACCTTTCAGTTTAAGAAACTATTTTGTTTTTCTTTCTCTAGTTGTAGTGAAAAGAAAAGCATATTAAACTTTAAGCAAGAGATAGGAAATGATAAAGACAAGAGTAGAAATAGAACAGAAAGTGGAAAAAGAATACAGAAAAGCAACAAAATCAAAAGTTGCCTCTTTGAAAAGATTGTTTTCAATTGGCAAAACTTTAGATACACAGATAAAGCCAAAAAAAAAAAAAAGGAAGAAAAAGATTCAAATTGCTAAAGCCAGGAATGAAAGTAAATTATATCACTATCAAACTCACAGAAATAAAAACAATGATAAGGGATAGTATGACAAATTATGCCAATAAATTAGACAACCTAGATGCAACAGAAAAATTCCTACCAAGACACAACTACCAAAATTAACTCCAAAAAAAAAGGAGTAAGAAGTAATAATAATAATAGAAAATCTGAACACAACTACAGCAAATAAAGAGATTATATGAGCCTGGTAGTTACAATGGCACCCTAAGAATGTCCACGTCCCAATCCCCTAAACCTGTGAATATGTCAGGTTACATGGCAAAGGAGATTTAAGGTTGCACAAAGAATTACGGTTTCTAACCAAATTACCTTAAAATAGGGAACTTATCCTAGATCTGGGTAGACCTAATTTAATCACAAGGGTCCCTAAAGTGGAAAAGAGAACTAAAGGCAGATGTCAGAGGATGCAATGTGAGGATTTGAACACCTATTTCTGGCTCTGAAGATGGAAAGGGGAGGCCAAACACCAAGGAGTACAGGTAGTCTCTAGAAACTAGGAAAAGCAGGCAACTATATTCTCTCATAAACTTTGTTGGCCATGCTGGCACCTTGATCTTGGCCTGACAAGCTCTGTGTCAGACTTTAAGTAAGTTTGCAAGATAATGGGTTTGTATTGCTTTACACCACGGTTAAGTTTTTGCAGCAGCCATGGAAAGCTCATGTAGGTGATGGCAATGAGAGTCGGGTACTGAAGCCACAAATGCCTAAACATGTGCCAGTCACTTTTGAAATGGGCAACCAGCAGAGGTTGAAAAGTTTCTGAGCCGCAGGATAAGAAGAGCCTACATTGCTTTGAACAAACCGGTAGCAGAAATGTGGATATTAACAACTCTGCTAGTGAAAGTCTCAGAAGGAAGTGAGGAAGCATCGAATGGAAAACATGCATCACCTTAGAGTAACTGAATCATGCTGACAGACTGTTCCAAGAAAGAGGAGAGAAAGGACTGAGCAAAAAGGAACTGGGACATGATGGTCTGAGGAATTCTCAGCTTTTCCCGATGCAAAGATGCTAAAATGTAAGGGACGTACCAGTAGGAGAGAAAAAGCGGAGTGTGTGGCTATATAAACTTTTGCTAATACCTCAGCTCAATCAAAAGGTCAGAATATTCAGTCACGTATCAGGACAAGGCTATTTGAAAAGATTTCGTTTGTGACTCATAAACTTCAGGTCTTTAGCTGTCTCAGCAGAGACCAAAATTAAAGATGGGGTCATCTCAGAAATATCTTGGCAGATCTCACCAATGAAGGGAAGAACCCATGACATGCAGAGAAGAGCCACAAGGTTCCTGAGAATTTTAAATGTGAGCAGAAACACTACCAGCTTGGACCCAAAAGCACAGAAAGGGCACAAAATGAAAGAAGGCTGTTAGACACCCAAAGTTCCACAGGCAGGAATCAGGCTGATAAAACTACCCAGTTGCAAAGATGAGCTACCTTTCACAAAAAAGTAAGGATAATTCTGAGGTTGGAATTGAGTGGCCAGAGGGTAGAGCCAAGATGTACAGGGAATTATTCCCAGACCTTGAAACCTCATGAAGTTTCCCTGCTAGAAAAGTTGGCTTGGGACCAGTGTCTCCTTTTTTCACTTCATTTCCTCCCTTTTTTGTACAGGAATGTCTGTAACTGTTAGGCTATGCTTGTCCCACCACTGTATTTGTGTGTAGATAATTTGTTTTCTCGTTTTATAGGTCCACAGATTAAAAATTTGCCCTGGGATGGATTATGAAAAGAGGCTCATCCATACCTAATGTGTATGATTTAAACTGATCATATTTGAACTTCTGAGCTAATAATATTTAGAATAGATTATGAAATTTGGTTTGATGCAGTAACAGGCTGAGAATTTAAAACATATGTCCACCCAAAATCTTGTATATAGGGGGTGCCTGGGTGGCTCAGTTGTTTAAGTGTCTGACTCTTGATTTCAGCTCAGGTCATGATCTCACAGTTTGTGAGTTTGAGCCCCACAGTGGGCTCTGTGAGGTTAGCAGGGAGCCTGCTTGAGATTCTCTCTCTATCTCTCTCTGTCCCTCTGCCCTCTCTCAAAATAAATGAACTTTAAAACAACATTAAAAAAAAATCGTACATAAATGTTCATAGCAACACTACCAATGACAGCCAAAAAATATAAGCAATCCAAATGTTCACCAGCTGATGAATGGATAAACAAAACATGGTATATCCATATGATGGAATATTATTTGACCATAAAAAGAAATGAAGTTTTGATACATGCTACAAATGAACTCTGAAAACGTGCTAAGCGAAAGAAGTCAGGCACAAAGACCACAGGTTGTATGTTTCCATTTTTATGAAACATCCAGAATATGCAAATCCATAGAAAGAGAGAGTAGACTAGTAGTTGCCAATGGCTCGGGAGAGAGAAATGACTGCTGTAGCTAAGCACTTTCTTTCATCCAGTTTTCTTTCGGGAATTAGATAGCGGCAAGAAATTTTCTGTGACTACACTAAAAAACATTCAACTGTACACTTAAAAGAGTGAACTTTGTTATGTTAATTATATCTCAATAAAGATGCTAATTTTTAAAATTCATTTCTTATTAATATCTTCTTAGGTGATAATCATAAAAACTCTTCTTTTGAGAATAAAAATTGCATTATATGTTCCCAAGACTAACTTTCTAACCTTCATGAAGGAAGACTAAAAACATTAGGTTCTAGTTTGTTTCTTATAATGCTTAAAGCCTAGTTTTTCATTTATGTGTATTCAAAGCCATAAATGTTGAGTTTTTCATTTTCATACCTTCATTCAAGGCACATTTGTTGAGTGATAAGCCCACACACAAAAATGCAATAGTAAGGGCGCCTGGGTGGCTCAGTCAACCTGAGCATCCGACTCTTGGTTTTGGCTCAGGTTGTGATCTTATGGCAGTGGGATGGAGCCCCAAATTGGGCTCTGTGCTGGGCATGAAGCCTGCTTAAGATTCTCTCTCTCTCTCTGGGGCACCTGGGTGGCTCAGTTGGTTAAGCGTCCAACTTCGGCTTGAGTCATGATCTCACGGTTCGTGGTTTCAAGCCCCACATCGGGCTCTGTGCTGACAGCTCAGAGCCTGGGGCCTGCTTTGGATTCTGTGTCTCCCTCTCTCTCTGACCCTCCTCTGCTCACGCTGTCTCTCTCTCTCAGAAATAAATAAAACATTAAAAGTTTAAAAAAAAGTTCTCTCTCTCTCTCTGTGCATCCCCCTCCCATGACTCTCAAAATAAAAAAAATAATTTAAATATGCAGTAGTAGTCTTTGTCTTCAAGGAGGTTCATAAAGGACTCAAATAACATAAAATGTGTTGAAGTAAACGTGCAAACTGCCACTTTATCTTCCTGCCTACCTTCAAGTACGTACACATACTCTACTTTTTCTCAGGTTACTTCAAATTATTATAATGATTCCTTAAATACCATCATCCTTTACAAGGGTGTTATCCCAGCAATTATACTCTGTTCTACATTATCAATTTTTCCTGTACTACTAGATTATTCCATTCAGCATACAAACCTGCAGGTATTGCTCTCACACAATCTTTTTAACTTTCTCCTGACCTCACTTCTCTGCTCCAGCCACTACTTTTTTCTTTCTTTCCTTTTCAGCAAAACTCCTAGAAATAGCACTCAGTTACTTCCAACTTCTCCTCTCCCATTTTCTTGTAGACACATCCGGTTTTTCATCCTGTGTCACTGAAACTCCTCTTTGCAAAGTCATCAGTGGCTCAAACACCACACACACTCTGGGCTTTATCCGTTTTCACATGCTCCAAGTTCCTTTCACTCAAACTGTTTCTCCCCAACCTCAAAATGTTGGAAAGTCACTAGTCCCCTTCTCTTTATCTACACTCACTCTCTATTTCATCACATGCCCTTAAATACACCCTTACACCCAAGTGTATATCTAGAACCCGACCCTTTCCCCTGAACTCCAAACCTATATATCAACTGTCTACTGGATATTGCCAGTGAATGCCCATTAGGCATCTCAAAGTCAACATGTATGAATCAAGCTCCTGATATTGTCCCCAAAACAACTCCTCCTAAAATCTTCCACGTAACTATACTCTTATAGTCACTCAGGGCAAAAACTGTAACTCCTCATTTCCTTCACTTCCTGTACATGGTCGGTCTATCAGCAAATTCTATCAGCATTACCTGCAAACCACATCAAGAACTTGAAGACTTCTCATCCCTTTACTGATCTTCACCAAAGAGCAGTGCCTTCTAGCCTACTTCAATAACCTCCTAACTACTTTCTCCCCTTCACGCCTTTTCAGATGAGTAGATTTTAAACCCAGTCAGATCATGTGACTTCTGTGCTCAAAGCCTGCAAGGAAGACCTAACTCAGTAACGTCTTTGCCATGGCATGAAGGCCCCGTGTGGTCAGGCTCACCACTGAAGCGCGGATCTCATCGTCTGGTGCTCTCCCTTCTCCCGACCCCAGCCGCACGGGCTTTGCTGCGGCTCCCTGAACACATCTGGAACGTCCCACACCAGGACCTGTGGCTGCTGGACCCCCGGCCCACAATGCTCCTCCCACAGGTAACCCCTCACTGTGATCAGATCTTTATTCACAATCCACATACTCAGTGAGGCTTTCCTCGGCCCCGCATATTTCAGTATTCCCCAGAATCTATATCTTTTCCCCAATTTACTTTTTTCTGTAGTTATCACTATAATGCATTTATATACCTTTTGTAGCATCAGTCTCCCTCATTGGAATGTAAGCTCCAGGGGTGCCGGGATTCAATTTTGTTCGCACTGCACCCAACTGCATAGATGAAAGTCAGGGTATTTTGCAAGGCACACAGTGCTAACAAACGTACTACTACTGAATGACTTATAAATCAAGGGGTGCAGATCATATTATTCAAGGAAGAGAATGGAGTTCATATTAGGAAGAAACAATCATTTGTTCTTACATACAATTAGAATTTGCCTCTTATTGTGACAACTTCTGCCGCAACCTATTCTCCCTTATCTTTCAAGCATCAATTCATGTTCCACCTTTTTCAGGAATTCTTCTCTGAAAGTCCTAGTACTCTGGGATTGACTTCCTTGACCATCTCCTAAACCCTAATAATCAACATTAATCAGTTACTATAAAGGCCTTATATAGTACATTAGCTATATGTGTGTGTGTCTAACCTCGCCGACTATTTCTCCAACCTTTCGTCATCTCTTTGAGAACATGACCCTCATCTTATACTTCTACCGGGAATTCATGCGACTTTGTGTGCATCTGGTCTGTTTTAGCTGGATACAGGGGAGAACAGAACATCAAGACGTTTTAAAATGTCAAGATTCACCAATGCTCAGAGCCTTGGGCATTCCCGGAGGTCTCCCAGAAGAAAAATCTCTGAATAACGGGAAGATAACAATGACAACATTGGGGCTTTAGTTCCCTCCTTCCCCGCCCCCATCATTATTTTTTTTAATTGTGGAAGCACACATATAACAAAACTAACCATTTTAACCATTTTTAAGTATACAGGTCAGTGGCATCAAGTATATCTGCATTGCCATGAACAATCATCAGCATCTTTCTTATATAAGCTTTTCAAAATGTGTGTCAGGACTCGGTGAAAGATTTTTATATTCTGCCTTACATAACACAATTACACAATGGCAACCTAATTTGTTTCAAGTCACCCCAGGACTTTAGGGAGTACGATTACCAAAAGGATCAGTGTAAATATCATTGAAAACTAGATAGAAATGGGGAAAATACAGACAAACATCAAAAAGTATTCCGAGCAGGGGTACCTGGATGGCTCAGTCTGTAGAGCATGCAATTCTTGATCTGGGGGTTGTGAGTTCGAGCTCTACGCTGGGTGTGGAGATTACTTAAAAATAAAATCTTAAGGGGGCACTTGGATGGCTAAGTTGGTTAAGCATCTGACCCTTGGTTTTGGCTCAGATCATGATCTTGCAATTTGTGGATTCAAGCCCACTGTCTCTGTGCTGACAGTGTGGAGCCTATTTGAGATTCTCTATCTGGCTCCCTCTCTCTTTCTGCCCTCCCTTGCTTGCAAGCTCTGTCTCTTTCTCTCAAAATAAATAAATAAACCTTTAAAGACTAAATAAAATAAAATCTCATAAAAAATTCAGAGCAAATTTGGCAAATTACTTTTAAAACTATTCAAAATATGGGCACCTGGATGACTCAGTGAGTTAAACGTCCGACTTCAACTCAGGTCATGATCTCACGGTTCATGGGTTCGAGCCCCGCGTCGGACTCTGTGCTGACAGCTCAGAGCCTGGAGCTGCTGCAGATTCTGTGTCTCCCTCTCTCTCTGCTCCTCCTCTACTTGCACTCTATCCCACTGTCTCTCAAAAATAAATGAACATTTAAAAAAATTTTTTTAATAAAACTATTCCAAATAAAGCTAAAGATAACTTCATGCAACAAAGTCTGTTTTCATTACTCAAAGTTTACTTTGTAACTCTATGCACTGCAAGCACTTCACAGCAAATAATTCTGAACAACAGATGTCCACCCCCCCTTGTCCATTTAACAGTTGTCCTCTACAAGCAATTGCCTCATTATACGTTCCGAGTATCTGCATGCCAGATAGATGGAGGGAGGTGCCTGCCGCACTGTAACCAAACTCTTTACATCCTCATTGCTCTGCTGGCAAGCAGTATTTTCACTTTAATCATATTTCTTTCCCTCTCCCTGTAACAGTTTTTAATTCATAAATCATCTCTTACACACATACACATAAGTTCAGGAAAAGACACTGGGAGACAGTACTGCCTGCCTGATACAAACGCACACTGCAGTCCACCCCTGCCCAGCATATCAGACACCACAGCACGTCAGGGCAAAGACTTGCAGTCATGCAGCCTTGGCTCCCATGCTGGTTCCTACATGCATGAACTGCACAGCTCCGCGCTTCAGCTCCAGAGAAGCGACAGCAGTGCTTACTTCACGTGATGCTTGTGAAGATTCAATGCAATAAATGAATACACAGCACTAAGTTCTGTGCCTCGTGCTAGTAAAATGAGTAGGGATGAGAATTCTTCTTCTTATTTTCACATAACAGAAAGAAAAACAATGGTAGCAGAAACAAATATGAATCATCACTCCCGAAGTGGGGGGAATACATTTCAAAGTGCAGCCTTTCACTAACCAGCTGCGGGTGAGAGAAAAAAACTCTGCCTAAGAATTGAAGCTTTTATCAGCTCTCTGTATCACATATCCTAAAGGCCGGAAATTTCTCCCTTTGTACAGAATAACTCCAGGAAAGATAAGGCCAGGAACTTATGTAGATGGGGAGCCTGAAATGTATCTAACTTATGTGATCAAGGAGCAGGAATTTGGGAGAGTCATCTCCAAGGTTTCAGGGGCCCTGGAAGCTTGGAAAAGAGGGGTGATGAGCTCTCCAGCTATGAAGACATTTAAACATAAACAACATTTAAACGGTTTAAGACCTATAAGCAAGCTGTGGCCAGTAAAAGGGGACCCGTGATGGAAAGTGGTTAATAAACTGTTTTTGAAAAAATCATTTCTGATGTTGGAAGTTGTTCCTTATGCTGAGCTGTGATGACCGTATTTTCCCTAAAACCTTCCTGATTTCCCTAAAACCTTCACAGAACCTTCACAGTCAGTAGTGATGTTGGCAATGGAGAAGCGGGGCTGGGCTGCAGGCAGAGTGCTGTCGGGTGGGAAAGCGCAGAAGCCCAAGGACAAGAGGCTGGTGAGAGGGGGAGAGAACTGAAGAGCTAGTGTGAATTACACAAAAGTGTCAGAGCGGATGTAAGTTCTACCAGGGATCCGTGGGAACAATGGTGTGGCGGGGAGCGGTGGGCCTCCAGCATCTAACGTGATGGGCAGCTTCAGGGTCCTGTTGAAAAGAGATATTAAATAAAAGATGAAAGCTTGAGAACACAGGACAGTTTGATGACAATGATTACCTCGCACACCCATGACTAACGTAAGATTTTATACAACTGTACCCCTATCCACGGACCAATCCAAAGTCAGAAGAAACCAAAGCTAAGAAGAGAAAGTTTAAATTACAGTGATATTTCACTTAAACTATACAGAAATGGTGATTATCTTATCAAAAGTCTTACAGTTACATAAATGAGAAACTCCAAATCAGGAACTAAGAAACACCTTAAATACGTCCTGTAACAGACTGAGAGCGACACTGACACAGGAGGCAGCCAAAGTCCATGTCCAGTGCAGCCTGGCTCCCTACCGCGTGAGGAGCCCATGCAGGAGCCTCATCTGTCTGTGAGAGGCGAGGGGCCCCGCTGTGTGAGCCATCCCCGTGCGCCCCGCTCACCATTCAGCACTTCAGCACAGTGGGTGTCCTCCATCCCTGATGCCGTCTGCTCCCCTGGCCTCCTCGGGTTTCAAGGACCCTTTAAAACCTCCTGCTGAATTCGTGGATGTTAACATTCCTCAAGAGCGTGGGCTCAGCTCATCCATTCCATGTCACCTGCCTCAGATGTGGACCTTCTGCCGCGGCCACTAGTCCTCCTACCGCTCCTCTCCACACCCACAGCCACCAAGGCCACAGCCCAGCCTCCAAGACGCAGTGGAGATTTGGGCAATAGTAATAATACTGACTACTACGTTCTCATGAGACTCAGATGAGGTCTTCTCTACAAAAGTATTAACAGTCAGAGAAAATGCCCAAATAACCCATGCCATGGCATTAAACTCTCTCCAGCTTGGATTTTTTTTTTTTTTAATAAATCTTATGCTTGTCTATATATTGTGCTTTCAATTGCTACTTCTCTTGTGAGGGCTTTGGGATAAGCTCCAAATGTGCAAGCAAAAACATCATTTGTCCTTATTTACAAATCTATCTGCCTGTAGAAGCAAATAGATGCTGATATAAGAACAGCACACCTGGAAATATTATCATGACTACGGGGTACTGCAGATGTTCAAAATGTGAAAAATAGGGGGTAAACTTCATTTAACCGACTCAAATTGTTGAAGTTAACTTCCAAAATGCATCTATGAGTTAGTTTCAAATTCCCTGCATATTTACAGCAGTATGTGGACTTGGCTCTATGCATCTCCTGCGAGGTCAGACTCTCTCCCTGGAGTCCCACTGGCCTTCCTCACACAGGCCTGTCCTCCCAAGGGAGACACAGGATGATTCAAATGCCCGGATGCATGCACGCTGCCTCGGCTACCCTTCTCTTCCCAAGGTTGCACTGACCTATGTAATACTCTTTTTCTTCCTCTTTCTTTTCCTTACCTCCACCTCCTCTTCTGTAATTATTCTTCCTGGAAACCTCTTCAACTAAGCTGTCAGCACCTTAGCCCAGGCTGAAGTTCTACTAGATTGTTCCAGGAGCCAATTCATTTGGTAGCTGTTACCGGACAACCGAGGTTTGCGTTATAGTTGATGTGGTGAGAAACTGCCAATTAGAAAACAGATTTCTACCAGCCATTAAGTTAAATCATTATTTTAAAACTGACAAGAAAGTTAGTATTAAATTCATTACTGAAATAAGAAATCGTCAACAGAGCAAGTGCAGATGGAAACTGCAAGCACTTCGTGTTGAGTCTATTCTTCTGGACTCTAGTCAGCCAGCTTCTTTAAAGCTGTCTCTCCTGCCCAGACACTGTCCTATGCGTCAGTTACAGTCGCTTGCTGGCTCGGTCACAAAGCTCCCTGTCATCTCTGGACAGGGTTTTGACAGCTTCCAGAACATCAGTTCTGTCACTAACACTTATTTCTCTTCAACCTACATAAGACTATATTAATTTAACCAGGCTAGAGACATTCTCTTTCTGTTAAGATCAACCTTGAGGCCAGACCTGTCCCCACTCTGAGTTTCCTGCAGGCCCTTTCCAGGGGCTCTCTCTCTGCTGCCTCTCAGTTGCCTCAGTCAGTGACTCCGTCTGTGGAAGCCACACTCAAGAACACAAACATGTTCTCCTCAGTTGACAGTCCATTAACTCTGGAGGTGAATTATTTTAGAGGTGTGCTTCTGCTAAAAATTATAACTGGCACATTCAGGTCAATTATCCCGCCTCTATCTGTCCTGACGTGTTTCTCTCTCAGGCAGTAAGAACTGCCACCTCTCTCAGAACACCCAGTTCTCAGAGAGTATCTCAGCCAGGTGACTGCCTGGGCTGCTCAAGGGGAGCACCCATCTCCTCGAAAAATGTCCCACCTGCTCTGCTTTCATGAATTTCTCACGTATATCATAAAAACTCATACAACACTCACAGTGCATCATGGTTATTTTCCACACGTAGGATATTAAAGGACTTCTCGTTGATTTATGTATTAATGACTTGATATGTGTTAGTATTTGATGTCCACTTTTGCTCACAAAAGTATAGGAGGAACAAAAAAGAATAAAATACAAGTGTTCAATATACCAATTACTTTCCCATGTTCTCTCCCACCATTTTCTCTTCTCATGCCTGGAGTCCAACCAAACCACATGCTCAGGTTTTCTCACCGGGCTGGAGTATGAGTCACACCGCAGTAAGCTGTTTAGCACAGAGACTCCTAAAACCACCACCACAGAAGATATTTGTCTCTCTCCCATCACAACCTGAAGAGGCAGACAATTTGAGGGTTGGCGGCTCTGCTCCATGAAATCATCCAGGGACCCACACTTCTTTTATACTCTTGTCCCTCTGTGTCCAAGGGTGTTCCCCTGAGCCCCATTTTTAGAGCTGACTAACCTCACCATAGTCTGCAAGGAGCAAGTAGAGTAGCACATGTGACTTCTGTTCACATCCCACCGGCCACGCGTTAGGGAACGCAGTCCCTACTTGGGCAGCCACTGCACCCAGTGAAACTCGGGAATTCTTTAACTGAAGGAAGGAGAACTGAAGGAGGAAATGGATAAGGGGTGGGGGACAATTAGCAGCAGTCGGTGCCAAATCCAGCCCAGATTTAGGCTTAGAGAATATCAGGTTCACCCAGGCTGGGCACAAAGATGACAGCGTTTCTCACGCCAGATCCTTGAGAAGCCTCTGCTACTGGTGCAAGGCTGATACTGTCAACTGGAATCTTCTGAAGTCTCAAGCGTTGTGCTAAATAATCTACATACACTAACGCATTTAACCCTCACAGCAAACTAATGAAGTGGATATGTAGTCCTCATTTTAGAGATAAAAAGAATTTGATTAAAGAAATAAAGGAACTTTCCCAAGCTCAGGGAGCTAAGGGGCAGAGTTGGGAGGAGAGGGTAGCGTGAGGAGGTCACATGACTTCTCCACAACGTTGAAGTGATCTAGATGGTTCCACAAAGCCTCTGAGCTGAGAGAGATGAGACTGAAAGCTAGGTTCCCATGAGGCGCCTCCCCCCATGAGGGCGGCCAGAAGGCTGTCCAGACCGGACGAGCGTGGCGTCAGAGCCGAGCACACCAGCCACGACCCCTGCTCACCAAGGCATTAAGCAGAGTCTGTCCTCACCGGGCCCAGGTGCCGGGTGCAGAGGCGGCCTGACATTTTCTGTGCCGCCCACCGGGGGGGCTTCTGCGCGTGCCGTCACCAGTGTCCACGTTTTAGGGCTCGGAAGGGCCTCCGTCCACACTGGGTCATTAGCCACATACACGCTGTGCCATGCTTTTGTCAGAAAGCGCCCAGGCGCTGGGGACACAGAGATGAACGGAAACGAAATCGTCCCTTCTCTCCCAGGGCACAAAGTGTAGCAGGGAAAAGAGCTGTTAGATGCCGTGCCCGTAACACCGGTGACAAACGTTGTGACAGGGAAAGCGCTGGCTGCTGAGGGCCACGGCCTGCCGGACAGGAAGACGGGGAGGAACCATTTCCAACCCGGGGGGGATTCCGCCCAGAGAAGCATCTCGGCGTAGACCACAGCACACAAGTATTGCTACTTTAAGCCCCTTCTTGTGGTTGCAAAAAGGCGGCATAAGAGTTATAGAGAAAAGATAAGAAAAAAATAGAATCAGCTTATTTTATCACTGACCTTCCTCTCAGACTCTCATTTCCGAATCCTGACTCGTTATGTTTATTTTTGAGAGAGAGAGAGCACGTGTGAGCAGGGGAGGGTCAGAGAGAGAGGGAGTCACAGACTGAAACAGGCTCCAGGCTCCGAGCTGGCAGTCAGCACAGAGCCCGACGCGGGGCTCGAACCCACGAACCGCGAGATCATGACCTGAGCCCAAGTCTGACTTTGAAAAAAAAAATGTTTTTAAATGTTTTTATATAATTTTTGAGAGAGACAGAGCGTGCGCAGGGGAGGGGCAGAGAGAGGGAAGGAGGCGCAGAGTCCGAAGCAGGGGGCCCAGAGCCCGACGGGGGGCTGGGGCGCCCCACACCGCGAGGTCGTGACCTGAGCGGAAGTCAGCCGCTGACCCGACTGAGCCCGCGGGCGCCCCTCCCTACCAGGCCTCTCCGTCCCTGGGCCCCGGCCTCCCTGGTGTTACAGCCTCCCCCACCCCCCCCATCCGTAGGGGGGACCCCAGGGACCACAGCGGAACTCTGACCCGGGAGGGTACCGTCTACACAGCGTTAGTTCCCATTCGTACCCGTGAGAAGGTCCCTTCACACGCTGGGCAGAGTGAGGGGCTACCACGGCGCTAACACAGACGGGCCGTCCGTCTCCACAGCTTCGCGGAGACCCGTTCCCACCTCAGGCCTTCGCCGCCCGCGCATCCGCATCCGGTTGTTTCCCTGCGAAACCGGAAGCTTGCCCGCGGCCTCTCCGAACGAGCCCCGCGGCTCGTCAGCGGCCGGTCCTCGGTCCTCGCGCCTCCGCCACTGCTCTGGGCCTGGGCACCGCCGCGAAGGCAATAATAACAGTAATGATAATAATAAAGGGGGTGCGGGGACACAGGCGCTGCGGCCCGCGGGCAACCGGGGAGCGAGGCGCAGATCGCGCGAGATTTCCTCACGCTACTCCGGCCGCGCGCGCGCAATTCCAATTCTGGAATTTAATTTAGTTTAAATTTAAATTAATTTAGTTTAATTCTGGAATGTTCCGTGCAGTATTTTCGCACCATGGACAACTGAAGCCACGAAAATGAAACCTCAGACGCGTGGGGCCTACTGTATTGATGCTTTTTGACTCCCCGATCCTAAAGCTTTTCCCTGGGCAACCAGTATTTATGGCAGGAACATTCTAGAATAAGCAGCTGCTACCAAACGTTAGTGACGGTCACTACTACTAATGAAAGTAAAATGCCAGAATACTTGTATCATCAGCCCAACTGGCGCACCCCTGAAACTCGTATGAGCTCAGGAACCTTTGGCAAGTGTGCAGTGGATCAGAAACCTACGCCATCGTGGAAGAGTGAAGGGCCGACTGAACAGCCCTGCTGTCCTTGTTCACACAAGCCACGCCTGGACCCTCAGGTAAAGAACAGGGAGGGCTGCTCTGTAGGCGTCCCTGTAGTATGAACCCCCAGATTGATTAGATACATAATTAACTCAGCTCAGAGCAACCCCAAAAGGTCAATAACCCACTGGCATGGAATAAGAAAGTAAAGAATTAGGAAGTAATGCTAGCATCTTCAGAGGGGTATGGTCTCCTTTGCTTGAGGTACCTTGCATCCAGGATTGTGTTGCTGTATAAATCTCAAATACCTCGATCATTCCCCAGATACTGTGTGCCCTAAGTACTGGAAACGTCCATTAACAGGTAGGCACGGTCCTTGCCATATGCATCAACGGACACACAGATAAAGCTGTGATTACAAACTGCTATAAAGGTTATGTAGAGAAGTCACAAGAGTTCGATGAACATTTTGAGAGGACAGTAATTTAAATTAAGGGGCCAAGAAAAGTATTGCTAAAGAAGAGATTGAAGCCCAGAATGAAGAGGAATAGGCCAGTGAAATGGCAGGAGATGAGAATGGCAGCGGACACGAATGCAGAGGAGGATGGGGCTTGAGAATCAAAGCCATAGACGTGGCAATCAGTGCTCCTGTGTAAGCAGGGGCGGAAGGCTCCCTGTGGGTTGCGGGACCCAGCTCCCCCAGCGAAGGCTTGCTACGAGCCTCCTAAGATCTCTACCTCTCAATCTGGGTCATCAGACTCTTGGTGTTAGGTTGTTTTCTGTCTTGAGGATAAAGACAGAACAGAAGTTGCACACAGTTTGAACTCTGACTACTGAAGTTGTCACTGGGTCAATTCTTGCACTTTCCAGGTAAAATTAATCGTTAGATACTCTGGGCTCACACACTTTACCCACACTTTACTGCCTCACTATTGCTATGTTATATTTACATCTTTACAATTTGCCTCTTCTTCTAGCTTGTGAGGTTATAGTGCACAGAAATGTACTTTTATTTATAGTACTAAAATCTAGCACACTGCCTGGAAAAAAGTAACTCCTCTATATATGTATGTTAAATAAAGACATGAAAAACATAGGTCAATTGAGCAATCCATCATTAGGTTCTGGAGAATTCTGTTGTAATTGAAGGAGATATGGATTTACATACATTACGTATTTTTATGTAGAAGTGTCTAAAGATAGTAATTGATGAGAAATAGCTTCTTTCTTTTATTGCATGATTCTCAAAATCTTAGTGAAAGCAAAGAAGTGGAAAAATATGCTGACCCAGACATTAAGTATGCGACTGTTTATTTTCTTATGAAAATGTCAATGCATCATGAAGGCTAGTTAGATGAAGACATAAAGCCTTCTACATCACTACTTGACTTCAAAAATGAATGCATTCATCGTCAAAAAAAAACAAGTCAGCACTGGATTACTTTGTGTTCTCATTGAAAATGTGATGTTTTCAACTAAAAAAGACATATTCCAAACTAATGCTATATGAATGCAATTAGTCTCAAAATGTCCTATTTGGAATCACTACATCTTGCACAATAATGCCAAGCACCCGAAGTTGCTGAGAATCTTTCACCACTGACAATGGCTAGGTATCAAGTATAATAGGACCAGACGCAGCAAACAAATTAAAATGTGTGTCTTTGTCAAATGACACTGTTTCGAGGAGTGTAAGTGACATGACAATTAATGTCTGTGAACAGCTGGTTTTAAAGATTAAAGAAAGTGATTATTTTGCCCTGGCAGTGGACAGATCCACCTAAATGTGCTGAGATGTTGGCATTTTAAGATCTATTTCTGTGAAATACTATGGATAAGTTCATGCTGCTCAGAAAAATTTAACCCAATCTTACAACAGGAGAAGACCATTTTGAAGTATTTCAAGGGCAAACCAGAATTTCAATATATGAACCAGGAATTTTATGTTGCTCTTTCTATGATCAGAGCTGAATCACAGACTTATCAAAGCAGGAAATGATTTAATTACAAAGAATGATTCAGATTCTTCCTGGATATGCTGCCTCTTTTATTTCTGTAATTTGGTCTTTAAAAAATTTTTTTAAATATTATTTATTTTTAATAGAGAGAGAGAGAAAGGGAGAGACAGAGCATGAGCAGAGGAGGGGCAAAGAGAGAGGGAGACACAGAATTTGAAACAGGCTCCAGGCTCTGAGCTGTTAACACAGAGCCTGATGCAGGGCTCAAAATCATGAACCGTGAGATCATGACCTGAACAAAGTCGGATGCTTAACCGACTGAGCCACTCAGGCGCCCCATATTGGTCTTTTAAAAAGAAGGGCGAAGGGAGAACATATTTCCATGTACTTGGAGGACTGTCATCAGTTTAACCAGGAATGTTCCTCAAAATGGCTATATAATCAGGAAGTCCCAAGGCCATGAAAACAAAGTATTTACAAAGCCCAAGCACCAATGTCCCCACTGGCTGATTGGCATGGTGAACACTAATTACCAAACCTAACGCAGTAAAGTCTTGATGTCCACAAGGCATGTTTCCTGTGATCTTCCAGACTTTAAGACTATTCAGTAATAGTAACACATAACTGGGAATACACTGTGTTTTGAAGGATATTTTCACAAAGTAACAACACTCTTATTACTCCAGGAGAGTTGTTCCTTGGATGAGGCCAATTCATTTACGCAGCAAATGTTCATCGAGGTCTTTCATAGCTTGGAAGCCTCCAAATAAGTTTCACAATGTCCTTGCCTTCCATTTGCACTTCAGCAAATCTACAAGTTTAGGAGTTACTTGCACATGATCCATATAAAAATGTTAAATCTGCCAGGGCAAATATTATAATTTATTTAATATACACAACATTCTTAGAAGATTTTTTTAAAGGTGTGATAACATCCTGTAAACTTTTGTGAATTGTATTCCTTATTTGGGAAAAGATAACAAATACATTGCCCTGGGGCCTGGGCATAGTCATGACCAAATCTCAGACAGCGCCCCCCCCTTAAGTCCCTGTCTTCCTAGGACAGCTGCTTTTATTTAGTTTTTAAAACAAATAAACTTTGCTTCTTCTCTTTCTAGAGACATCTTTATCCAAGTATTTCAGAAGTCCAATAATAAATCCAAAAGCTTTCTTCAACACATTCCACAGGAGACTTAGGCTCCTTATGGAAGGAAGTTTTCTGGTATTTATGCAGTTATATCAGATTTTGTAAGGTACACTTGTCAGTTAGGCCCCACCATGACCCTTGCTGCATAAGAGATTCATAAAATATGCAAGGAAGTAATAAGTCATATTAAGTATTATGACATATTTTTTAATGTTTATTTATTTATTTTGAGAGAGAGAACATGAGCAATGGAGGGGCAGAAAGAGAGAGAAGAAGAAAATCCCAAGCAGGCTCCACACCGTCAGCACAGAGCCCAATGCGACGCTCGAACTTATGAACCATGATTTCATGACCTGAGCTGAAACCAAGAGTCTGCATCTTAACCGACTGAGCCACCCAGGGGCTCCTGACCTACTTTTTTTTTTTTTTTAATGTATTTCTGTGAAATGACGTTAAGAAATTAAGTCTTTAAGACAAAGTCATGACCTGGATCCTGAGGAAAGGATATACTACCTTGAACAAAAGTAGGAACAAGCACCTCTTTATTGTAAGGCTCGCCGGGAAAGGAGAAGCTGTGTCTGAGAAGTGGCATGAATAGGTACAGAGAAGAAAGATGGTTCCTGCCCCTTCATGTTAAGCAAAGGAATTTAGATCTGATCAGGCAGGTACACTCTTTTTTTTTTTTTTTTAAGTTTATTTATTGTGAGAGAGAGTGCACACGTGTGTGCACATAAGTGGAGGAGAGGCAGAGAGAGCCGGAAAGAGAGAATCCCATGCAGGGGATGCTCGACACAGGGCTCAATCCCATGAAACCAACCATGAGATCATGACCTGAGCCAAAATCAAGAGTCAGATGCTTAACCAACTGAGCCACCCAGGTGCCCCCAGGCAGGTACGCTCTTAAGTAGAAGAATAATGGACTAATAATTACCTGGGGAAATGGCAGAAAATAAAACTGGTAGAAAATAAATCAGAAAGAAACTCAGCTACCATATTTTCTCAATAATTCATATTATTGACTAATTATATTCAGTGATGAGGGACAGGATGCGGTCAAGCTGTAGAAGCCATGAGAAAGAACCTAATCCAAGAGGCCCTGTAGATAGTGAATGTTAGTGACCAGAGACTGATCACACAGGAAACTGAGGCAGAGGCTAGCATCAAAATAGCTCCAAAGTGGTGAGCTAGGCAACCTCTAATTGTGAAATGCTATTTAATTAATACAGTCAACATATATTAATTGAGCAGCTATTTATATGATAGGCACTATTCTGGGCACCTGGGAACCAAACAGATAAAACTCTTTGTCCTTATGGAGTTTACATTCCACTGAGGTAAATACAAGAAGCTGTGAAATTAGATATAAAAGGAGGTTAAACCAGATCATCTCTAAGGTCCATTCCAACTCTTACTGTTGTGATTCCAAGAAAAGATGGAAGAGGACCTCACATTTTTTAGAAACATATAGATTATCAAACTTCCTTCATTCTAAAAGTACTTACTGGGCACAAACTATATACAAGGCATTGTCCAAAGCCCTGAAAATACAATAGCGAACAAGACAGCTCCTTGTCTGATTGGGCCCACATTCTAAAGGGAATACATGCAAAAACGTCACTGAAGGGCTTAAACTGAGATTGATCTGATCCAATTTATGTTTTAAGAAGGTCACTTGGCTGTCCTAGAGAAAATGAGTTGAAGGGGATCAGAGGCTGAAGAGGAAAGATTCCTTCAAAGGCAGTGGGAAGATGAAGGTGGCCTCATCTGGACACGTACAAGGGTTAATGTTAACACATCTTAAGACGGCTCCTGATTGGACGGCATATGTGGGGAGGATAGTGGCACCATGGATACTGCTGCGTTTCTGGTTCAAGGAATCAGAAGTCTATGTGTGATGCCTTTTACTATGACATGGAAAACTGGTGGGAGAAAAAGAAGTTTAAGGGAAAAACCAGAGCTCTTAAGGAAAACTTTATTAGGGCGGATATGAGTAGAAAAGGTATCGCAAGTGTCTAGTATTAGAACTGCATCAGAGTTTCCAGATGTATGGAATACACCGCCGTAGGGTGGCTACGAATATTTAGGGCTTTGATCTATTGGCTTTTTTTGCATCCATGTGCAAGGATTAGGGGTTTGAATGGGCAGGGAGAGAGCAAAGCTTGCAGAGTGAAGCTGAGTAGATCCTTTGATATACATGCCAGAAAAAAACATTACAAAATATTTACCCATCATCAAGTAGCTTATTAGCACTGTTACACCACATATCACTGACAGTGAAGAGTCTAGGCAGGGATATTCTTTACCATCTTAGTGCCACAGGCAAGACTCAAAGGCAAACAGAAATGCTTTGGGGGAAAAAATTAAATGACTTCCCTGTAGTAAATGAGGCTGAATGGCAAAGTCAACATCCTGTCCCATAGCTTGGGTAATAGAAAACTTTTATTTACAATGCTGATCTCTGTTATTGCATTAACTGGTATCTAAAAGTCACCATCTCTGCCTTAATCCTCATTTAGAAACATCCAGTAGTGAAATGCATTGGTGGTACCCAGAAGCAGCTAATCAATAGTGCAAGGATTCTTTCTGACATGGAAAATCAGAACTTGGCAGGTAAATGGACTTCCTGTCCTGGCTCTCAAATCAATAGGTCAATTGGTTCTGGCCACAAGTATTCAATATATATTTAACATAAAAATAATAGACTCTTTTGACCTAGTTCTATGAATCTCTATCAGTTAGCTATAAGTTATTGGGAAAAGACTTAAAAATAATTGACGGGATAATTCAATAGTGAAAAGGCAGGGAATCACTCTAGTACAGGATTGTAGTGATATCTCCGGTTCATTTTTTTTCTCTAAGTCTTATAGATTCTACCTCTATTAAGAGTTCTCAGATCTTTCCCCTCCTCTCTTCTTACTTACCCTCCAATGCTATTTAATTAATATAGTAAACATATATCAATTGAGCAGCTATTTATATGGCAGACACTACTCTGGGTACTTGGGAACCAAACAGACAAAACTCCTTGTCCTTAAGGGGTTTACATTCTCCTGAGGTAAACACCCAAACAAGAAACATGATGTGTAAACAAATTACATCGTATATGGTAGCAGGTGGTAAATGCTATGAAAAACAAAAAGACAAGGCAAAGTACGGTAAGGAGGAATCAGCAGGGTGCTAAGAGAGGCAGATCTGGTCAGGAAGTCCTCATGGAAAAGTGAAGTCTGAGCAGAGGTTTGCCTGGTGAAGGAGGAAGAGCTGGTGAGGCAAGATCCGTGGGGAAAGTGCTCCAGGCAGAGGCAACGGCCAGAGTAAGAGCCCCAGGCCGGAGCCCCAAGGAGCCCTACTTACCTGCAAGGGGTGAGGCGAGTTGTAGAGGTGAGACTGGGTTCTTTTCCCTTCTCCTCAGCAGGACTCCCGTCAGAAGTGTAAACGTCACCACAGACTTCTCTTCTGCTCCCACGGCCATCAGCCCCATCATTGTGTCATGTGGCTGTTCCCTCATAAATTCCCTTCCAGCGCCTCTCCCGACTTATTTCACACTGTCATCGGTCCTCACAGTGGTGCCGAGGTAGGCCTTACCCCTCTTCCAGTCCACCGGCTTTCAAACTGTGTACCTGTGAATTCCAGGAATGCCTCACAAGTAACCCAGGTTAGTCATCTTAGGGAGCGGGGGAGGACCCACTTTTCTCACTGATGATAAAGATATATCCAAAATGTTTTCTAAAATGTTAATTGGGATTCTCTCTGGTGATAGGATTTCAAACGATCTTTACCTTTCTTTTTTCTTAGAGAGAGAGAGAGATCGAGAGAGAGAGAGAGAGAGAGCGCAAGCACGGTCAGGTGGGGAAGGACAGAAGGAGAGAGCAAAAATCCCAAGCAGGCTCCAAGTTCAGTGAAGAGCCCAGTTTGAGGCTCGATCCCATGACCCTGAAATCATGACCTGAGCCAAAATCAAGAGTGGAATGCTCAACCAACTGAGGCACCCAGGTGCCCCTGATATTCACTTCTTTTTAGAGCCTTTTGTATTGCTTACTTTATCTTTGGGAAAGGATATACATATTAGATTTATAATAATATTATAATTATAATAAATAATATAAAAATTTTTAATAAAAATGTTAATCATAAACCCCTGTGGGGATTATCTTATTTATTGATATGGGGAAATACATTGTTGAGTATTTGTTGGTGATACTGTAAAAAAGAGAGAGTATTTGGTATCTTGGTAAACCAAGAAATAGACTATTAACTATAGAGAACAATATGATAGTTACCACAGGAGAAGTGGGTGAGAGAATGGATTAAATTGGCGATGGGGATTAAGGATTGCACTTGTGACGAGCCCTGGGTGTTCCATGGAAGTCCCGAATAACTATATTGTACACCCGAAACTAATAGTACACTGTATGTTAACTAACTGGAATTTTCTTAATTGTTTTTAATTTTTGAAACGTTCATTTATTTTTGAGAGAGAGGCAGAGAGCAAGTGGGGAAGGGGTGGAGAGAGAGGGATTCTGTGCTCTGAGAGAGGGCTCCAGGCTCTGAGCTGTCAGCACAGAGCCCGTTGTGGGGCTCGAACTCACAAACCGCGAGATCACGACCTGAGCCGAAGTCCAATGCTCAACCAACTGAGCCACCCAGGTGCCCCAACTAAACCGGAATTTAAATGCAAAACAAAATAAAATAAAAGGATACTGTATCTTTGTCTCTACAGAATGGAGACTATGAGATACAGGCCAGCACATTAGTGACAGTTTTCTCTGGACACTGTGATGACAGGTGACTTTCCCTTTGTGTTTCTATACTGGTACATGTTTTCTGCATTGAATAAATATATATTTGTAATTTTTTTTTAAATATTTTTATTTATTTCTAGGAGAGAGAGAGACAGCATAAGCAGGGGAGGGTCAGAGAGAGAGGGAGTCACAGGCTGAAACAGGCTCCAGGCTCCGAGCTGGCAGTCAGCACAGAGCCCGACGCGGGGCCCGAACCCACGAACCGCAAGACCATGACCCAAGCGAAAGTCGGACGCTTAACTGACTAAGCCACCCAGGCGCCCCCATTTATAATTTTTTTTTAATGGCAATGTTGTTTTTAAATATTCGATAATTTTTTTAATGTTTCATTTCTTTCTGAGAGAGAGAGACAGTGTGAGCTGGGGAGGGGCAGAGAGAGAGAGGGAGACACAGAATCCGAAGCAGCTCCAGGCTCTGAGCTGTCAGCACAGAGCCTGACGCGGGGCTCAAACCCACGGACCATGAGATCATGACCTGAGCTGAAGTCGGACGCTTAACCGACTAAGCCATCCAGGCGCCCCCATACATTTTAGAAAAACTGGTACCAAGAAATTTAATCGTATATCATATTTACATTGAAACGACTTTTGTTAATGCTAATTAAATCTCTTACCCATTTTCACCTGTTGTGTGTGCTACTACCCAACTGACTTACTGGCCCCTCTGGAAACCCAGGAAAAGAAGACGGTGTTCATGCATGTGTCTCTCTGTGCAGCCCTAAGGTAAGAGAAAATGACAGACAAAGTGGCTTTTGAGAGACTGCGTAGGAAGAGCCCGCCATTCTTCTAAACAGCAGCTGGACAAGGGCTGGGACTCTAGACACCAACGTGGGAATTCTCGTCACATTTGTCCCCAGTTCTCACAACAATAAGATTGTGTATTTGTCTCAGTTGTTTACTCCCTGTCCTTTACCTTGTATTTCTCAGACCTGAAAGCCCGTTTTTCTTCCTATTGAAATATGGGCATTATCATCTCAATCTCTCCCCTTCGGAACTGCATTCTCTTGCTCACATTCTATTCAAAAATGGTTAACTCACAGACCTTAGGTTAGCTACACTTGTTCCTAGAAATCCTGACCAGAAAAGCTCTCCTCAGTGAGCCCTCAATGTCTTTATTTTATATATTTTATGTCTAAGCCATCTTCCCAGTCAATGAACCTCCCTAAAAGATTAATGTAGTTTGAACTTTTATAGAGGAATATCATTTGCGCGCTGTCATATTTAGCACAAATGGTGCTTCAGTCACAGCTCAGTAATATTCCAGCATATTATTTCCATGGCATTTGAGAGTTTAAAGAATTATTGAAGGGCACGCTGTACTCATTTGGTAATAAGGCAGAGAGCACTGCCGTCTACATATGATTTCAACAAATGGAATCACCACTAATTTCATTGCACGAAGCCAAATAGTTGTGATAATAATCCAGGTAAAATATCCCACTGGAGGAAATAGAGGAGATAAAGTCTTTTATAAGACCTCCAAGAAGCATTGAAGAGGAAGTCCTGGGAGTTGAGGGCAAAATATTGAGAAATCATCTTCCCCCACTGAATGCGTACCTTTGACACCGTGGTTTTATTGGCCGTGGGTGTGAGGCCACGGCCTTCGCTGGCCACCAGTTTTCTGCAGAAGCTGCCGCAGGCAATATGCACCGTGATGAGAAGGTGGAGCCACTGAAGGGGAATGAAGAAGGGGTTAGTGTCATTTACGGGGAAACCACAACCCACCAAACCTCAGGCATTTGGTGAGAAAATTCCCTGATTTTTGGAGCTTTGCAAAGCACATAAGTAAGACTAGTTTGATCTTTCTTTTTTTAATATTTGAATTGACAAGTAAGTTTTAAGGAAAGGTCTTGCTCACTGTCAGGTGTCAGCAAAGAATAGCTTGATGGTTTCTAGATCTATGCTAAATCAGAAGAAGAGAGAGAATCCTGCTGTCGAGAAAGATCCTTTTCATCTATACTATTCCAACCCTATTTCATGTATTGACCTTTATTTACTGAATTATCCTTTCCAAGCAACGACTCCAAGTATTTAAATCTCCAAGCTATGAGAATCCTGAGATCAGAGACGGACCTCATCTTCCATCCCCATATTAAGAAAGGGATAATCTTGCCATTTGGAGAACTGGCTTATTCACAACACATTACAGTTTCTTCTGCCTATTAAAAGCTATTCTTGGGACACCTGGATGGTTCAGTCAGTGAAACGTCTGACTTGAGCTCAGGTCATGATCTTGCAGTTCCATTCATGAGTTCGAGCCCCGCATTGGCTCTATGTTGACAGCTCAGAGCTTAGAGCCTCTCTCTGCCCCTCCCCTGCTCACTCTCTCTCTCTCTCTCTCTCTCTCCCAAAAATAAACATTTTTTAAAAAGTTATTCTCTGCAATTAGCATTAACTTAATGAGACATTTTGAGAATACTGTTATTTGTATTAGTTCAAAAAAATTCAACCCTCAATTTAGACAAAAAGTTGCCACTTGCCATGTTTTTAAGGAGTTTAAGCCTTTTAGGAAAATGTTCTTGGACTACACTGAAGGCAGCATCTAGCTGTTATTTATTAAGGAAATGTGAAATTATTTCAGCAGCCTTTTGGTATTTCTCAACCATTGGGAGTTAGACTATCTACAAACTGGATAAAAACCATAAAAAGTATACAATGCCAATAAACGGTTCATCCAAATACAGTTAGAGTGACTGCATATATGCCAGAATTTTTAAAAGTATAAAAAGAGGGTTTTTACAAATTTCCTTATAAAACAGAGATTGTAGGGCACCTAATAGCTCAGTCCTTAACCATCTGACTTCGGCTCAGGTCATGATTTCACAGTTCATGAGTTCGAGTCCCACATTGGATGAACTTGAGCATTACTTCGGGTGAACATGAGCCTCACTTAGGGTGAGCCCCACTTCTCTCTCTCTCTCTCTCTCTCTGCCCCTCGCTCACTGGTGCCATCTCTCTTTCTCTCTTTCTCAGAAAACAAAAACAGATTGTATCACATAGCGTTTGGTATCTTGTATATAATATCAGGATTTGTTTCCAAGTATCTTACTCCTCTCCAGGTATCCTGTGTTGATGACAACACACTCCATTTCCCTGGCTAGGTCACTGTTCGGAAGAGGCCATGGACCTTACCCACATCCAGGAAACATGAAATTCAGCAGGTTGGCTCAGAGCTGTTCTTTCTCCTACGAGATGTGAATGGTAACCGTACACTGTATTGCGAGTTGTTGCAAGTCACTTTACGGCCACTAGAGGGCACCAGACTTGGAATAAAGATCACCTGTTAGAAGGTAAAGGGGAAAGAAGGAGAAAACTGGCCCTTAATAACATTATTAAGCTCCAAATGAAGTCCCAAAGCCTGGCTAACCCTTTTTCAGTGATGAAAAAAATCAACCTCTTAATTTTAAGGTGATTTGAGACAAGTTTTCAGTTATTTGCAACAATAAAAAAGTACTGAAAAAATTGAATTATATTTATTAAAAATCTAAATCAAGAAGCACCATGTCAAAAACTAAATAAAGCATTTTGGTCTATAACTTTATACAATATTCACCACGAGGCCACCCAGGAGCTGTGGTAAGTGAGTAAGTGTGATCAGTTAGAATAAGACACCATACCAGCTCTCTGCCCCTGCCTCCAAAACACGTCTTTTATTTTATTTTCCTTTTTTCTTTTTGTTTTTGTCTCTGAATAAAACAGGAATTGAGGATTAGATACGATTTTCTTTTTCATTCAAGGCCCAGATGGCAGAATGCAAAAACTTAATTTCTGGTCTCTTGGTAGAAATTTTAGGACCGTCAGCTCTTAAGATGTTAAGTAATTCAGTCAAGTGACTATAGGCACTCTGTGTTCGGGAATTGTGCCGTCTTCAGTTTTGTTGTTTTGTTTTGTTTTGTTTTGAATAACTAACATACCTTAATATTCATAGCCCCTCCTCCGAGAAGCCGCACAGGGTGCCCCTTGTGCCTGACAACATGGATTGTTTACAGGCCCAGGATCTGCAAGGAGCAGATCCGAGCAGCTGGCGCGTCTGAGGACGCGGAGGTGATGGGGCTCAGTGAGCGCGTGGGACGCACCTTGGGCTGCTGCCCTGAGGGAGGGAGACAGTGACGTGTAACAGTCAGACCGGGACCAAACGGAGCTGAGGTTGCCCACGGTCGGCTGCAGAGGGCCGGGTCTTCTGCGGGGAAGGAGTGTGGTGCAGGTGGGACTGGCTCCTCCCCTCACCCCCACCCCCAGCCGGAGTCATCTTCTGGTGGCTTTTACTCCAGGATTAGGTTATATTACACAGGTGACTGTAAGAAAAGAGGATTATCAAGATGTACATAACTTAATGGCCCAAAACCTTTAAAAGTTTGGAGTTTTCTCCAGCTGGCAGAAGAGGAACTCAGATTTGGAGCCTGAGAATGGTTCAGTTCACTACTGCTGGCCTGAAGATGGAGGGGCAGTATGGGTGGGATCTAGTTGCTAAAAGCAGGTTCCAGGTGACATCCAGCAATTGGGCGGAAATCTTTTTTTTTTTTTTAATGTTTATTTATTTTTGAGAGAGAGAGAGAGACGTGAGCAGGGGAGGGGCAGAGAGAAAGGGAGATAAAGAATCTAAAGCAGCTCCAGGCTCTGAGCTGTCAGCACAGAGCCCGACGCGGGGCTAGACCCCACGAACCGTGAGATCATGACCTGAGCCAAAGTTAGATGCTTAACCGAATGAGCCACCCAGGCACCCCAGGTAGGCAGAAATCTTAGCCCTACAACTGCAAATATCTGGATTCTGCCAACAGGAAGCATGAGCTTACAAGTTTATTTTTTCAGGGTGCCTGGGTGGCTCACTTGATTACCCATCAGACTTTGGCTCAGATCATGATCTCATGGTTTGTGGGTTCAAACCTGCTTTGGATTCTGTGTTGCCCTTTCTCTCTGCTTCTACCCTACTCGTGCTCTGTCAAAAATAAATACACATTAAAAAACAAAAAAGTTGATTTTTTCCCCAGAGTCTCCAGACAAGAAATCAGTCCAGCTGATACTTTGATTTTGGCCTTGAGTTCATCTCACACAAAGAACCCAGCTCCACTGTGTTGGACTTCTGACCTATAAAACTGTGGGTTAATTGGGGCGCCTGGGTGGCTCAGTAGGTTAAGCGTCTGACTTTGGCTCAGGTCATGATCCAGCAGTTCACAGGTTCAAGCTCCATATTGGGCTCCATGCTGACAGCTCAGAGCCTGGAGCTGCTTCAGATTGTGTCTCCCTGTCTCTCTGCACCTCCTCCCCACTCACACTCTCTCTCTCTCTCTCTCAAAAATAAATAAACATTAAAAAAAAATTTTTAACTGTGGTTTAATAAATCAGTGCTTTTTGAAGTACATTTTGAAATTTGTGATAGTTTGTTACACAGTAATAGATAACAAATACATTTGTCAAATCAACTGGTAAACAGAGAAAATTATTTTGGCAGGAACAGTGAAGAAAAAAATGTAAGGAGGTGGAGCTGAATGGAGGAATCCTACTGAAGAAAAGGCTATTCACATACTAAGAGCAAGTGGCAAACAGTAACTGAGTTTCGGATAAGGCAGATTATCATCACAGAAGATGTATGAAAGACATAGGAATGGACATAGTCTTTATAAGTTCTAAAACCCAGGCCTGCTGGAACGCTGGTAACAATATTCGGCAATGAATAACTGTAATGTATAATAATTACATTAATAACTCAGCTAAGTGAGTGTGAATTTATAGGCTCTTATATGACTATGATACATATTTCCATGGGACAAGTATGTAAGAAGAACCTTGTGACTTAGTGCCAGAGCCCAGCAGAGTCCTGGCTCAGCAAATGGTTCAATACGTGTGGGTGAAGAAATCTGAAGTTGGAGGATAAGCTAGGTTTTATATTTCCCGGTTTTCACACTAATCTGTATACCAACTGTTTAATATTTTTAAATTTTCATTGAGTGATTTTGAACTATTTTAACAACTAGTGTATTGACAGATTAAATGACAGAAGTAGCTCTGTCATTTACTAAGAGTTGTGTCTGGTTAGGTACAATTTAACACATGTGAATATTGAAGTCCTTATATTAAAGAGTAATGTGATTTTTTTTTAAAAGCGGTCAGGGTTCCTGGCTGACTCAGTCTGTAGAGCATGTGACTCTTAATCTCAGACTCATGAATTCAAGCCCATGTTGGGAAGGAAGGAAGGGAGGAAGGAAGGAAGGAAGGAAGGAAGGAAGGAAGGAAGGAAGGAAGGGGCGCCTGGGAGGCTTAGTCGGTTAAGCGTCCGACTTTCGCTTGGGTCATGATCTCGCGGTTCGTGGGTTCGAGCCCCGCGTTGGGCTCTGTGCTGACTGCCAGCTCGGAGCCTGGAGCCTGTTTCAGTCTGTGACTCCCTCTCTCTGACCCTCCCTGCTCATGCTGTCTCTCTCTCTCTCCTAGAAATAAATAAAACATTAAAATTTTAAAAAAAAAGAAAAAAGAAAGAAAGAAGAAAGAAAGAAAGAAAGAAAGAAAGAAAGAAAGAAAGAAAGAAAGAAAGAAAGAAAGAAAGAAAGAAAAAGAAAGAAAGAAAGGGAAGGGACAGAAGGGGAGGAGGGGGAGGGGGAGGAGGGAGGAGGGAGGGAAGGAGAGGAGGAAAAAAGGAAGGAAAGAAAGACATGAAGCTGTCACTTACAAAAGGTGTTGTTTTAATAAACTATGTTTTAAACCAGGTTTGAGTCACAGCAAAATGAAGCAGAAGGTCCTCGGTTCCCTGATACACACATAGCCTCTCCCCCCATCACCACCCCGCACAGTCGAGTGACGCGTGTGTTACGATGGGTGAATCTACACTGACACACCCTCACCACCCAGAGATCGTAGTCATACTAGGGTTCATCTCTCTGGTATTGCACCTTTTATGGGTTTGGACAAATGCAGTTTCACTGTCCTGAAAACCCTGTGTTCCGCTTACCGTCCCACCCCCCCAAGTCCTGGCAACCTCTGACCTTTTTCCTGTCTGCATAGCTTTGCTTTCTCCAGAATGTCATGTAGTTGGAACCATGCACTATGTAGCTTGTTTAGATTGACCGCTTTCACCCAGTGATACGCATTTTTAAGTTTCCTCCATGTCTTTTCACAGCCTGATAGCTCATATCTTTTTAGTGCTGAGGAACAGTCCACTGTATGGTTGTACCACAATATATTTATTCATTCGTCTACTGAAGGACATCTTGGTTGCTTCCAAATTTTGACAATTATGAATACAAGTGCTATAAACTTCCATGTTCAGGTTTTTTATGGACATAAGTTTTCAACTCCTTTGGGTAAATACCAAAGAGTACAATCACTGGACCATATGATAAGAGTTTAATTTTGCAAGAAACCACAAACTGTCTTCTAAAGTGGCTGTACCGTGTTGCATCCCTACCAGTGATTAATGAGACTTCCTATTATTCCATGTCCTCACCATCATCTAGTGGTGTTGGTGTTCTGGATTTGGGCCATTCTAATAGGTGTGTAGTCGTATCTGATTGTTGTGTTAATCTGCATTTCACTGATGACATAGGATATGCAGCACCTTTTCATATGCATAATTGCCATCTATATACCTTCTTTGGTGAGGTGTCTATTAAGGTCTTTGGCCAATTTTTAATTGGGTTATTTATTTTCCTATTGTTGAGTTTTAACGGTTCTTTGTATGTTTCGGACAAGTCTTTCATCAGATGTCTTTTGCAAATATTTCCTCCCAGTCTGTGGCTTTTTTCCCCTTTCTTGACAATGTCTTTTGCAGAGCAGAAATTTTTAATTTTAGTGAAATCCATTCTTCCATTCTTAGATCATATCTTCAGTGCTTTTATCTATAAAGTCATCATCCCAGGTCATCTAGATTTTTCTCCTGTTATGTTCTAGGAGTTTAATAGTTGTGCATTTACATTTAGGTCCACAATCCATTCTGAGTTAATTTTTATGGTGGATATAAGGTCTGTATCTAGATTCATTTTTTAAATACATAGATGCCCATGCATTTCCACACCATTGATTGAAACACAAATATTTGCATTCCCCTATCAACTTAAAAAAATTTTTTTTAACAATTATTCACTTTTGGGGCGCCTGGGTGGCTTAGTCGGTTAAGCGTCCAACTTTCGCTTAGGTCATGATCTCGCGGTTCGTGGGTTCGGGCCCCGCGTCGGGCTCTGTGCTGACTGCCAGCTCGGAGCCTGGAGCCTGTTTGAGTCTGTGACTCCCTCTCTCTCTGACTCTCCCCTGCTCACGCTGTTTTTTTCTCTCTCTCTCTCCCAGAAATAAATAAAAAATATTAAAAAAAAAAAAAAACAATTATTCACTTTTGAGAGATGGAGAGAAACAGAGCATGAGCAGGGGAGGGGCAGAGGGGGAGGGAGACACAGAATCCAAGGCAGGCTCCAGGCTCCGAGCTGTCACCACAGAGCCCGACACGGGGCTCAAACCCACGGGCTCCGAGATAATGACCTGAGCTGAACTGACACTTAACCGACTGAGCCACCCAGGCACCCCAGTCCCTACCAACTTTTAGTAAGAGGGGCCTGGTAGTATATTAATGTACATTTGTTTCTGACAATAATAATAAATCTTGCTAAAAGCCTAGGCTGCAGGCATTTCATATAAAAACCCAACAGTAGTGTTGCTTTTATTCATTTCCCTCACAACTGCTCTCTGAACTGGATTAGTGGTGTGGCCTCATTTTACAGACAGAAAGGTAGACAGAGAGAGAGCAGGAAAGCTGCCTTCCTCGCCCTACAAGGCCCAACGCACAGTGAGATTTCCTGTTTACCGTCTGTCTCCTGCTCACCAGAGTACCTGACGCATGAGGGTTGCTCATTTTCACTCTGTCATCCGTAAAGCAATGAAGAAGATGCACACTGGATTCTCTAAGGAATTCTTTAAGGAAACACCTAAGGATAACATTTTTCAGAAATGATCTTTCTCTCACATTAAAAGATAAATGTGAGGCGAAACCTCAAGTTACCCAATCTGAAGGAGTATGAAAACCCCTTCTTATCAGGAAAGGAGGCATCTCACAGTTTCAGTCCTTTTACTACAAAGGCAAAAAATATTAAACCTTGTTCCCTTTCTTCTCTTTGGCAGTAATGCTAACGACAGAAAACGATTTCCCAATTATGAGCCTGAGTTACAGGTGAAGGGAAACATTAGGAACCTGCGCTAATATGTCGTGATCATTTTTCCACAAATGATTCTTCAGAAAGGTTACACCAAAAAATAATCTGGGGGGGTTGGGGAAGTTGTGAGGACTAGAACACATCTGAATAATTTCAGAGGCAGAAAGAAGACACTTATGTCAATCTCCAGCAGTCCTAACTTAAATATTACCCTTCCTAACTGAGCACTGCTACTGATTTTTGTGGTTACTTCACATGTGAATGGCTGGCAGAGAAAAGTTATATGACAAATTTATTAGTTCCTCACACAAGGCATTTTGTGAAAAATTCCAGAATTCCAGAATTTTGTGAAACTTAGTATAGACCGTTTTTTTCACTTTGGCGTCCAGTCTTCCTATTGATCTGCCTCATGTGCCGGCTCTTCCCATTGCTCTGAATCAGCGCTGCTGTCGCAAGAAGATCCCATACTTCCGTCCGACACGCTTCCAGACAACTCTCCATGTGGTCACCAAGCACTTGTGTTTTTAGCAGTTGTTCATATGTTGACTCTAACAACTGAATTTTTGAAACTATGACTCAGAAAGAGCACTCTTCGAACAAAAGTCAGTGTTTTTAACACATAGAAAGATTTTAACTAAAATACAGATAACTGGATCTCCTGGCATAATATATTTTTTAAGTGTTATGTTACTTTTCCCTTTGTTCCTGACTAAGACTCGGTTTCTTTTGTTTTTTAATGTTTTATTTATTTCTAAGAGAGAGAGAGAGACAGAGACAGAGAGACAGAGTGAGCAGGGGAGGGCCAGAGAGAGAGGGAGACACAGACTCTGAAGCAGGCTCCAGGCTCTGAGCTGTTAGCACAGAGCCCAACGTGGGGCTCGAACCCACGAACTGTGAGATCGTGACCTGAGCCAAAGTCAGACACTTAACCGACTGAGCCACCCAGGCGCCCCAAGACTCAGTTTCTAATCTCTATTGTTCTCCTTGCTGGTGGCATTCAGCCCTATTAGGACTTAAACTTCTTTGCTTAACCGTACATTTTGCTTCTGCACTAACTCATTGATTTCCTACTCTGTCAACATCCACATCTTTAGCTACACCCTGAGAAGACAAATCTGGGGTGACCTAGGAAGACAACCTGGCGCAGCAGGGAGACTATGGACACAGTCTTTTCGATGTCATGCATGAGTTGAGGGACCCTGGACAAGTTCATTCACACTAATGCCCAGCCCACAGGTTCTGCGGGGGAATTAAGTGAGACGCCGCATGTGAAACACACAGTGCTGTGCAAATGACAGGAGTGGGGTTAATAAGCGTCTATTTTCAGTCAAGCCAGTTAACTCCTTTCTCTCTGCTTTTTCATCTTTAAAATGGTAGTGATAATATGGAGACCAGCAATAAAATGGAAGTGAGACAAAGCATGCGGAGTATGTGGGAGACAGTGAGCACTCTGGGAACATCAACCTCCCACCCGTGATCAATACGGAAAGACCATCTGGATGGAAGTTTTATGATTCTGTGACTTAAAATATACACTTTTTTTAAATGTTTTATTTATTCCTAGGAGAGAGAGAGAGAGCATGAGCAGGGGAGGGTCAGAGAGAGAGGGAGTCACAGACTCTGAAACAGGCTCCAGGCTCCGAGCTGGCAGTCAGCACAGAGCCCGACGCAGGGCTCGAACCCACGAACCGCGAGATCATGACCTAAGCGAAAGTCGGACGCTTAACTGACTAAGCCACGCAGGTGCCCCTAAAATATACACTTTTAATGGACTCTCTACGTTAGGAAGTTCTATGGCCATTGTTTGTCTTGTGAATTGATGCATCATATGTGTGTTTATGAGAATTGTCGAGATTCCCACCCATAAACTGGTACTTTCTAAATAAGGCAAATGCCATTATTACCTCCGTCTTTCTAGATCGGTGTTTTCTCAAGTGTGCCCTGGAGAGCATTCATGGCACAGTTTATTTAATTAAAAGTACATGATGAGGCAGTTCAATGGTCAAATAAGATTGGAGAATATGGGTGAAAAGGAGTTAAACAGTTTCTTTTAACCTAGGATAATCTAGAGATTAAAAACATTTTTTTAAGTTAGTTATTTGTTTTGAGAGAGAGAAAGCATGAGCTGGGGAGGGGTAGAGAGAGAGGAAAGAGCGAGAATCCCAAGCAGGCTTCGCATTGCTAGGCCAGACCTGACGTGGGGCTTGAACTCACAAACCTGTGAGATCACGACCTGAACCAAAGTCAGGCAGTTAACTAACTGAGCCATTCAGGCGCCCCAACTTAGAGCTTTTAATGTGCAAATATGCATCATGACCCTCCAGAAAAGTAATGTACTATGCATTGTTCTGCAAGGCTCATCAAACTGGCGTGGGCCCACCATGCTAGAGAACATGCGTTCTTAGGAACACACATTACAGATGCGGCTCACTGTATGATCACTACTGTGTTGTCCATTCAGGACTGAGTAGTTTTCATTGCCGACACCTAAGCCATGTTTAACACTTTAGACGTCATTGACTTAAGACATAGATTCCCAGGCCCTACCCCAGACCTAGGGAGTCAAAATCTCCAAGGAGGAGGCACTGGAATCTGTGTCTGTAAACAGCTCCACGGAAGGGTGTAATGCCCGGTTGACGCTGAAAACAACTGTTGTGGAGGGTTTGCACCATCCATTCTGGATCCTGACACATGGCTTGACATGCAAATTCCCGCTTCACAATAAACAGAGTCATATCAGTCCTCCCTGAGACCCTCCACACTCCACACTCAGTGGTCCGAGGCCTTGCTAACCACAGGAGGTCTTATTACGACCCCTGTGAGGTCTGACCCAGGGCCCAGCATGTAGCACAATGCTTAGCAGTCACTGACACCCTATGCAAGTTTTTAAAAAAAATTTTTTAACGTTTTATTTATTTTTGAGAGAGAGAGACAGAGAAAGAGACAGAGACAGAACATGAGCAGAGAGGGGCAGAGAGAGAGAGGGAAACAGAATTTGAAGCAGGGTCCAGACTCTGAGCTGTCAGCACAGATCCCGATGTGGGGCTCAAACTCACAGACTGCAAGATCATGACCTGAGCCAAAGTCGGCTGCCCAACCAACTGAGCCACCCAGGCGCCCCAGGACCCAATGGAAGTTTTTCAAGTGAATGGCAGGTTTAAACTCAGTGGATTAAAGATAACTCTATATCCAACTATTATTAGAATTCTGATACTAACTCCATTGTAAATAACAAGATCATCTCCATGTTTCCTTCCCACTTCAGCCTTTGGTACTACTAGAAGCAGGGTTGTCTGTAAATGAGCCAAAAAACTATATCCAGTTGGACTTGCACTTCACTCCACTAAGTGGTCTTGGAAACTTGTTAAAAGCAGTAACCCGGGGCACCTGGGTGGTGTAGTCGGTTGAGCGTCCGACCTTCGCTTAGGTCATGATCTCGCGGTTCGTGGGTTCGAGCCCCGCGTTGGGCTCTGTGCTGACTGCCGGCTCGGAGCCTGGAGCCTGTTTCAGTCTGTGACTCCCCCTCTCTCTGACCCTCCCCTGCTCTCTCTCTCTCTCTCTCTCCTAGAAATAAAAATATTAAAAATAAAATAAAATAAAATAAAAGCAGAACCCAGCTGTACTGGATCCCTATTGCCATTGTGGCAAAGTACCACAAACTAAGTGGCTTACAACGACATATTCACTACCCTACAGTTCTGGAGGTCAGGAGTCTAAAATCAAAGTGGACACAGGACTACATTCCTTCTGGAGACTTCAGGGGAGAATTTATTTCCTTGACTTTTTCAGCGTCTAGAAACCCCACATTCCTTGACTCATGGCCCCTTCACACCACTCCAGACCCTTCTTTCCATCGTCAGTTTCCTGATACTGGCCCCGCCTCCCCGCCTCCCTCTTACAGAGCCCCTTATGATTACATTGCCCCACCTTGATGATAACCTCCCTGTCTCAAAATTCTTGTTTTTTTGTTTTAATGTTTACTTATTTTGAGTAGGGGAGGAGCAGACAGAGAGGGAGACGGAGGATCCCAAAGGGGCTCTGCACGGACAGCCAGAGAGCCCAACGCAGGGCTCAAACGCACAAACCCCGAAATCATGACCTGAGCCAAAGTGAAGTTGGACACTTAACCAACTGAGCCACCCAGGGGCCCCTCAAAATTCGTAATCACCTCTGCAAAGCCCCTTTTACTTTGAAAGGTATTTCAGTGTTCACATATTCACAGGTTCCAAGGGTTAGGATCTAAACATCCTCGGGGCAAACACTGTTCTCCGCTGCTGCACCAATGATTTCTCACTTCATCTAAAATGTATATTGACAAACGCAATGTTTAAAAAGTATAGGGCTCTCCTGGGTGCTATCAGGGATCCTAAAGATAACAGAGCAAGTCCCTAATCTTCGGATCCTATTAAGGATCTAGAAGGGCAAATAAAATAAATTTAGAAGTGATTTTCAGTTCAAGGATTTGTAAAGGCAAGCAAAAGGGACAGAACAATATGGTCTCTCAGAGCCAAACACAGGAAATTAAGTAGGACACTAAATTCAGAAAGTGCCAAAAGTTAAGGTTGTCATGGCAACATGAACTCAGTAACACAGCAAAACCTGTTCTTCAAAAGTATACACTTAACAGCTTTGCACAATGATGATCTGCTGAAAGAGTAGCTTTCATTCAACGATCCAGAACCCTCACAACTACAGATCACCTCGTGTTCGTAGCTGTAAGACAGGAAACGGCTTGACTCAACAGTCAACTTCCCCAATATTTAGGTGTCACCCACTGTGCGTAAGGCACCTAAGGCGCGGAGTAAGTTCTGAGGGGATGCAAATATCATAGACGGGGAGCCTGGTGGCTCAGTGAGGTAAGCGCCCAACCCTCGATTTCAGCTCATGATTCATGAGTTCAGGCCCCGCATCAGGCTCCACAGGGTCTGCTTAGGATTCTCTCTCTCTCTCTCTCTCTGTCTCTCTCTCTCTCTCTTTCCCCTACTCCACTCACCCTCTCTGTCTCTGTCAAAGTAAGCAAATAAACATTTTTTAAAAAGAAGAAGAAAACACTCATGTGGGAAGACCCTAGTGAAAGCTCAGAAGGTAGAAAGAGCAGAGTATGTAGAGCGACAGTATTAACAGTCTGGCTGAAATAAAGATTACGTGAAAATAGGGGCGCCCGGGTGGCTCAGTCGGTTGGGCGTCCGACTTTCGCTCAGGTCATGATCTCGCGGTTCGTGGGTTCGAGCCCCGCGTCGGGCTCTGTGCTGACTGCCAGCTCAGAGCCTGGAGCCTGTTTCAGAGTCTGTGCCTCCCTCTCTCTCTGACCCTCCCCTGCTCACGCTGTCTCTCTCTCTCCTAGAAATAAATAAAACATTGAAAAAAATTAAAAAAAAAGATTACGTGAAAATGGTCTTATAAAGCCAGGGCTGGGAATGATAGGCAATAATGTGGCTAGCAGATACCAGTGTTTTTCAGGAAGGATATTTCACAGATTTAAAAAGTCAAAGGTCTCTTCCAGAAAAGCCCTTATCTGATTTTCTCAAACTTCTTACTGATTAAATCGAAAAAATATAAGAAGTTACAAAAACCTTCTTACGGATCACGCTGCCCTGGCATATGCTGCTCTCCTGCACCTGAAATGCAAGGCAGAAATTGTATCAGTTTTCTAGATAAGGAGGTTGAGAATGGGAGATAGATTTCCAAAGCACGTACAGGAAAGGAAGTGGTGAGCAGGGGTTTAAATATTGCTCGTCGAGGCCGCCTGGGGGGCTCAGTCGGCTGAGAGTCTGACTTCGGCTCAGGTCATGATCTCACGGTCTGTGGGTTTGGATTCCTCGTCAGGTTCTGTGCTGACAGCTCGGAGCCTGGAGCTGCTTCGGATTCTGTCTGTCTGTCTGTCTGTCTCTCTATCTCTGTACCTCTCCTGCTCACACTCTGCCTCTCTCTCAAAAATATTTTTTAAAAATATTGTTAATAAAAATAAAAAATAAATATCTGACTTCAAAGCCCAAGTCATTTACTTACTTTGATTATTGATTATTCAATGTCTCTGTCCCCCGTGAAACTCCAAACAACTTATGGATAAGGTTCCCACCTCACTCAATTTTGTATTCTCAGAACTAGTTCAATCACAGATGCACAGTGGGCTCTATGTAATTTCTGCTGAATGAGTGAATAAATAAATTTTAGGCAAGCGGTTATTGAGGCAAGGTGTTCCTTTCTGTGTGGAGGTGAAATGTTTTTCCACATAGCGGTGATGTTCACTGCGGGCCTTGCTACAGCAAACGTTTGGCGGACTTTATTCATCAGCTGGGTATTTATAATAATTTTTAAAAATAGGTATGGGCTTCACGGATATCCCTTCCCTCACCCTAATTTATGCTTGCGCCTTTCCCTTCCCCTATTCTGTCCAAAACTTATTCCCGGGAGTATTGAAAAACACCATCTCCAACTTATACTGGCATCATCCTTGAAGATGATATTCTAGCATCCTTGTCAATTGGGTTTTTATCTCACACGGTCCAGAGACTCCACCTAAAACCTCTATATAACTTGTGATATCACAGGGCTTCTCAGCGTCCTATTTGAATTGGCTTCCAGGAGAGTTTTGCCTTTTTTCTCTCTCTCCTAGAGCTTTTTTTTTTTTTAAGTGCATGTGTGCGTGTGCAAGCTGGGGAGGGGCAGATGGAGAGGGAGAGAGACAATCTCAAGCAGCTTCCACACCCAGCGGGGAGCCCGCCTTAAACTTGATCTCATCACCCTGAAAACAGGACCCGAGTCAAAATCAAGAGTCGGACACTTAACCGACTGAGCCACCCAGGGTGCCCCGTCCTGGAACGTTTTGTATCAGAGCCATTCTGGTGATCCTTTCTCTCCTTTTTCAATTACAACAAGAGAGGATCATTTGCTCTTTGCCTCCTATTCTACCGGACCTTGGTAAACCCCCGATCAACTTTGACCCTGTATTTTCATCCTGAGTTTCTTTACTTTGCCTCCTACTTTTTCCACAAGGTCTGTTTCATTAAATGTTTCTTAAAAGACACGTTATTTACTCTTCACTCATGACCCTTCCCTGTTCTAATTTCTGAGTATTGGAAAAATTGCTAACATTTCTTCAAAACTACAAACTAGGAACCTTGGAGAAGTACTGAATTTATCTTCTACCCCATACTCTCAACATTTAAATCACCAAATTTTGCCAATGTCTTCTGTACCAAACTTTTCATGCCCGAGCCATCTACTTCCCACTCACTACAGGCTTGTTGAATTTATTGCATTTTTCTCAACATTCTCTGGCTTTAGATTATCCACATTACTACTGACAAAGGTATTTTCTGTGTGTTTTGCTTTAAATGGGGCAATTTCACTCTCTAAGCCCTAGAACAATCTCACAGGCCTTTGGATTCCGTCGCAAGTCTTCAATGTACACTTGATCAAGATGCTGCGAATTACCTGAATTCTTTAGCTTCCTTCTAAAGTCTCCCCCTCTCGCCAGGTTGATCTCCTTACTGATCTCTCTCTACTCTGCCCTTTCAGGTTCTTTTCCTTGTTTATCCATTTACGCAAATAGAGCCTTATTAGATAGATGCCTTCCTCTGGGGACGTCCTGTCTGCATGACCCTCACAGTAGGTACTGAATCTCCGTGTCTACTGCCACTGAGTGGGTTGGGCCAGCACCCCGTCTTTCTCAGGCCGCGGCAGTCACCCCAGGGTCTCAGCTGCCCCGCTGCACTCTGTTCTCAACCAGGAGTTCCTCTGGTCCTTTAAAAAAATATAATCAAATGGGGGGCCTGGGTGGCTCCGTTAGTTAACTGTCCGACTTCAGCTCGGGTCACAATCTCACAGTCAAGTCTGAGCCTCACGTGGGGCTCTGTGCTGTCAGCGTGGAGCCCGCTTGGGCTTCTGTCTCCCTCTCTCTCTCTGCACTTTCCCCACTCACGCTTGCTTGCTCGCTCTCTCTCCAAAATAAAAACAAACATTTATAAATAAATAAATAAAAATACAAATATAATCAAAGCACTTCTCTCCTGTTTAAAACCCTAAGCAGCTCCCCAAGTCACGCACAGTAAACGCAAAGTCCCCCAGAGCCTAGACGACGGTCTGCGCCTTCCCCCACTAACCTCATCTCATGTTCTCTCCCCCTTGCCGCTCTCCAGCCACAGATTCGCAAGGTCGCCCCCTGCTTTGGAGCCCTCTTCTGCCCATTTGTCCTCTCCTTCGAGTCATTGTTCAAATGCCACCTTTTTCATCCGACTAGTAAGGCATACCCTGACTTAAAAACACAACTCATTCCCTTTTCCGGCTTTATTTTTCTCCCTGGCACCGATCACTGTCTAGTATACTAAGACTGGTTTATTTGCTTATTAGCTGTCTGAAAATTCAGTACTTGATGGCACCTGGGTGGCTCAGTCAGTTAGGCATCCCATTTTGTTCAGGCCATGATCTCACTGTCGGTGGGTTCGAGCCCCGCCTCGGGCTCTGTGCTGACGGCTCAGAGACTGGAGCCTGCTTTGGATTCTGTGTCTCCTTCTCCCTCTACCCTTCCCTGCTCATGCTCGCTCTCTCTTAAAAATAAATAAACATTAAAAAAAAATTTTTTTAATTCAGTACCCTGAGGGCAAGAATTTTTCTCTCCTTTTTTTCACAAAACAGTGCCTAGAACAGTGAGTGCCTGGCCCACAGCAGGCACTCAAAGCAAGTTTGTTGAATGAATGAAATCAAAGCATTAATGCACTGCAAGCTTTATATTTTGCCCTGGTTGCTATTAAAACTTCACAGAGATACAGGATATATAAAACACAGGCTGTATGGTGCAGAAGTACACATACATGGATTTTTTGCTTTTTTGTAAATGTTTATTTCTGAGAGACAGGGGCGGACAGAGCACAAGCCGGGGGAGCGAGCAGAGAGAGAAGCAGACTCCGAAGCAGCTCCAGGCTCCGTGCCGACACCGAATCCCACGCAGGGCTCGGGTTCATGAACCGTGAGGCCACGACCTGAGCCAAAGTCAGGCGGTTAACCGCCCGAGCCACCCGGGCGCCCCACTGCCTTTTTCATACCTTTTACTCATAAGCAGCAGAGCTCTGCTATTTTGTTTGTAAAGTCACAAACAGCAGTGTATCCAGTGTGTTCAGAACCTAAAAGGGGCTCAGAGACACCAGACACACAGTGAGCAGCCCAGACTACAGAACTAGAGGCAGTTCAAAGGGGGAACAAGAAGGGGGAAAAAAGAAGATATTGTGCAAGAATAATGACAAGACGTTGCCTTACATGCGAAGAAAAAGTTGTTTCTAATGGTCTTACTTGCAAATCTTAGAAGTGTCTAGTGTTAAGGTCTTTTTCCCCCATTCATACAAAACCAGAGATTTTTTTTTTTTTTTATGGCCCCAGATCCTCACCTTAGAGAACTAGTGAGATAAAAGATTCAATAAGTAATAAAACCACCATCGGGCTTTGTTACACATCCGCATCTTTGATTTTAATTCCTACCATTTGTATACAATGTTGATCAAATGCCACGTGGAATAAATACGAGTCTGAATCCTCTGGCAGAGAAGCCCTAGTGTGGACCATCTTTGCCAGCACTAGCCCGTCCGGGGGATGCTTCTGCTCCCCGGGCTGGGGGGCGAGGGAGCCACCGAAAGGCGACCCCTCAGAAACATCGCTGAGTAAACATGGGTCTTCCGCTGTGCCCTGAAGACCCGGCTCTGCTGGACCGGGGGTGGGGGGTGGGGGAGTGCAGTCCAGGGTCCTGTCTCTCTCCTGGAGAACCCCTGGCCCTGGGCTCCCAGACCTCAAGCCTTCGGCTCCATGGAGGAATCACAGAAAGGAGGGCCCCGGGGGAGAGCACACTTCCATCCTACCTGGCGTCTGGATAAAAGCGGGCACCTGGTCGACCAGTGACACGGGAGCCTGTAACGTCAGGGCGGCACAGGTGTGGAGACATTTCACGGGAAGAGGAGGCCTTTTATAAACACCACTGCGACATAGTACGTTTAAAAACTTGGGAAAGCACCTCTCCTGTACTTTGCCGCCAGTGTTCAAGCATGGGCTTCATCTTAAACTTTTTTAAAAAAAGGAGACCTTATCAACCTGTTCCTTTGCTTATTGCGCAGGCTCTGCCCATTCTGGCTACAAGGTAACTGTAGGATTTTTTTTACTAATTTCAAAGGTGGCGATCCAGTTGTGAAACTGTTGTTTGGTCAAAAGTTTAGGTCTTAAGTACACAAAGATAAACATATAAAATTGTCATTGTAGGAACAAGAATAACATGGGAAATAATCTTCATCAAATGAGGTAGTTTAAGAAGGTACAGGGGCGCCTGGGTGGCTCAGTCGGTTAAGCGTCTGACTCTGGCTCAGGTCATGATCTCATGGTTAATGAGTTCAAGCCCCGCGTCGGGCTTTGTGCTGACAGCTTGGAGCCTGGAGCTGCTTCGGATTCTGTGTCTCCCTCTCTCTGCCCCTCCCCTGCTCATGCTGTGTGCGTGTGTGTGTGTGTGTGTGTGTGTGTGTGTCTGTCTGTCTCTCAAATAAGTAAACGTTAAAAAAATTGTTTTTGAAAAGAAATTACATCACCAATATGCCTTTTGAATAATGTATGGCCTGTAAAAATTAAACATAGAAAAACGTCCATGATAAAGTAAATGTAAAACGTAAGCTACAAAACAGTACTATTGTTGCACAATCTCATTTCATTAAAAATGTAAATGCTTGCTTTTACATAAAGAAATACCTACGAGGATATTAACAAACCACCTGAGGGGATTATGGGAGACTTCATTTTCTATTTCACATATTCCTCTATGTTTTAAAAGTTTGCAGCAAGCATTTATTATTACTACAAGCAAAAAACACATTCGGAAGTGTGTGTGTGTGTGTGTGTGTGTGTGTGTGTGTGTGTGTGCGCATGTGTACATGTAATTAAGTTCTCCAAGCTTTGCACATAATAAGATCCAAAGTAATAAATGGCACAGAGTAATAACAATTAATTTGTTATTAATCACACCTATAGAGCAGACTCACATTATGCCTTTTATCCCTTCATAAGAAATGCGTGATTCTCAAATGAGAAAATAGAGGTCATTCACAGGAAAACAATTTCTTTTCTTCTGACTCAGAAGCTCCTGCAACCAACTCTCGTTAACTCCAAACACCCACTCAAGCAAGTAAGTGAAAACGAAGCCAGTAACGTAAAGATAAATTCAGATGAAAGCTGCAGCCTGGACAGAAATACCTGCTTTCCCCAGAGTACTGTCCCTCATGTCCCTCCCACACAAAGTCCCCGAGGTAAAGCTCAGGCCCCAGACCTGGAAGCCACTGTTTTTTCATTGTCCCTGTTCCCGTGACAGTGGGTCGGTAATCACCACAAAGAACACAGCAAGATTCAAAAATATATTGTCCCCGGATTCTCTAAGATTACTCGGGAGAATGCTGTGGCGGAAACGCAGAGTCGGTCAAGTGCACCGCACCCCGTGCAGACCTCACGCTGCAGAATACGTCAGGCGTGGAAAACAACTTTGCGATGAGCAAAGAAAACAAAGGCCTCGCTACGGCTCGCGCGCAACGGCCGCCCAGTCACCTGGAGGCCCTCGCTGGCCCCTCTGTCCTCAGAAAGAACCGCGTTACCAAGGTTGGTCTGCGTTCTGTTAAAGTGCACTTAGGACAACCGCTCTGTGGATGAAAAATGTAAATGGACATTTCTCTGCTGCCATCTCGTGGATTATTGAGGAAATTCAGCCAAAGCTCAGGCACGGGAGAATCTGAAGTCCTTCCGCCCAAAGTTGTGCCCGATATGAACTTACTGTTTATGGGCATTTATTTGACGGGACAAAATATAACCTAATTGATACGGCATACTATTTCTAACACATTATGTTAAACATCTTCCTATGCGTATACATTCCTAGAATAAAATTTATTTTTAGGTTTAAGATCTTTTAGCTTTCAAATGTTACCTTGATAGGGAAACAAATGCTTTTGTCACTGCTTAGGCAATAGTTATTATAAAAGAAACTCAAAATATACTGTATTAAGACACTGGTCACTTTAAAAACCTAATTTTTTAATAGATACCCTTGGCATCATCTCTACCACCTCATGCTAAAATTTATAAAAGAAAGTTAAAATCTGAGGGTGCCTGGCTGGCTCGGTAAATGGGACACGCGACTCTTGATCTCGCAGTTAGGAGTTCGAGCCCCACACTGGGGTTAATAATGCAGAGATTATTTAAATAAATTAACTTGAGAGAGAGAGACGGAGAGAGACAGAGAGACAGTGGCATTTTGGCCCAACTCCAAACCTAGTGCCTCGAACCCCAACGGTGCGGGGCGCCTGGCGCTCGGGGTCGCGGCAGGCCGCGTTCGGCCCGTCGCCGCCGCCGAACCCGAGCGCAGGGAAGCGAGCGGCGGGGGACGAAGGCGGGGACCCCAGCGTGGCTAACGCCGCGGGGGCGGCGGCCCGTCGCTTCGAAACCTGCCTCCGGCGCGCCGGGAGCGCTCGCAGGTCTATCCAAGGTCCCTTCAGACCCGCAGCGGAGACCCGGCCGGCCGCTGTCTCGGGGTCCGTCACAGGTGCGGGTCCGCAGCGACCCCGGCCCGGCCCTCGGGTGCCCGGTGGGCTCGCGGCGGCGGCGGCGCACGGAAGGCCGGGCCGGGGTCGGGGAGGGGCGGCGCCCCCTCCGCAAGGCCGAGCGCGAGGCGGGGCGCCGGGAAGGGGCGCGGGCGTGACGTCGCGGTTCCGGAGGGAAGCGCACACGCGGCCGCCGTGCCCTCGCGTCGCGCGGCTCCGAAACCGCTCGCAGCTTCCCACGTGACGGGAGCCAACACGGGCACGAGCTGCTGGCGTAGGAAGCAACTTTGGGCCCCGCAGCCGCTGCTTCACGCGACCGGCGAAGGGGGCCGCTGGGGGCCCAGGAGGAGGAGGAGGAGCGCCTGGGCGGCTCGGGCGGCGGAGCGTCAGACTCCCCTCGGCGCAGGTTGTGATCCGGTCGTGGGAGCGAGCCCGTCAGGCTCTGTCCTAAGCCTGGAGCCGGCTTCGGGTTCTCCCTCCGTGCCTCCCTCCTCAGGCTCTCGCTCTCACACTCACACTCGTGCACACGCACGCACTCACACACTCGCACACGGGGTTCAGGGAGTCTCCAGGGAGGGCGGGAGCCCTGGAAGAGCATGGACCCCGTGCAACGCCTCCATCTAATTGTTCCTGAGTGACTCCCTTTCACGTTAAGCCAGTAACGTGGTTATTAAAATGTTCATCCGGGTTCTGCGGGCCGCTCTAGCCAACCAGTCGCACCCAAGGCAGCGGTCGGCGCGGGGGCCGAGGGCGCGGGCGGGGCGCAGCCCGGGCGGCTCCCCGCCGCCGGGAGCGCGGGCGACGCGGTGCCGGGCTGCGCGCGCACGTGCCTCGCACGTGCGGTCCCGAGGGCGAACGCCAGGGGGGCGGGGGGCGTTTCCTCTGCGCCGCGGAACCCGCCGTCCAGGAGCTCAGGCCCCGAGCGCCGCGCTGTCACCCGCCGTCGTAGCTGCCGGTGCTGCACGCGCGGTGTTCGTTGGGTGCCCAAGGCCTAGGGTCAGCAGTGCATCCAGAAGGGCCCACGGGGGACATAACAGAAATTCTTGTTAGTCATAATGTGCGTATTGAAGAACTGAAGAAGCAACTGGAGAGGATTCTGCTGCCTCGCTCTCCCTGGCTGCTTCCCCCTGAGGCACCTGAGAAAGTATAGCCTTTTCCCACTTGACTTGGAAGAATGTGCTAGAATGTGCTAGAGAACGTTTATGAGACCTTTCAAATTTGTTCTTTAGAATCCCACGCACAAGGAGGACCTGTATTTCTACACTCATTGTCAGATCGCCACCTTGCAGCAGGTTGGTACTTTGGGCACAATATACATAGTAAGTCAGTTTTAAGGAAAGGTGGGAGAGCAGGTACTAATATGTGTTATCTCAGTTGGTGTTTTTTTACCTCTGGCTGTAATTTGGATAATCCCATTAAAAAGAAAAAAAAAAAACCAGAAAGTTTCTGACCTGATAGACCGTATCTTCTGAGCCAGATCCTGGCTCTAAAATGCCACTTCTCCATTAGATTCTGTGGAATCTATGTTTGGGAACTTCGAGATAGAATATTATCACTGACCAGGAGGAGAGCCTCGGCTGCTAAATTTAGGAAAGAAAAGTAAAAGAGGACACCCAGTTAAATTAAAATTTCAGATTTAAAAAAGGAATTGGGACATGTTTATATTAAAAACTTATTCATCGTTTATCTGAAATTCAAATTCCAACTGGCATCCTGAATTTTATCTTACCAACCCTAATCTTCCCCCTTCCCAAAGGAATACTAAACAAAATTGGAATATCAACTAGGAAAAAAGAAACAAACTAGTAATTCCTTTTTAATAGAAAGCTAAAATTATTATTAAGATAAAGTAGCATAAGATTACACAGAGTAAATAGTTCAGACACTGAGCAAGCACCCCTGGATGCAGGCACCATGCTAGACATTGGGAAGAGCAAAATGAACAGGACACAGCTCCTGTGCCCCAAACAACTCATGGTCTAGTAGAAGGAAGAGAAAGCAGAGCTGATACACATGTGAATGCAGAAAGGAATCTAGAGGAGCTGCAGATTTCACCCTCTCTTCTGCCCTCCGTAGAACCTGGTCTCATCACTAATGAAGTGTGACTAACAGGTGAAGAGATGTATTTTTTTTTTTGTTATTTTATTTTTGTTTTTTAATAGTTTGTTGTCAAGTTGGTTTCCATATAACATCCAGCGCTCATCCCCACAAGTGGCCCCCTCCATGCCCATCACCCATCACTCCCCTTCCCCTCCCCTCCACATCCATCAGCCCTCAGTTTGTGAAGAGATGTATTTTAAACAAGTAGTGCAGAACGGTCTGATTCTTGGTTAATATCAAAACCTGCACATTGTCAGATGATAAAATGTCAAAGCTGGAGATAACCTTAGAGATCTCATCCAGCATATCTGTTTGACAAAACAGAGTCTACAGCCCCGTATCTGTGACCATCAGAGCAGCTGTCCCCTAAGCTGCAGACTCTGTCCAGAGTCTTGTCCTGGCCGCTGCTTCTTCAGGTGACGTCTGGCCATGAGGACAGAGTGATCCATATCTCACGTTCCAAATGACAAATAAATTTGTGCTTCCAGATGCCAAAGCTGTCAAAGAGAGATGATTTTAAAAAGAATTTTTGTGTATGGTGTGAGAAATTGATCTAGTTTCATTCTTCTGTATGTCGCCGTTCAGGTCTCCCAGCACCATCTGTTAAAAACGCTGTCTTTTTTCCATTGGATACTCTTTCCTGCTTTGTCAAAGATTAGTTGTCCGTACACTTTTGGGTCAAATTCTGAGTTCTCTATTCTGTTCCATTGGTCTATGTGTCTGTTTTTGTGCCAATACCATACTGTCTTGATGATGACAGCTTTGTAGTAGAGGCTAAAGTCTGGGATGGTGATGCCTCCGTTTTGGTTTTCTTCTTCAATATTACTTTGGCTATTCGGGGTCTTTTGTGGTTCCATACAAATTTTTGGATAGTTTGTTCTAGTTTTAAGAAGTATGCTGGTGCAATTTTGATTGGAATTGCATTGAATGTGTAGAGTGCCTTAGGTAGTAATGACATCTTAACTATATTTATTCTTCCTATCCATGAGCATGGAATGTTTTTCATTTCTTTGTGTCTTCTTCAATTTCCTTCATAAGTTTTCTATAGTTTTCATCATACAGATCTCTTGTATCCTTGGTTAGGTTTATTCCTAGGTTATTTTAGGGTTTTTTGTGCAGTTGTGAATGGGGTCAGTTTCTTGATTTCTCTTTCTGTTGCTTCATTTTTGGTGTATAAAAATGCAACCGATTTCTGTACATTGATTTTGTACCCTGCAACTTTGCTGAAGACATGGATCAGCTCTAGTAGGCTTCTGGTGGAGTCTGTTGGGTTTTCTATGTAGAGTATCATGTCCTCTGTGAAAAGTGAGAGTTTGACTTCATCTTTGCCAATTCTGATGCCTTTTATCCCCTATGACCTAGCAATAGCACTGCTAGGAATTTACCCAAGGGATCCAGGAGTGCTGATGCATAGGGGCACGTGGACCCCAATGTTCACAGCAGCACTCTCAACAATAGCCAAAACATGGAAAGAGCCTAAATGTCCATCAACTGACGTATGGATCAAGAAGATGTGGTTCATCTATACAATGGAATCCTACATGGCAATGAGAAAGAGTAAAATCTGGCCTGTGTAGCAATGTAGATGGAACTTGAGGGTGTTATGCTGAGTGAAATAAGTCAGGCAGAGAAGTACAGATGCCATATGTTTGCACGTATAGGAGAATTAGGAGGAACTTAAATGGAGGACCATGGGGGAGAAGAAGGGAAAAATAGTTGGGGAGAGGGAGGGAGGCAAACCACAAGAGACTCTTGAATGCTGATAACAAACTGAGGGCTGATGGCGGTGGGGGAGAGGGGAGACGGGGTGATGGGCATGGAGGAAGGCATGGAAGAGGGTGTTAAATGGAAACCAACTTGACAATACAGTATTAAAAAATAAAATAAAACTTCAAGACGAAAATTAAAAAAAAAAAAAAAAGAATTACAAGAATGCCCGCTGCCACACAGTAATACTCCAATCAGAGCAAAGTGCACCGTGGGTTTACGAAGGAAAACAGAAAGTTATTAAAGTCAAATGTGATGCTTCCAGCTAATTCAGCAGATAAAATCTACTCATTCCATTCTTTGTCCTCATGAGGTTGAGTCATAGGGCTTATCTCTGGACTTAACTGAAACAAACTGGTTGGGAAAATTCACGCTGTGTTGACAACTGGTTCACAGAGCAAAGAGAGTATAGAAATTGACTTATGGATTGCTGATGCAGTATTTATTGCCTTCTTTCCTCTGCTTGTCACTTTAACTTAAAAGAATAAGGAGAAAGGAGGAAGGAGAAAGAATAGAGCTGAGATTCCATCTCTAAGAGAACAGGGTGAAATGACATCAGCATGATGGAGTACTTGTCTTCCTTTTCCTCTAACTTCCCTTTCTTTAAATACTCCTTTATTTAAGGCATCTTCCTCTCAGAGCCCTTGTTGTGTGGGGAAGCTTTGTCTCCATCCCCCTAGAAATAGTCTATGTTCCTATATATGTAAGTATAGGGTAATCTCTTCTAGAAATAGGAAAACTGATTAGGACGATGCTTATTAAAATGTAATAATATTACATTCATATTTTCTAATTTCCCAATCCACCCAATATTTCCATGTTCTAACAAAATTGATGAAACTTCAGGCATAAACACAGAGATATTTTTACTCATTATGGTTTTCCTTCTCTGCCCCCTACGCCCCCCATAACAATGGGCCATAAATATCTCTAGACAGATACTCTGTGTGCCTCATACTGGCCAGTCTTCTTGCCCTCCATTTCAGTAAAATGCCCAACACTCATCTACCTTTGGCCCTACGTACCCAAAACTTCTTTATTTTTCCAAGTCATGTGATTGCAGAAAATATTTGTTGTATTTTGTGCCTAATACCCCTCCTCCTTGTGGTTACCCCATTTTGTTCTGTTGATCCACACCCCACTACACTCAGCTCTCATGTTTCAAATGCGTTTGAGTTCACTCCACAATCTAGGCCTAAATTCTATGGTCAGACAGACCATGTGGGAGAAAGAAGGCTATAGCTTCCCTAGTGCAAAATTTCTAGATTCTACTCCTATGGCCATTGGAGTATGTTTAGGAAAGTGCCCGGTCGGAACCATGAGACACCTGCTGGGGACTCCAGGAAAGAGGCCCTCACTCATTCTCATGCAACTTTAACGTATTTTTTTTTTAATTTTTTTTTTTAAATCTTTTATTTATTTCTAGGAGAGAGAGAGAGACAGCGTGAGCAGGGGAGGGTCAGAGAGAGAGGGAGTGACAGACTCTGAAACAGGCTCCAGGCTCCAAGCTGGCAGTCAGCACAGAGCCCGACGCGGGGCTCAAACCCACGAACCACGAGATCATGACCCGAGCGAAAGTCGGACGCCCAACCGACTAAGCCACCCGGGCGCCCCCCTTGCAACTTTAACTTAAATAGGCGGAGCTGCTGCTGCCTCTGCCCACCACGAGCCGAGCCGAGACCCCGAGAATGGACCTAGAGTAAACAGAGGTACTGTTGAGAAAGACAGAAGCCAGGTGCTGGTGTTACCACCTGAGCTCCTGTATAAAACTAAAGTGCACCCGAAGCACTACTACTGAACCTTTGTGAACAATAAGTCAGCTCCTTCCTTATGCAGTTTAGATTTTCTATCACTTTCAATGAAAAGAACTGAATATAATTAGTGCACTTAGGAATATCTGAAACAATAAATAAGGGATCCTACTTTTTTTTTTTTAAAAAGGGGCAGAAAACCAGAAAGTCTTAAAATCAAAAATAAGATATCTTAAGTAAAAATTTCAATGGAAGTCCTGGAAGACAAAGTTGAAAAGATTCCACAATGCACACCAAAAAATGAAGTAGTGAAAATATTAAGAAAAAGGTTGGAGAATGGAGAATCAATTGAGAAAGTCCAATATTAGTCAAACAGGAATAGAGAGACAATTAAAGGAAAATAATTCCTAGAGCTGAAAAGACAAAAGTCTACAAGATGAAATGCCATGCAAGGTAAATAAAAAGGATTTATACCAAGGTATAAATATACACATATATATTTACACACACTGAGGTATACCTTATGCCAAGGTATAGTCTGATAAAACTGTAAAATTTTAAGGAAAAACTAATGACCATAAAGCTTCTAGAGAGTAAAAACAGGTTCCCTACAAAAAAAAAAAAAAAGGAATTCAAAGTAATATTAAACTTCTCAACAGAGTGCCCAAATGATATAAGATAATATCTTAAAAATTTGGAAGAAAAAAATTGTATGGATCTATAATTCTATATTACATAGCACCAGACATCCTGATCAAGGAAATAAGATTTAAAAAAAGATAAGGATTGGAAGAAAAAAGATGAAACTGATTGTCAGTCAACTCCTAGAAATAATGAGTTGAGCAAATTTCCCAGGGAAAAGATTAACTTATCAGTGGCATTATTCTACACTCACCAATTAGAAAATATAATTGAAACTAAGATACCATTCAGAGCAGCGACAAAGCCAAATGTGAAGAAAAATAAAAAGTTTTATATATATATGCAAGTCCTCCTTGGACACACCCTTCTTCAAAAAAAAAAAAATTCCATATAATCTGAAAACAATGAAATTAACCCAGAGTACTAGGAAAAGAAATCTCAAGACATTAGAAGGTATAAAGCTAAACAAGACATTAGAAGGCATAAAGAGGGGCGCCTGGGTGGCTCAGTCGGCTAAGTGTCCGACTTCAGCTCCGGCCATGATCTCTCATCTCATGATCTCACTGCTCGTGAGTTTGAACCCTGCACTGGGCTCTGTGCTGACAGCTCAGAGCCTGGAGCTGCTTCAGATTCTGCGTCTCCCTCCCCCACTCTCTCACTCATGCTGTGTCTCTCCTTGTCTCTCAAAAATAAATGTTAAAAAATAATTTTAAAAAAGAAGATATAAAGAAAAATGTCTCCAAAAAAGAATTTTGGAATGGATTTTATTCAGCAAATCATATGAGTAAGAGCCTGAAAGAACATACTGATATGGCAAAGAACCGTTTATTTTTTTCTCTCAACAAAACTTAAGTAGAAGCAACTTTGGAATCCCTGAGAAACATTTTAGAAACCTACAAAAAAAAAAATCATGGGACAAATAGGAAGGATCTTTTTTCAAGTGGCGAAGATTTGATTTGGTATATGTATGTTTCTTTCTTTATTGTTCCAATCCTACTGGCTCATGTTAAATAATATTACATGTACCACTCACAAAAATTAACTCGAAATGGATTAAAGCCTTAAAGGTAAGACCTAAAATCATCATAACACCTAGAAGAAAACATAGGGGAACACCTGCTTAACATTGGTCTGGGCAATGATTTTTTTGGATATGACATCAAAAGTACAAGCAATGAAAGCAAAGACAAGTGAGACTACATCAAAGTAAAAAGCTTTTACGCAGCAAAAGAAGCAGTCAGCAAAATGCAAAGGGAACCTATGGAATGGAAGAAAATATTTGCAAACCATAAATATGGTAAGGGTTTAATATCCCAAAATATGTAAGGAACTCATACAACTCAATAGCAACAAAAATTAAAAATAAATCCAATTTAAAAGTGGGCAGGGGCGCCTGGGTGGCTTAGTCAGTTGAGCGTCCGACTTTCGCTTAGGTCGTGATCTCGCGGTTCGTGGGTTCGAGCCCCGCGTCGGGCTCTGTGCTGACTGCCGGCTCAGAGCCTGGAGCCTGTTTCAGAGTCTGTGACTCCCTCTCTCTGACCCTCCCCTGCTCACGCTGTCTCTCTCTCTCCTAGAAATAAAAAATATTTTTAAAAAGTGGGGGGCAAAGGGGGCATCTGGCTGGCTCAGTTGGAAGAGCATGTAATTCAGTTGGAAGAGCATGCAATTTTTTTTTTTTACTGTTTTTATTTTATTTCTAGGAGAGAGAGACAGCGTGAGCAGGGGAGGGTCAAAGAGAGAGGGAGTCACAGACTGAAACAGGCCCCAGGCTCTGAGCTGGCCGTCAGCACAGAGCCCGACGCGGGGCTCGAACTCACGAACCGCGAGATCATGACCTAAGTGAAAGTCGGACGCTCAACCGACTAAGCCACCCAGGTGCCCCCAGCATGCAATTCTTGATCCCAGGGTTGTGAGTTCAAGTTCCACATTGGGTGTAGAGATTACTTTAAAATAAATAAATAAAAACTTTAAATAAATGAATAAATATTAAAAAGTGGGCAAAGGACTTGAATAGACATTTTTTCCAAAGAAGATATACAAATGGCCAACAGGTTCATTAAAAGGTGCTCAACATCACTAATCATCACTAATCACCTCAAACCCGTTAGGATGGCTGTTATCAAAAAGATGAAAAATAATAAATACTGGTGAGGATGCTGAGAAAAAGGAACACTTGCACACTGTTAGTGGGAATGTAAATTGGTTCAATCACTATGGAAAATAGTATGGAGGTTCCTCAAAAACTTAAAAATAGAAATACCATATGATCCCGCAATTCCCCTCTCGGGTACGTATTCAGAGGAAATGAAGTCACTGTCTTGAAGAGATATATTGAAGAAATATTCCCATGTTCACTGCAGCACTATTCACAAAAGCCACGATACAGAAACAACCCGAGTATGCATTGGTGGATGAATGGATAAAGAAACTGTAGTGTATATATGCAGTGAAATGTCATTCAGTCATGAAAAGGAAGGAAATCCTGCCATTTGTGTGCCTTTTGACAACATGAATGGACCTTTGGGGCATTATGCTGTGTGAAATAAGTCAGAGAGATGAATACTATATGATCTCACTTATACATGAAATCTTAAAAAACTGAACTCATAGAAACAGAGAGTAAATTGGTGGTTACCAGAACCACGGTTTAGGGGGGAATATGGATGAAGGTGGGCAAATGGCACAAACTTCCAGTTATATGATGTGTAAATTTTGGAGCTGTAATGTACAGCATGGTGACTATTGTTAACAACACTGTATTACATACTTGAAAGTTGCTAAGGAGGTAAATCTTAAACACTCTCACTAAAAAAAAAAAAAAAAAGAGAGAAAAAGAAAAAGGAAATTATGTGAGGTGATGGATGGGCTAACAAACCTTATTGTGGGGGGGTGCCTGGGTGGCTCAGTTAAACATACAACTTCGGCTCAGGTCATGATCTCACAGTTTGTAAGTTCGAGCCCCATGTCGGGCTCTGTGCTGACAGCTCAGAGCCTGGAGCTGCTTCAGATTCCGTGTCTCCCTCTCTCTCTGCCTCTGCCCCACTCATGCTGTCTCTCTCTCTCTCAAAAAAATGAATAAACTAAAAAAAAAAAATTTTTTTTTAAAGAAACATCCCCCCTCAAAATTTAGTGGCCTAAAGACCAATACACATTTCTTACAGCATGTCTATGAACAGATTGGTTGAGTGGTTCTGACTTAGGTTTCTCGTGAGGTTGAGGTGGAGAAGTTGGCTTCAATCTGCGGTCAGATCAAGGCCTGATGAAGGCCCGATGATCAGCTTTCAAGATGGCTCATTCACATAGCTTGCAAAATTGGTGCTGACTTTTGTCAGGAAGTCTCAGCTCTTTGCCACATGCTCTTCTACTTAGGGCTGCTTGCATGCCCTCATGACAGGATAACTGACTTCCCCCAGAGTAAATGATCCAAAAGACAGTAAGGCATAAGTTGCAACATCTACTCTGACCTAATCTTGAGAGTCACACACCATCTTTTTGGCAGCATGCTTTTGGTTACACAGGTCAACCCTATTCAATGTGAGAGAGTCCATGAATACAAGGAGGTGAGAATCACGAAAAGCAAGAAATGGCTGGTTCTATAGAGTATGAATAGATTCTTTCTAAGGTTGTTGAAATAAAGATGTTTGGGTATATTATTTAAAGTAACTGCCTCCAAAAGAACATGAAATAATATAACTAACAAACTCAAGGGAAAAGGTGGGGATGGGGAGAAGGTGGGAGTCATCTTCCCCATGAGGACATTGATTAATATAGCCTAACGTCGATACATCAAGAAACAGAGAAGAGGTGCCTGGGTGACTCAGGCAGTTGAGCCCCTCAGACCCTTGATTTCAGCTTAGGTAATGATCCCACGCATGGAGCTGACAGCATGGAGCCTGCTTGGGATTCTCTCTCTCTCTCTCTCTCTCTCTCAAAAATAAACATTTTAAAAAATGGAGAAATATGGGGGCGCCTGGGTGGCTTAGTCGGTTGAGCGTCCGACTTTCGCTTAGGTCATGATCTCGTGGTTCGTGGGTTCGAGCCCCGCGTCGGGCTCTGCGCTGACTGCCGGCTCAGAGCCTGGAGCCTGTTTCAGTCTGTGACTCCCTCTCTCTCTGACCCTCCCCTGCTCATGCTGTCTCTCTCTCTCCTAGAAATAAAATATTAAAAAAATAAAATAAAAAATAAATAAAAAATGGAGAAATATGAGTACTATTTACTCTGATGATAGCCATCTTTAGAATTAAAAATAGGGGCATCTGGGTGGCTCAGTTGGTTGGGTGTCCGACTTCAGCCGAGGCTGTAGTCTCACAGCTCCTGAGTTGTCAGTCTGTGCTGACAGCTCAGAGCCTGGAGCTGCTTCAGATTCTGTGTCTCCCTCTCTCTCTGCCCCTCCCCTGCCCACGCTGTCTCTCTCTGTCTCTCAGAAATAAATAAAACATTAAAAAAAAAAAAAAAAAGAATAGCATGGAAGATTTTCACTTCTTATTTAAAACAATTTGATACCAATCTATTTCTTAAAACTATGTGTACGTTTATTTAATGATAGTGACTTACAAAGTATAATTTTATCTTCAGAACATAAGCATGGTTTTCTATGCTGCACATGCTGGGATTAAACCAGAAACCGTATGCTGAGGTTCAAGAATCTTAAAATACGTTCACTGCCCCATAGCTAAGTGGTTACACTGACATACGCTTAATACGGCTTTTAATACTGTCAAACAAAGCATTGTGCAAACAGTAAACTTGTTTGGACTTTTTGACGTCCTAGGGTAAAGCAACTTTTACTAGGATTTCTTTTAGAAGTTAAGAATTTTCTTACTTTCCACAAATTCACACACTTTAAGAAACATCCTTTTTCATGTTTCACAAGTCCTAAGATGCAGTTGAAAATAAAAACTTTTAGTGAAAGATTAGATTCTTAAGCTTGTGGTGCTAGGGGCTATTGACCATTTTAGGGCCTGAATAAGAAACTTCCAGAAATAGAAACTAGTTGATTGCAGAAAACCAATGAAAGTATATCACCCAATAGAAATTTCTCTGTCAAACAGATCTTTAACTAAAATTAACCTGGTGAGTTAATTTCTTGGGTGGGAGAAGAGTGAACAGGATAATAGAGCAGCCGGCTTACTGGACCTCACTCCACAGAGAACACCCTGGCACTGACATGGAGGTGTAATAGGGAGGCAGTTGCTTTCTTTTCTTTTCTTTTTTAATGTTTTATTTATTTCTGAGACAGAGAGACAGTGTGAGCAGGGGAGGGTCTCAGAGAGAGGGGGACACAGAATCTGAAGCAGCAATGCTAGCTGTCAGCACAGAGCCCGACGTGGGGCTCAAACCCATGAACTCTGAGATCATGACCTGAGCTGAAGTTGGACGCCTAACCTACTGAGCCACCCAGGTGCCCCGACGCAGTTGCTTTCAAAATTTAGGGTGGGAAAGTAGACACCTGGGAAATATTTTTCATACAATATTTGACCCAATATGGAACGCAGGAATTACCCAAGCTGCCACAAAGTGTCAGACAAAACAAAAGAAAACTGAGTTAGCCTAAGAAGTCTGTTAGGGCCCTGGGATCAATCTGGCATTAAGTCCCAAACAGAGTTAACCATCTAGAGAACGGTTGCTTTCACTCAGGCTTCTTTATGGATTGAAAGCCTGTCACATTCCACTCGTTTCATGAGCATCATCTACAAGCCACACTAAAAATTAATTAGCAAAACAGATTCATCACTGCAATTATAGGACACAGAGAGTCTAGAGTCGGGAATGTAATGTTTGCCATAGAACTATCTGGCTAGAAAGGCCAGAAAGACAGGACTGCCTGCCCATAATGGGACGATTAATCAAAGTTCCCTAAGCAACTCTTCCATGGTAAGCCCACAATAAAAGAGGAGGAGCTGCAAGGCATCGTCGCAGTAGAACACAGCTCCGAACAACGTGATAAAACTGTAGAAACAAGGGGAGAGAGGCCAATCCGATACATCAATCAGAAACAGAGCAGCTAATTTTAAACACATGAAAATTTTACAGGCTAAGAGCTTCAACTGCAGACATGGACAGGGCCTTAAAATCTCACATGTTATTCCAACCTAAAGGACACAGTTAGACACAGACTGAGGCAGCTGCCGGCCATCCCCAGCGTCGCGTCTGCTCTTCCTGGCTCTCGAACGGCTCCGGCCGCCCGCACGGGGCTGGCCTACAAGCGCAGTTCCTCTCCCAGCCCGGCCACGAAGCTGCTCCGGCGCTGGACACTGGCCTGGCCTGGAGCTGGGGGTGCGGACTCCACACTGCGCCTCAGAGAGGCGCGCGGAGGGCTCTCGAGTGCCTTGAGCTTTGTTCCCTGCCCTTCAGGGAAAGCGCTTCCGTGGCGGTCTGCAAAATGAAGTCAGCGTGTACACAGGTTCCAGTGACTTCCAAATCCCCAGACGCAGCCGGCCCTGCGGCTGACTCTCTGTCTCCCCTCTGCAAGGTGTCTATATGAACCAACGCATTCTTTTAGCTTTAATTAAAGTTGGGTTTTTGTCACTTGAATTACTGTCTATCATCTGAGTAAATAGCTTATTGAAGAAACACCCCTCTTTAGGGGAATAAATGTAAAACATTTTTAAAAAATCATTGCCCGAAGCTATACCACTTTTAGTCTCCCTCTCTCATCTTTTAAAGATACACACAAATTAAATTCCTTTCAGTTTTTGTGTGAGTCAGCAGACTTTTTTTGAAAAGAACCAGATAGTAAGTAGTTTAGGCTTTGTGGGTCACCTGTGATCTCTGTTACATATTCTTGTTTATTTTGCAATCCTTTAAAAAAAACTGTCAAAACCATGGACTGGGGTTGGATTTGACCCATGGATTATTGAAAACAGTTCAGTTTTGAGCTTCAGTCTCACTGTCGGGAGGCACGTGCCTACAGTGTGCTGGGCGGCCAGGGTGCGCCCTCTGACACCAAGCGAATTCTGGAACTGCTCACACAGACCACGAGGGAAGTCGAGGCAGTCCAGCGTGACTACCACAGCCAGCAGCAGGGTGGGGCGAGCGAGGCGCCCGGGACACACAAGCTGAGGAGGCTCTCATGCCTAGGTGCTAACGCTGCACGTACAAGCCCAGGACTGTGTGCCTCCCTGAACTTTGCACCCTGGACGCCATCCCTTGTCTCGTCCTTCTCCCAGCGTAGACGACCACTAACTGCTCACTCCCAGCGTAGACGACCACTAACTGCTCACTCCCAGCGTAGACGACCACTAACTGCTCACTCCCAGTGTAGACGACCACTAACTGCTCACTCTTAAAAAGAGGGAACTGGCTCGCTTACTCGTTTCTACGTTTGCTGTTTGCTCAGAAAGCCCTGGGCTCTTGTTCCTGGCTTCTCCTGGAGCATAACTCACTTCGTATATTCATATCATCTCAGCCCATGAAACACTCCTACCCTCAACGGGACCCTGGGGGCAAGGCAAACCAGCCAAAATGCTGAGGCTCATGCTCTTATGGTGTGGTGAGTAACATACGCGGTTTTTTCTGACCCAGGAGTCTAATGTTTCTGCCATCGGACACGGAGGCTAACTTGTTAGCTCGCAAGGTAAAACCAGACCCTCCAATAGTTCTTGACGGTCACATGTGATGCAGAGCCCCGTTGCTGCACCCCTGCCCCGAGACCAGCTCCGTCATGGCGGATGCGGAGCCCCGTTGCTGCACCCCTGCCCGGAGACCCAGCTCCATCATGGCGGATGCGGAGCCCCGTTGCTGCACCCCTGCCCCGAGACCCAGCTCCATCATGGCCGGACGTAGACCCTGTTGCTGCACCCCTGCCCGGAGACCCAGCTCCATCACGGCCGGATGCAGAGCCCCGTTGCTGCGCCCCTGCCCCGAGACCCAGCTCCATCATGGCGGATGCAGAGCCCCGTTGCTGCACCCCTGCCTCTTAGCCCAGCTCCATCATGGCGGATGCAGAGCCCCGTTGCTGCACCCCTGCCCTGAGACCCAGCTCCATATTGGCCGGATGGCAAAGCCCCGTTGCTGCACCCCTGCCCCTAGCCCAGCTCTATCATGGCCCGATGCAGAGTCCCGTTTCTACACCCCTGCCCTGAGACGCAGCTCCATCATGGCCGGATGCAGAGCCCCGTTGCTGCACCCTGCCCTGAGACCCAGCTCCATCATGGCCGGATGCAGAGCCTCCGTTTCTGCACTCCCTGCCCGAGACCCAGCTCCGATCATGGCGATGCAGAGCCCCGTTGCTGCACCCCTGCCCCGAGACCCAGCCTCCATCATGGCCGGATGCGGAGCCCCGTTGCTGCACCCTACCCTCAGGAACCAGCTCCATCATGGCCGGGATGCAGAGCCCCGTTGCTGCACCCTACCCCGACCCAGCTCCATCATGAAGTGGAGTGAGCCCTGCTTCTGCACCCTGCCCGGAGACCCAGCTCCATCATGGCGGATGCAGAGCCCCGTTGCTGCACCTGCCCCGAGACCCAGCTCCATCATGGCCGGATGCGGAGCCCCGTTGCTGCACCCCTGCCCCGAGACCAGCTCCGTCATGGCCGGATGCGGAGCCCCGTTGCTGCGCCCCTGCCCCGAGACCCAGCTCCATCATGGCCGAATGCGGAGCCCCGTTGCTGCACCCCTGCCCCGAGCGGAGCCCCGTTGCTGCACCCCTGCCCCGAGACCAGCTCCGTCATGGCCGGATGCGGAGCCCCGTTGCTGCGCCCCTGCCCCGAGACCAGCTCCGTCATGGCCGGATGGCAGCTCCAGGACTTGCAGCAGCATCAATACTGTCTCCCTTTCCTCCTGCAAGTCTGGTGTTGGGAGCACGGAGGGCGGGCGAGGGAGGTAGAGACAAGTAGGTGGCGGTGGGAAGGGCCCCGCATTTCTATTGACTGGACTTGGTTCTGTCTCGTGCTGGTGGTTTTCTTGGGCTGCTGTCAGCTTCACCTCGCCCCCTACCGGAGGAGGAGCTTATTCCTTTGACCCTTATGTGATAAATGTCCTCAAAGCCCCTCTGGAGGTGGGCCGTCTTCTCACTTGACCGAGGTAACTGTACAGTTCCTGTCCTTCCTGCAATTTCACGTTCCTTCTCAAGGAGCCCAAAGAATCTCTATGGAACTCTTCCGTAGCCTGAGGGTTTGCAAACCTAGAGCAGCGTGGCAGCTCTGACCCTCTTCTCTGCAGGGACCCACTCCACATCCACATCGAGGTCCCTTCATCCTCTGCTGACACAGGCTTCTCTTGCTGACCTCTTGACTCCAGAGACCTGTAGACAGAAGCAGATAGTAGTTTCTACGTACACAGACTGCCCCAAATTCTATGGGATCTATTTCCTGCTCTCTCTAGGCTTTGTTCATACTCCACTGAAGTAACAAAACCAGAAGGACCTATTAAGACTCTTGGTCTCAGATCGATTGTGTTGAAGCCACCCATTCCATTCCCCCAAGCCTGGGAGAAACCACCAGGAGGAGAGGAAGAAGTCCCCTGCTACACTGTTTCCCCTTAAGGTCAAAATTTCACTCCCCCTTCCTCAGACTTTTTACATAAACTTGTGGGTGAAGAAAGTGGTTGATACAATAAATCCAGAATTTGGCAGTGTTGGTCAGTAGAATATGGGAGAATTTAGTACCCTTTGTTCTCAGCTTTGGGCCTTGCCAGCAATTCCAGAATAACAGGAAAATCCTTACTGAATATCACACCCTCATTCATAAGACATGGGTCTTTTTAAAGTAACCTCTACACCCAACATCGGGCTCAAACTTACAACCTGAAGATCGAGTCACATGCTCTACTGACTGAGCCAGCCAGGCACCCCCTAGGATATGGGTCTTTTAAACACTTTGGAAACGATCATATGCAACAACTTTGCAACACTGTTACGTTCCATTCTAAAATAAATCCCACAATGGGAAACTTTGTACTATTTTCATAGGCTTTAGTATATATGATGATAGCACAAACAAAAGCTGGTCTCAATTTTAAGGGAAACTTTTTTTCAAGAGAAATTTATAATACATTCAAACATATTAAACAGAAAAAACAACTTCAGAAATCGGGAAAACAGAAAATTTCCTTACTATAAAACTGTTGTCTGACTCAGTAGAGTGCTTATTGTTACTTCAGTATTCAAATTACTTTATTGTCCACAAAGGTGACACTACCAAATATATCATCTTGTGTAGGTTTAGGGTTGGCCTCAGAGGGGTCTAGATCTTTACAGCAGTGGTTCTTAAACTTCAGCCTGCATGCAGTGGAGGCCCCTGGTAGGCTTATTAAAACCCTAATTGCTGGACCCAACTAGACCATTTCTGACCCTATTGGGTGGTGTCTGAGAACCTGCATGGCTAACAAGTCCCCAGTAATATCAATGCTTCTGGTCTGGGGATCAAACTTAGAGAACCACTGCCTAGCACATCATTTTCTAGCTCAGGGCAGCCCAGGGGCCCAACCCGGCCTTTCTTTATGCAGTTTTATTGTAACATATACACTCATTCGTCTACAGATTGTCTATGGCTGCTTTCTTGGTACAATTGCAGAGTTGGATAGCTGCCACAAACTTTATGGCCTGCAAAGCCTTTCTCTCTCTCTCTCTCTTTTTTTTTTTATCCCCTCCAGAATATTCACTGTTGGTGAATTTGGTCCTTTATAGGAAAAGTTTGCTGATCTCTGGTCTAGAGTATCATCTTCTAGAGCAAAGCCAACTCTGCCACACAGCCTTCTCGACCGGGCAAAGGATTATAGAAGGTAAACATACAAGTGTAGCTGCTACCACAACTAGGGCTTATTTCATTAATTATGCAATTTGATTAAATTGTATAATGGCTTTGAGTCTGTATGGGTCATTTGTAGCTATATTCAAACTTTAAAAAATATTTGCTCAAAACTTTGCTTTATATTCAGGTCATTATTTTAATTCCTTTAATGAAAAAAAAAATTAAATGTCTCCATACACCTTGGAAGATAAACAACTGTTGCAATTATCTGTGTTATCCAGTAATGAGGGAAACTGGAAGGAGGCAGCATTTACTATAGTGGAGTTTATTTCTCATACAGAGATATACATACAAGGAAAAAAAATCTCATAAAGTCAAAATTATGCTTGGAAATCTAAGTCACCTTTAAAATACAGTATACAACATTTACAGACCATGTTGGAGGCAGACTCTCAATATGTCCAACACAGCCACTTTCTCCTTCAGCATTCAAACAGATGGCTCATTCTTTGGGTGAGCACCAGATGAAGTCGTTGGCTTGTATTTGAGGCCATCTTGTATAAAAAAAAAACCTTATCTTTAAACACTAGAATCACACCCTGCACAGTGAGAAGCTCACACTACAGGGCTTAGAGAATCTATGACCAATTGAGGGAGCTATAGATTAACATCTCCCTTTTAACACTTAGTCTGTGGGAATGCTCGAGAGAAATGGTAGGTGGAAGTGACTGCATGACTTAAATTCTCAGCCCTTCTCTATTACTCCTCTCTGGCCCAGAAAGCCAGCTGGAGTCATAAAATTTGAATGTATGGGCCTCACCTATGTCCATGAAGATACTGATAATGAAATAAAGGTCTTTTAATGGTGGTTCATATCCCACTCTTGATACCAATTTCTGTATTGCTCTGTTCAAAATAAGAAACATCCTAGGTAAATTTAAAGGAGAAAGACTTAAGATATATCAGCATCAATAACTAGTACTTTGACATTGTTGTCTCTGTTTATGTCGGGGCTTGTTAACTCCAGAAAATCCAAGCTGAAAGTTGACTGGGTCATTTCATCACTATCCATCATCTCTGACCCCAAAGAATCATGGTCATGGCTGAGTCAAAACCACAGCAAAATGAAAACACACAGACAAAGCTGCCTTGGGCTACTTTCCTCTGACAAAGGCAACTTACAGGCTGTCACTTTAAGGCTCCATCCTTATTTAGTACAAATGCCAAATACCAAGCCCTTCCAAATGATCACCAAAATCATTTGAAGGCATTATTCATATTTTCACAGTAAGTTCACATGAGATTATTTTTAGAAAGACAAATCCTTGGTTAAAAATTTTTAAAGATTCTTAAGTCCAAGTTTACTCACATTCCAAATAAAATTAAAATGGTACATAAGCTGAGCCTCATACAAATCATGTGAAGCTAGATATTAACCTTATTTTGCATATGAGAAACTGAAGAGCACAAATAAGTCACACAGGTTTTAAGCTAGAGCTGGACCCTGACCTGAGGTTTCCTGGGATTCTAAGGAGCTGACTTAGTAGGTTTCTTAATAGGTAAATCAAGAGCTAATGTTGGTATAATCGTAATGGGAACATGAAAAGAATATAAATTAATTACTATACAATAATTTTAGCTGTTGAATGTAGAAGTCCAAAATAGGAAAAGGTAAAACAGTCTGTGACAGGAGTTACAGCCTCAGGAAATGTAAATTTCCAGCAATTTGTATTACAGGGCTAGTGAAAGTGAGGAATGCCATCGCTATCTTGCTGAAATAGGATAACAAAAGTTTAAAAGGTTCTTATTCCTAGTAATGCTACCTTTCCCTTGGCATATTATTCATCTCTGATCAAGTGAACGAACTGAACTGTACCTCCTCCCTGTTTTGTATAAAAAATCAGAAATATAGTTTAAGGACGCTTGGGTTCATTAGAAAAAATGGATGGCTTAAACTTTTCAGAATTAATGTAAGAAATTCAGTATACTCATAAACCACTATTCATTTGATTCAGTTTAGTAAAATGTAATTGTTTCTTAAATTTAGTGCTTATGAGTGGAGATTGTGTAGACTGACCAACCCACCTTCCATCAGAACATCAGTCAGCGATTAAAGAAACATCTCCCCATTAAGGATGTAGGACGTCATGATTTCCTAATAGCTACCGTAATTTCACTTTGAGATTTAATGAACATATAACATAAAAAAACTTCTACCTCAATTTGTTTTAAAATCTGAGCCCACTACTGATTCATACTTAAAAACAGTTGTGTAATATCTAAACATACGTATTTTATTAGTCAGCAAAATTATGGTAGTATTGGTTGTCTGAATTCAATATACTTATTATCCATGTTTCTCTGCTTGCAGTTTGGACAGAACAACTGTCAACCTTTAGGACTGTCCTGAGCGCTGGAGGACACATAGCATCTTCGCCTCCAGCACACTAAGTCAATAAATAGTTCACTACAACCACAGCAGCGTGTGGGCATGATCCGTGAATGTGTCTCCAGACAGTGTGGAGACACCACCACTCCCTTCATCCCCTTCAGGAACCACGGTGATGGACATTACAGGAGACGGGGACGAAGTCTGGCAAAGCTAGTCAGTTCTTTTGAACAGAGTTTTACGAAACTAGATAGGTTCAATGTAAGATTTAGCTGGGAAATTTTCCTATAACAACTCATAACGTGACTTGTTGACTAATTCATTACTGAGCTAGATTTGATTCTGGAATGATACATCCATATGATATTATAAATAATGAATACTGTTTATTCTACTAGATACTTGTGTTCGTTTAGGCCAAAGAAGGGTTCGGAGTCAGAACTCTAAACTCAGGAACTGTACTGCTTTCTTCCTTCCTTGGCTGCTACCTACCCCTAAGTACCACATAGGATTTGGTCCTCTTTTTAACCTGAAAGAGTAAAATATAATGGAAAATCAGGGTATCTCAATTTATTAATTTCACATACCATCCAAGATTTTTCTTTAAAGCAATTCAGATTTATTAATACTATTGTTTTTATAGAGCACATTTATATATCAGTTTAAGACTTACTTTTGTTACGCCTCTACATATCACAAAGATATTACACTATGAAGCCTTTGCACAATTATGTATATGAACGCCAAACCAGAAAGCCTTCACTGAATTAAGACCACACAGAGGAAACTTTATTACGATGTATGTGGATCTGAAATCTAAAAAGTGGGTACAGAATCAATCTGCTTTCACACTTTTTCTTCAGTAATTCATCTGCCAAAAAAAAAAGGGGGGGGAGGGAGGCAAATTTTCACTAAAAATTTTTCAAGTCTTCCAATCGAAACCACTCCTTAGCACACAGCCACAGAATCTTTGTTTTATATACGCTTGTTTTGAAAATAACCCAAAATATCCATTACATTTGTGTATTTGTTATAAGCTGCCATGTACATTATAGATCCCTGTCTACATATGCACATAAACTGGCTATATTTACTGTAATAATGAGATTGCCTCTATAGAGTAAATGATACAATAAATGTTCAACTGTTTTGAATGGTTGATTTCTATTTTATGGTCAGCGATATGTCTTCATTGTTTCGAAAATGTAGGCAACTGAAATTAAACTGCCAATACCATTCCTCTATATTAAGCACTAATAGGTGTGTTATACATGAATACATCCTATGCAGTCCTCTGAATCAGGTGAAGAAAAATAATAGCCATAACTTGCTTAAAAAGTCATATAAAATAGCTGCCATTCTTGCTTCTAGTTTTGGATTAATATTTTTAATTTGGAGAATTTAGAAATATACAGGAAATGTGTGACTCGTAGACTAACATAATTCCATGTCTATATAATAATCCGAGTTGTGATTTACAACAGATACCAAATACAATGCAAGCTTATTACAACTATCAAAGGCTTCTTCATCCTAAAACATTTATGCTCTGAATTGCTGCTAGCTCTAACATGTTTATATCCATTTTAAGTATTCATTTGCTTAAATTTAAGCTTTCTGCCCAGCAGCACCCTAAGAAATTTTTAAACTATATTCTTGACTTTTTAATATCTTTTTACTTTGATCATGGTCTAGATTGTAGATATCTAGAAAATCCAAACATTTTGGGGTATATGTATTGTTGAAATATTTCAAAACAGGTAATACTATTTGAGGCTAAAATAAAGGAAACTTTCAGGGTCAAGAAACTCCAAATCTATAAAAAATATCTGCGATCAAATAGGCGGCATGATGCCTGATGTTATTTAGGGAGGCCAAAGTTTCCTAACATTTATAACAGGAAACACACGAAATGTAAGTGCAAGCGCAAAATGAGGACACTAAAAACCATAAAAAGCCACGTAACTGGTAAAATACCAACGATATTCAACTAACAAGTAAAATTTTTGTATAAAGGCTTTCACTGTCAATTTCAGTGTGTGTAGTTTCTGAAACCAATTGGTTGGAGAAAGGGGGCTTTCCTAAACTGAGCAAAAGCTTAAGATAACAGTTCTCATGAGATCCTTAGATCTTTTTTTTTTTTAAGTAAAAAACCAAACACTTCCCAAATCATTTTATTAAGTATTTTTTTTAATATTTTTTATTTATTTCTAGGAGAGAGCGAGCGTGAGCAGGGGAGGGTCAGAGAGAGAGGGAGTCACAGACTGAAACAGGCTCCAGGCTCTGAGCTGGCAGTCAGCACAGAGCCCGACGCGGGCCTCGAACTCACGAACCGCGAGATCATGACCCGAGCGAAAGTCGGACGCTTAACCGACTAAGCCACCAGGCGCCCCGAGATCCTTAGATCTTAAAAGTACAAAACAAAGTCCTGACTCTCAGCCTTGACTGCATATTAGCATTACTACAAAGTTGTTTAAACAAACAACACCCCCCCCCCAAAAAAAAAATCCACCCGTGCCCTTGCTCTGTCCCCAGAGACTGGTTCAAGTGTTTGGAGTGGGGACACAAACAATCCTATTTATTACAAGCATGCAGGCGACCCTAATGTACAGACAAGGCTGAGACCCACTAAACTACAGCAAAAATCAAATGAAGGAATCAGCGAAACCGGACAGTAATCTTGGAGTCTGACGACCTGTCATGGAAATAAGCTCATCCACGCCAATATAAAAAATACAAGTGACTACTTTATTAAGACTGAGCACATTCTCATTCCGATTGAATTTTAAATAGACAAGAAAAAACCATTCCTCCTGCCTTTTTACTCCACGAGGAACATAAGAAGCGTAAGATGAAGAGTGCCTTAACGGTCAGCCGCGAAAGCCTCCATTCGGCCGTTCAGAAGGACTCGGAGGAGCTCACCTCTCAAGGGCCAGCCCTCCCACCCCTAACCTGGATCTACTTGCCTCTGAGCCTATTCTACACGGAATGTTCTCTCTTCTGTATCTCAGCTCTCTCTTGAATCCATCGCACTAATATTCAAACATTTTAGACTCGTCCGTCTTAAAACACACGCCTGGATCCCTGACATTCTTGCCCGTGAGCCCTCGGCGCCGCTCACCAAGGCAGCGGCTGAGTCCTGGGCATCTCGTCTCACAGCGGAGTCGCCAGGTCCTTCCTTGGAACTGCCTAACAGTCTCTCAGACAGCTCGCCCCTCTGCGTGACTACTGACACTTCCCCAGTTCCAGGCCTCCTTTGCGCCTGTATGCAAGTAGGGAACAGCCTCATAACCCGGTGTTCCGAGTCACTCTTCTCCCAGATCCCTTCTCAGCATGATAGCCAGTCAGCTCACTTTGGCAATTACCAAACCCAAGCTTCAGTTTCGTCACACGTAACATCCATTTTCCCCCGCAGACTTTGCGGGATTATTGGAAAGATCACACGAACACTAGACAAGAGAAGTTAGCAACCGCAAGACACACAGGGTAGCTACTGTATTTATGAATGTGCAAATACTTAACAGCAAGTAAACTACTTACTTTAGGGGAGGAAATATAATATTCAGGGACTAAATCAAAAGGCCTATGGAGTCATGTTCATCTTGCCCCCACCAACATTCGAGGCTCACTTTAGACTCCACACACCAGCCTCGTAAAGTTCCCTGTGTCTGGAACGCTTTCCTTGCCCCGCTTGGCCAGCGAACTCCTGCTCATCATTCACGTTTTGACATAATCTTAATTTCTTCAAGAAACCTGATTCCCGCACCTCCCTTCCCCGCAGCGTCAGGTCTCCCAAACCTGACTTGTCAGACATCACATTTGTCATTACCTGTTCCACGACCTGCCTTCCCACTAGCCTGCGTGCCTCACGAAGCGTGTCTATGGTCCCCCGAATAAGCACCATGACTGGGAGAATATCGGTTTCCAATACTTAGTAACTGAATTTAATGACATAACTGGGTAACACCCGCAAGTGCCCCACTCTAATAGAGGCCGGGGCTCCCTGCATCAGGAGTGGGGATTGCTGGCATTTGCTTGGTCTCCTTTGAGCTTCACCAACCAGAAACGCTGCACCATAAAGAGTAAGGAATGTACCTTCATTTTTTATTTCTAATATGACTTTTTGAATATAAAAGCTAGATGTCTAACGTAACTTCTGTGGAGGTAATAACAGCTGCTTGGCACCGTAAAGATCTTCACAAGTGTCTTGAAACATTGTTTAATCTCCTTGAGCTAGTTTTCTACTGAATTTAACTTAAACTAGTTCTCTTTTCTCAGTGGGACCAGAAAGACTTGGTTTTGTTCCCACTAGATACATCTTGCTTTAATGCTATGGGTCACATGAATCTAATCTTTTTTTTTATATAAATTAAATTTTTTTAATGTTTCATTTATTTCTGAGAGAGAGAGAGAGAGAGAGAGAGAGAGAGAGAGAGAGAGAGAGAGAGAGAGACAGCATGGGCAGGGGAGGGTCAGAGAAAGAGCAAGACACAGAATCTGAAGCAGGCTCCAGGCTCTGAGCTGTCAGCACAGAGCCCGACGCGGGGCTCGAACCCACGAACCGCGAGATCATGACCTGAGCCAAAGTCGGACATTTAACCGACTGAGCCACCCAGGCGCCCCTACATGAATTTTTAAAAAACAGATTTCTGGGGCACCTGGGTGGCTCAGTCAGTTGAGCATCCGACACTGGCTCAGGTCACAATCTCGCGGTTCGTGGGTTCGAGCCCTGTGTCGGGCTCTGTGCTGACAGCTCAGAGCCTGGAGCTGCTTCAGATCCTGTCTCCCTCTCTCTCTCTCACCCTCCCCTGCTCACGCTGTCTGTCTCTCAAAAATAAATAAATAAATAAATAAAAGATAAAAAAAAAAAAAAAAGATTTCTGTTGCTTGGAGGAATGTGATAAATTAAAAAAAATAGAATCAAAACTAAAAGTGTGCCTATGTAAAGATATTGTTTTACAAACTTATGTTTTTACATACAAATTTTTCTTAAAATACTATGCATTTCCTCTGACATTCTGCACTGAGAGGTAATTATTCCTTTTTCCCTTGAAGTTTCTCTCTTAAAACTGAGTCCTGACTTCTGGCTCAACACTTTCACAGGCTGCCTTCGGGTTTTCACCTACATATGCTTTAGCCCTATTTATTTTATCCATTGGAAAGGTCAGTATGGCTGATTTTTCATGTATTTCCTCCCTTCTTCCATCTCCATTCATTTCCTAGTACCATTTTTGACTCATTTGATGGTACTTTCTTACTTATCAGTCTTCTAATTCACTTAAGCCAAAATTCCTTTTTTCTACCAATTGCGAAATCACTTCTTCCTCCAAAAGTATATTTTTTTTGCCCAATTTTTGCTTCTACTGGATAACTCAAAATATTTGTTTGCACAAACTACACTGTGCAGTACTGTGGGAAATACTGTTGTAGTACTGTGGGAAATATTTTCATTAAGGAAATGGACAAATCTCTTTACTATGTTAAAGGACTTTTATAAATCAGGTAAAAAAACAACAACACTCAAATCTCCTCTCTCCTCTGCCGAAATATGAATAAAGGGCAGTTCGAGGAAAAAATACTCAAATAGCTCTTACATATATAAAAAAGCTCTTATTCAGAAGATACCCTTTTTTTAGACCACAAAGGCTAACTATAGCATAATACAGCTGGAGAGGCTAAAGGGAAACAGGTACTCTTATCATTCTGGTGAGAGAAGAAACTAGAATATTCTCTAAGGAGGCAGGAGCTATAAAAATTAAAGGCACTCTACAGGCTGTAATGTAGCAATTCTACATCTAGAAATCCACTCTACAGATATACTAAATACAGCACTGTCAGTAATAGCAAAGGATTACAATCAAAACAATGGTTAAGTAAATGATGAAACATTAATATGAAGCTGTGAAAAAAGAAAGCTGCTTTATATGAGGATATAGAATAATTTCTAAGACACACTTCAAAAGAAAAATCTAAGGTGCATGGCATTTTATTACATGTATGGGGAAAAAATTGAAAAAGTTGGTAAACTTACAGAATATGCTTGGAGGGCACAGAGATTAAGTAACAATGGCTATCCCTGGTGGGAACCAGAAGACGGTGGTTCAAAGCAAGAGAGTCACTTTTCACTTCGATACCTATTTTGAACACTTTAAAAATTTACAGTGTTGGAGCACCTGGCTTGTTCAGTAGGCTGAGTGTCCAACTTTGGCTCAGGTCATAATCTCACAGTCTGTGAGTTCAAGCCCCACCTTGGGCTCTGTGCTCACAGCTCAGAGCCCAGAGCCTTCCAATTCTGTCTCCCTCTCTCTTTGCCCCTCCCTGGCTCATGCTCTGTCTCTCAAAATTAAATGAACATTAAAAACAAAAATTTAAAGTGTTGGGGCGCCTGGGTGGCTCAGCAGGTTGAGAATACAACTTCAGCTCAGGTCATGGTCTCACGGTTCATAACCTCGAGCACTGCATCAGGCTCGCCACGGTATGCCTGGAGCCTGCTTGGGACCCTCGGTCTCCCTCTCTCTCTGCCGCCCACCCCACCCAAAATAAATTAACTAACAAAAAATATTTTTTAAAGTAAAAAGCAAAATTTCAAAAGGTAGCAGTCCCTGGCTGGCTCAGTTGGTAGAACATATGACTCTTCATCTCAGGGTCATGAAGCTTACTTTAAAAAAAGAAAAGAAAAGAAAAGAAAAAGGATAAAAATTAAAGTGTATACTAGTTACCAACTGAAACAGATTAAAAACAAGTAAGAATAAATCGAAATGTTTAGTTATTGGTACTACTTATGTTGCAAGATGACAGTGGACGTGTTTTCTTTATGTATTTCTTTATGCATATTGAGCTTTTTTGTAATAAATATTTTAAAGGAGATGGTAGTATAAAGGGGAAAATTCCATGGGGCACCTGGATGGATGAGTTGGTTAAGCCTCCAATTCCTGGTTTTGGCTCAGGTCATGATCTCATGGTTCATGAGTTTGAGCCCCACAACAGGCTCTATGCTGACAAAGCCTGCGTGGGATTCTCTCTCTCCCCAGCTCATGCTGCCTCTGTCTCTCTCAAAATAAATAAAAACTTAATAAAAAAAAAACAAAAAACAAAAAGAGGGGCGCCTGGGTGGCTTAGTCGGTTGTGCGTCCGACTTTCGCTCAGGTCATGATCTCACGGTTCGTGGGTTCAGGCCCTGCGTCGGGCTCTGTGCTGACAGCTCACCGCCTGGAGCCCGTTTCAGAGTCTGTGACTCCCTCTCTGATCCTCCCCTGCTCACGCGGTCTCTCTCTCCCTCCCCTAGAAATAAAAACGTTAAAAAAAATTTTTTTTAATAAAATAAGAAGAAAAAGAAAAAAAAGAAAAAGGAGGAAATTCCAAATAAGAGTCTAAGAAAAGACCTAGGGGGTAGGATGAATACAAAATACTTAGATTTTAATAAAGAAGCCAGACTAACAAAAGCAGACGTTTTCTAACAGTGAGATAAACAACTATGCCTCACATACAGAAAATCTGTAATAACGCTATAGAACGTATGAAAGACTAGGTCGGTAGCTCGACTGCCATGGCATTTTTGGTGCTAGGCCAAACAGTCTAAACCAAGCCAGGGGCCTCTGTTGACATTACAGCAGAAAATGACAAAAATACTGTTAAGATTAATCTGATAGGTTAGAAGATGGCTACTCTAGAAGTAAAAGTAGCCAATTTCTGGCCCGAACATGTTTTCTGTGGCACAAGTAGTATTTTAAGGTCTGCAACAGCCACCACACAAAGTCCAGAAGTTGGGCATTCACTGTGAAAGGCCCACAATCCACATGACAAACAGAGATTCCCTCCGTAGACACCAGCTGCTCTGCATGTTCCCTCTGCTGCGGCCTCTCTCATGCCTGTCATGCACCTCACTTTTCTGGCGTCCGGCGTTTCCGACTGCTACCAGGCGTCCGAGTTAAGTCACCTGACGTGACTCAGGCACGAGAGTATGGAAGCGAATGATGGTGGGAGAGCAGGACCCAAGAGGCAGGCTGCCCGATGCGGGTGTAGCCTCGGGAGCCACACTCCCTGGTGGGAGTCCTGGCCTCACCACTGACCAGCGCTGTCACCTGGGACGAGTGAGCTACTCTCTCTCTGCTTCACTTTCCCCATCTGTAACAGGAAGACATCCAAGCACCTCCCTCCTAATTGTTAAGGGTTAAAGGACTAAATATTTATTATAAAGCACTTAGCACAGTGGCGGACACAGAATTAGGTTTCAAATCTACTGCATGGCTACCATGAGCCTGGTTCTAAGAGAAATAAAAATTCACAGACTTTACATCTGATAGGGATAGTAGAGGGAAGGGGAGTTCTCAAAGATGACGGTACAATGGAGATTTAGAAGTTATCGACACAAAGGTAACGGAAATCCTGGCAACAGATGAATTCTTCAAGGGACATTTAGATAAAAATCACAGAGCTGTGAACTAACCCTCAAAAGTTACCCTCTGATTACATGAAGATGAGGAGCCAGAGTGTGTCTGGAAAGGTAGTGTCTCACCTGGGGTTCAGGACAAGAAGAGAACCGTGTCAAATTTCCAGAATCAATAACTCCATCTCACAATTTTAAGATTTTAGTTTCAAGTTACTCCTGATGACCTCGCTGCATTCAAATAATGACTATAAATAGTAGAATTATCTCCATTCCACCAATGAAGAAAAAACTCAAATTAGTACGTAAACTACAGTAAGTTATAAAACAGGAAATCAAAACAATAAATGAATGAATAACTTTCTCCTATGACAATTCTATAAGAATCAGGATAAGTTGACCTTAATTTCACAGAACAGAGTAAATATTATGCTTCTCTCCCACTTTTGTGAAAAATAAAAACCAAATGAAGAAACTTGCTAATCCTAACCAAAAAATCAGAAACATGCCAGAAAAGGAAAAATAAACAACCTGACATTTTTCCTATTTGCCCAACAGGTTAATCAGTATCTTTCATTAATTTTTACGATTCAAAAAAATGTCTTATTCATCCTCCTAATAATATACTTGAGTACTTACTACTAGGCAGGTACAGCTATGGACTTTCTCAGTTCTCAGAGCTAAGCTGGGGAGAAACACTGGTAGATATAATTTTGACCTAATGTGATAAACGCTACACTGAGGGCATGTACAGGAGCGGCTGATCCAGACCCAGGAGAGGCAGGTGCGGCCCGGGGAAGGACAGGAACGGAAGACGCGTGGGAATTGGTCGGGCGGTGCCAGGCTCAAGAGTGACCAATAATGCTTCCATCACAAAAATGCAATATCCATTCAATTTTAATTGTGTTACCTTTTATTATTTTACAATGTATTTCAAAAAACAAAAAATGCCGTTACAGTTGCCTTAACTGCTCTATAAGACCTGGAATAAAAGAACACTTAGAACACACAGACATCAAGCTGTTAATACCTACTTGTACTGAACCACTGCTACCAAAGTGATGGAGTTTTTTAAATAGGCAGATGTGTGGCAATGCAAAATAAAATACAAACTTGTCAAAACAGAACAGTAAACTTTGTTTTAATGGCTATAGAAAGGAGGTGGTTTTGTTTTCGTTTTTCAACACATCTGGTTCTGGCAGCAAATTGTATTATGCACTGAAAGCAATTCATGCCCTGAAAGCTTCTATTTGCAGTTGTGCGCGTCATCTGAATCCGAGCCCAGACACATGAAAAGATCATTCTTAATACCCTCGATACCCCTCCCTCCAGAAGGTCGTGAACTCAAGATTCTTGTTGAAGTATTTTACAATAATTTTTTTTTTTTCCCCAGTGAAACTGGATGCTTTTAATTTTCTCTAAAAGAGAAGCAATGAAAATGCAAGGAAACCCTCCAGGGTCCAATCTTCACTTCACATTCTCCCCAAGTAGTAAAATAGCAGCTCTACATGTTGATGAAAATGAATTTCAATTTCTCCACATTAGTTTCGTAATCATATGAGCCCTAAAATTTATCTGTATTTCCAAAAAGAAAATTTTAGGTGCCAAATATTTCAGGAATTTAATAAAGCATTACATATGTAATTAGCTCTTATCTACTAAAAAATATATATATGTATAAATATTTATATTTATTTCTCTTACCTTCACTGAAGTTCTTTTTTTCTGGCTGGACATGAGAAACAAGATTAAGGGGACCAATGCTGGCTTTATGTCTTTATAAGCAATAACTTGAGTTTTTCATTCAGTACGACTGCATGTTCATAATAAATTCACAGAAGGCAATACAAGGACACACCTACTGAACAGGCATTTGCCAAGCAAGTCAGGTGTCAAGGTTAGACTCTTATCTACCCAGTGGGACTGCGGCATTATCCGCATCCAACTTTTGTTTTCTTTTTTCAAGTCAGTTCTTTACTTTTTTTTTTTTTTTCCTAGCAAGGGACGGTATATGACCACAAAGTCAGGCTGAGTGACCATTCACAGTTGCTCCCAACAGTATGCCGGACGGAACTCGTAAAGAGCTGATATAAACCAAACTAAACAGTAGTTAACTGGAACCACAGCTGGTCACATTCAGTCTCCAACAGCACTTTGCTAATACACAGGTTTCCTCCTTCTTGACTGATTTTCTGTTAGTCTTATTAAAATTACCACAAATAAGATCGCAAAGCTTTTGTCGACTTGTATTTTTAGAGGACTGCTACTTTCATATGAATATACCTTAATTCACCAAATGTCTTCATAGTAATGTTCTTTCTATAAACATGGTTGGCAAAATAAAAAAGGCACAAGCGGGGGATAACGGGAAGCATGTTCAACTTTCAGTGAAGAGTACCAAAGCAAGTATGTGTCATGAGGAAAAGCAGCGAAAAATATTCAGTGATTCATGCACAACTTGAGCTAAACAACAAAAAAACAAAAAACAAAAACCTTCTCTTCAGATAGGTCCTGAGGCTTGAGGAGAAAACAAGTCTTCCTGTGCTTCACGTAAAATAAAATGTAAAGCTGCACGTACACGTGTTTGGTTTAACAGTGGACCCATGTTTTTTCAAAACGTGAGGCAACTGAAGGAAAACAAAACCAAAGCACCTTCCTAAACACAGCAACTGCAGCTGTAGCCTCCGTCCTTTCACCCCCGAGTGGGGCAAAACGCCCAGTAAAAGTAAAAGGCAGCAAACGCAATCAGGAGATCTAGAAACCTTTCATGATAACTTATTGTAAATTGCACTTGACAGTTCACCACAACGGAAAACTGGCCCCCTGTTGGTGCACACAGTCTTTGAGGCGCACACTGAAGTCACCAGTAAAAAGACCTGGACAGGAAGTTGGCGGCTGTGCCCAGCCAGCCGGACCCACGCTCCGGGTGCGAGCCGACCCGGGACACTGCCTTGTCCTGTTCTTTCGTGGGGCTCTCATCCTCAGGCAGGTAGTCAGGCAGTTCTGTGTTCTGTTCTACTTCCACAGGCGTGTCCTGGAATGGGACCAGCATCTGATAAAGAGAACGCGGCAGGAGTTACAAAATCAACCTGACCGACACAGACCCACGTCCTAAGTTAAAGGTCAACTACACTCCTCATTCTAATCGTCGTAACTATTCTCAGTGGCTGTATTCCTTTAAAAATGCCCCTCTTACATGAAGAAAGGCCCAACGGCTGAGCACGGCATTAGGCAGAAATATACTTGAAAATTAAGATGCTCTTCTCCTGAGGCTCTAGGAATAAATGTGCAACCTCTGTGTATTTAAAGAAAACAGGAGGTCTTCACGGTATCTGGCTACTGTGGGCCCCGCAGGGCCACTGAACCTTTCTATAGAAACACAAATAAGCTAAGGGGATACAGATTTGTTCTCCCTATCACAAAGATGGTGGTCAAAGTATCAAGACGCAAAAATTTTCACTGTATTTACCTACCCAATGGTGGAAATAGACATTTATACTTTGGACTGACAAAACTAATTAGGGTTAGAAAGGGGCTCCTGGGTGAGCATCTGACTCTTGATTCTGGCTCAGGTCATGATCCCAGGGTCTTGGGATCATGTGCTGAGTATGCAGCCCGATGAAGATTCTCTCTCTCTCTTTGTCCCTCTCCCCACTCACTCCCTCTAAAATAATATAACATACATAAAATAAAACCAACACGAGGAGCCTCTATATCCCTTATTTCTATATAAAATTAGGAAGACCTATCCACTGAGATAGACTCTGAAATCTATAAAATGTAAGAACAGAGCTTGAAGTCTACAACAGATCTCTATGAAAGAGCTATTAGCCAAGAAACAGTAAAATAATCTGACCCAATCACATTCCTATATATTTGGCAACTAACAGCCTGAAAATACTAGCAATTTGCCAGCCATACAGAATAATCAAGAATCAGGTATAAAGAAAACTAAATAAAGCATTTACCTCTTCTCCACTTTCACTTTTCACAACTTGCTGAGCCTTCATAACCTTGGTTGATGCTATTGCTGATGCCAAAGCCTAGGCCAGGATGAAAGGGAACAAATTTGAACACGTGATTTGTTCACCTATAACCTCAAGCACATTCAGCCATTTATTTAAAATACTAACCTCTGCTTTCAAATCTGAACGGATCCGCACCACACATCTCTGAACAGCCATTTGAAAAGTAAAGCTAATAACACCTTTAATTTTTAACAAAGCTTCTTCACAGAGATTTCTCCGAGACTGAAAAGGTAAAAGCAAATTATTATTACAATTGATAGAATGTTAAATAAATCAACTCAAACCACACTGAATTAGTCATTATATGGGGGGAGAACGGGGAGCAAATGTTCCAATTTCAGTTTTACCATCTCATACATGAGGGCACGCTGGGGGTGCTGTTTAGTCAAGCTTACTTTTTTTTTTTTTTTTTTTTTTAAATGTTTTTATTTATTTCTAGGAGAGAGAGAGAGAGACAGCGTGAGCAGGGAGGGTCAGAGAGAGAGGGAGTCACAGACTGAAACAGGCTCCAGGCTCTGAGCTGGCAGTCAGCACAGAGCCCGACGTGGGGCCTGAACCCACGAACCGCGAGATCATGACCTAAGCGAAAGTCGGACGCTTAACCGACTAAGCCACCCAGGCGCCCCACTTACTAACTTTTATAAGATCAACAGAATAGTAATTTCTGCTGGAATTTTTTAAGCTTCATTACTAATACTTAGTTTTAATCCTTTTTATCAGAAATAAGTTAGCCAGTCTTAATTTCTATCTTAATTCAAATGGAATGGAAGAATAGTACAGAAAAAAAAAATTGCTAGGGGTGAGGGAGAGGGGAAGGGGTGATGGGCATGGAGGAGGGCACTTGTTGGGATGGACGCTAGGTGTTATATGGAAACCAACTTGGTAATAAACTATGAGAGAAAAAAAAGAAAAAGAAAAAAACGCTGAAAAGCAGAGGTTCCTCTAGCTCAAAGGTAAGCAAATTACAGTCAGCCAGCTGTTTTTACAAATAAAGTTTTACTGGGACACAGCCACATACATTTTTTACATAAATGAGGCTAGTTTCATACTATAGCAGAGTCAGTAGTTATAACAGAGACCATATGCGCTACCAAACCTAAAATATTTACTATCTGGACCTTTAACGAAAAGATTTGCTGACCCCTGCTCTTAAAGGATAAATTCTAATGGACTGATGCCACAATTAGTGACTGTTCAGTACCTGAGTGACTTTTTTTTTTTTTTTAAATATTTTTTTATTTATTTCTAGGAGAGAGAGAGAGAGACAGCGTGAGCAGGGGAGGGTCAGAGAGAGAGGGAGTCACAGACTGAAACAGGCTCCAGGCTCTGAGCTGGCAGTCAGCACAGAGCCCGACGCGGGGCTCGAACCCACGAACCGCGAGATCATGACCTAAGCAAAAGTCGGACGCCTAACCGACTAAGCCACCCAGGTGCCCCGAGTGACCACTTCTTAAAGCACCCGGTATTTATAAACATCACTGCGCCCTTCCCTTACGGCATTGTCAGTGGTCACCACTACGTTTCAGGGTCGTTAATATAGTCTTCTTAGGTCTCAATTTCCTCTGACAACACAACACAACATACCCTTCAATACACTATTAATAATACACTACTTTAATAAACTAGTAATAATACACTATTACACTTTACATTTAATACACTATTAATAATACACTACTTACACCATTGATTATTCCATCTCTGTCTCATCTTACCTCCTAGGTCCAGTGGCTAAAACTAAGTGATTTTCTTTGTACTTCATCCCTCAGTAGACTATTTTTATCACCTCAGCCATCATTACCATGGATAAAAGGGATGTGTATCTCCAATATGACTTGATTTTCATTTGTTATCAGATATATCCACTTGGATATCAAGTGGTCATCTCAAACACAAGATCCAAAGCAAAAATGGATTAAAAAGTAACTACAGTTGCACTATATCCCTCCCTCCACCTCTGGTTCACGTATCATTATCACCACCTCTACATTTTCCGGTGTCTGTACTGAGACCAGGTTCTGATTCAGCACTTCTGAGGGGACAAGAATCTGCAACTGACCCAAAGTCTCGGGCTCACCCTGAGAAACACGGTCTTCAAATTACTTGGTTCACTCTTTTCTTCACTGGATATAATCAGTCTTCAACCTTATTCCCACAATCCTTCACGAGAACTCCTCCCACTGCTTACCTCTCTCCCAGCAATATAGGAGGGTGCGTAAGCCAAGTGCTACTATTTCATTTTAGATTTTAGCCGTCACTTTCATACAATACATTGGCCTATATTTTTGTGTGTGCTGTGTTGAGTTCTATTATCTGGTTTGTGCTAGCTTTCAAAAGCAACTATACTATCCTTAGTCACTAATATTAAACAGATGGTTGGGCGCCTGGATGGCTCAGTCGGTTAAGTGTCTGACTTCAGCTCAGGTCCTGATCTCACAGGTCCTGAGTTCAAGCCCCACGTTGGGCTCTGTGCGGACAGCTTGGAGCCTGCTTCAGATGCTGTGTCTCCCTCTCTCCCCCTCCCCAACTTGTGTTCTCTCTCTCTCAAAAATAAAAAGAAACATTTTTTAAAAAATAACAAAATTAAACAGATTGGAGTAGTAGTAATTTATATATCTTAGTATCTTACATTTAATCAATTTACATTTACTGAGCTTGCTTTCTAGAAACTTTTCAGGATCTTGTGGTCCCAGTTTCAGTAAGATAGTTGTGACGTATCTTATCTGGCTATGCTATGGATAATATGCATATGGAGAACTTCCCTGAGTCTTACTTACTGAATCCTAAATCCTGAGGCCTAAATGCCGCAACAGCACAACTAGAAAAAGCTGTGGAATATCTACTGTAACCTACCAGCCATAGCTAGAGAGATAAGTGGTAATCTACCAGTTGCTACCACTAAATATGTCAAGTTATAGGACTTATCACTGCTCAAAATAACTTCAGGAAGACTTCTAAATCCAGTCAAGATGGAGAAACAGGGACTGGAATTAGCCTTCAGGGTTAAACAACTACAAAGAGACAAAATAAAATGAATGGAACAATGATTTCCAGATGGTGGAAAACAAACATCCCTGAAAGAAGGAAAATAAATGCAGTGAACTCCACAAGACGTCACGTATCGCCTAGAAAGTCTCCGGGCTCTAACGTAGGAAGGACAACTCCGGGAGCACCAGCGGCCCCTTCAGTTAAGGACACAGCTGAAAATTCAGGGAGGTCAAGGCAACAATAATTCACAGGACGAAGCAGAGGAGAGAGTGGAGATGTGCAGAGAGGGTCCACCGAGAGAAGCATGCACCCGACATCTGCAGTGGGCTCCCCTCAGGTTTCTGCTGAACGACGATCTGTACACGCAGATGAACATAAACCTGAGGCTGGATAAAGAACCAGGCCCACAAGGAATAGAAGGAACAGTTCTGCAGGCTCAGACCATGCTGGAAACATTTCATGTTCCCATCAGAGAGTACAAAACCTTTTATATACATGGAGTATGAACAAAGAACCCAGAAGAGTATTGCCTCAGAAGTATAGCAAAATTATCCCTAGGATAAAGGGAGCTACGGTCCTACCTAACAGAGCTTAAAAAGGCAAGCCTCAAAAGATCTGTTTATAAGTAACTCTGATCTAGAACAAATCTCAAGAATATTTTTAAAGGATGTGCATACAAATAAATATATGCTGTACCCAACAAAGTAAAATTTGCAATACCTGGCACCCAATCAAAAATGACCAAGAATGCAAAGAAGCAAAAAATTGTAACCTATGTTTAGAAGAGTCAATATATAATTACAAAAATCAATCTATAAAACACACTCAAAATGCACAGATGATTAAATTAGTACCTAAGGACATAAGGACATTCCACCCCTCTTTTATATTCAAGTAGATAAAGTATAAACATGCTATGGAGATATAAAAAAGACCCAAATCAAATTTCTAGAAATTTGTCTGTTAAAATAAATCTGTAGCAAATACAGCAACAGAAACTATCCAAAATGAAACAGAGGGGGGAAAAAGGAATTAAAAACAAAATGAGCTGAGTATCAGTAACCTGCGAGACTTCACATGGTTGTATATGTATAACAGGAATCCTTGAAAGACCCAGGGGAAAAGGGGATAGAAAAAAATATTTGAAGAAATAATGGAAAAAATTGTCCAAATCTGCTGCATACAAAACCCAGACATCCAAGAAGCTAAATAAACATGAAGAAAATTATACCAAGGCACATTATAAACAAACTGATCAAAAACAGCGATAAAAGAGAAACTCTTAGAAGCAGAAAGAGTGGAAAAAATAAGATCTATGACATGCAGGAGAAGACGAATAACAGAATCCTAAATAGGAACAATGCAAGGAAGACAGTGGAGCAATGCCTTGAAGTGCAGTTGAAAAAAGAAAAAGAAGAAATCCTGTCACCTAGAATTTCACAACCACTGAAAATATCTTTCAAAAAAATAATAATAAAATAAGGACTCTCACAGACATACACAACTGAAGGAGTAAGGGACACCTGAATGACTCAGTCGATTGAGCATCTGACTTTGGCTTGGGTCATGATCTCGCAGTTCGTGAGTTCAAGCCCCTTGTCAGGCTCTGTGCTGACAGTTCAGAGCCTGGAGCCTGCTTCTGATTCTGTCTCTCTCTGTTCCTCTCCCACTCATGCTCTGTCTCTCTCTCTCAAAAACAAATAAAAACAAAAAAAACCTGAAGGAGTTGGATTCCCAAGATCTGACTTTCTTTTTTTTCATTTATTTTTTTTTAATTGACACCCAAGTTAGTTAGCATATAGCGCCACAGCGATTTCAGGAGCAGATTCCTTACTGCCTCTCGCCCATGTAGCCCACCCCCTCCCACGCCCCTCCAGTAAGCCTCCGTTTGTTCTCCATACTTAGGAGTCTCTTATGTTTTGTCTCCTTCCCTTTTATATTTCTGCTTCCCTTCCCTTGTGTTCATCTGTTTTGTATCTTAAAGTCCTCATATGAGTGAAGTGATATGATATTTGTCTTTCTCTAATTTCACTTAGCATGATACCCTCCAGTTCCATCCACATAGTGGCAAATGGCAAGATTTCATTCTTTTTGATTGCCGAGTAATACTCCATTGTGTGTATACCACATCTTCTTTATCCATTCATCTGTCGATGGGCATTTGGGCGCTTTCCATACGTGGGCTATTGTTGATAGCGCTGCTGTAAACACTGGGGTGCACGGGCCCCTCTGGCACAGCGCTCCTGTGTCCCCTGGATAAATGCCTAGTAGTGCCATTGCTGGGTCGTAGGGTAGTTCTATTTTTAATTTTTTAAGGAACCTCCCTACTGTTTTCCAGAGCAGCTGCTCCAGTGTGCATTCCCACCAGCAGTGCAAAGAGAGCCTCTTTCTCCGCATCCTCGCCAACATCTGTCGGTGCCTGAGTTGTTCATGTCAGACATTCTGACAGGTGTGAAGTGGTTTAAGACTTGACTTTCAAAAATGGACAGAATAGCTGGGGCACCTGAGTGGTTCAGTGGGTTAAGCAACCAACTCTTGTCTTGACTTTGGCTCAGGTCATGATCTCACAGTTTGTGGGATCGGGCCCAGCATCAGGTTCTGTGCTGAAAACAGAGCCTGCTTGGGATTCTCTCTCTCCCTCTCTCTGCCACTTCCTCCTCTCTCTCTCAAATAAATAAACAAATCTTAAAAAAACAGCATAGGTGGACAGAAAATGAGCACGGAAAAGAAGACTTAATCAACAGTATAAACCAATTAAATGTAATAGACACTTAGAATACTCCCAACAACAGTATGTTGGTGCATATGGAACATTCCCCAGGACAGACCATGAAACAAGACTCAGTAGGTCGAAAAAGATTGAAATCACACAATATGATCAAATCACATGAAATCAAATTAGAAATCAGTAACTGAAGGAAATTTGGAAAATTCAGAAATATATGGAAATTAAGTAACAAACTCCTAAATTACCAATGTCTCAAAGAAAAAAATCACACAAAAAATACTTTTGAGATGAATAAAATAAAACATCACATATAAAATCTTATGGGAGAGAAAACAGTAAATGGACAAAAATTTCTAGCTGTAATAACTACATTAAAATAGAAGAAAGTTTTAAATCAATAACCTAAATTTCCATTCTAAGAAAGCCCAAAGCAAGCAGATGGAAAGAAACAATAAATATTAGAGCAGGGAAAAGAGAAACAGAAACAAGGGGGAGATAAAGAAAAAAAAACTGATGAAGCTAAAATCGGTTCTTTGAAAAAAAATCAACAAAACCGATGAACCTTTTAGCTAGACTGACCAAGAAAAAAAGAGAAAGAAAACTCAAATTACAAAAATCAGGAATAAAAGACAGGACATTATGACCAATCTGAAACAAAAGGAGTATAAGCAAATACTATGAACAACTGTATGTCAACATATTAGATAACCTCAAAGAAATGGGGAAATCCCTAGAAAAATAAAATTACCAAAACTGACCCAAGACAATGATGGAAGTTTGAGCAGACCTATAATAAGAGATTAAATTAATCACCAGAAAATAGCCCACAAAGAAAAGTTCCGGACAAATGGCTTCACTGGCTAACTCTACCAACTGTTTAATGAAGAATCTATAGCAATCTTTCAACAAAGTCATCAAAACACTTCCCAACTGGGGCGCCTGGGGGGCTCGGTCAGTTGAGCCTCCCCCTTCGGCTCAGGTTATGATCTCACGGTTCGTGGGTTCGAGCCCCGCGTCGGGCTCTGTGCGGACAGCTAGGTCAGAGCCTGGAGCCTGTTTCTGATTCTGTGTCTCCCTCTCTCTCTGACCCTCCCCTGCTCATGCTGTCTCTGTCTCTGTCTCTCTCTCAGAAATAAATAAAACATTAAAATAAAAAACCAAACACTTCCCAACTCATTTTATTAAGTATTTTTTTTTTAATATTTTTTATTTATTTCTAGGCGAAAGAGAGAGACAGCATGAGCAGGGAAAGGTCAGAGAGAGAGGGAGATAGAGACTCTGAAATTGGCTCCAGGCTCCGAGCTGGCAGTCAGCACAGAGCCCGACGTGGGGCCCGAACCCACGAACCGCAAGATCATGACCTAAGCGAAAGTCGGACGCTTAACCGACTAAGCCACCCAGGCGCCCCAGTATTAAATATTTTTTTAATGTTTATTTAATTAGAGGGGCACCTGGGTGGCTCAGTCGATTAAGTGTCCGACTTCGGCTCAGGTCATGATCTCGCGGTTTGTGGGTTTGAGCCGCGCATTGGGTTCTGTGCTGACAGCTCAGAGCCTGAAGCCGGTCTTTGAATTCTGGGTCTCCCTCTCTCTCTGACCCTCCCCTGCTCATGCGGTCTCTCTCAAAAATAAATAAAACGCTTAAAAAAAAAAAAAAGTGGAATGTTTAACTGCCTGAGCTACCCAGGTGCTCCATTTATTTTCTTTTTAATGTCTACAGCATCTGTATTGATGTTTTCTCTCTCTTATTTCTGGTATCAATAATTTGTGACTTCTTTTATTCCTGATCAGTTTGGCTACATTTTATCAAAGTTTACTGATCATGTCAAAGAATCAACTTTAGATTTCATTAGTTTTTCTCTATTTTTCATTTCACTGATTTGTTTCTTCTGCTTAATTCAGATTTAATTTGCTTTTTCTTTTTTTCTAGATTCTTAAGGTAGAAACTTAAGTCACTGGGACCTTTTCTCTCTTATATATAAATAATTAGACATTTGGTGCTAATGAATTACACTCTAAACAATGCTTTGGTGGCTTCCCACAAATTTTGGTATTACATTTTCCTTTTTATTCAGTTCAAAATGTTTTGTAATTTCTCTTTTGATTTCCTCATTGACTCATGGATTACTTTAGAAATAAATTATTTAGGGGTGCCTGAGTGGCTCAGTTGGTTAAGCCTCTGACTTTGGCTCAGGTCATGATCTCACAGTTTGTGGGTTCGAGCCCCGTGTCAGGTTCTGTGCTGACAGGTAGATCAGAGCCTGGAGCTTGTCTTTGGATTCTGTGACTCCCTTTCTCTCTGACCTTCCCTGCTCATGCTGTCTTTCTCTCTCTCCAAAATAAATAAAACATTAAAAAACTTATTTAAAAAAAAAAAAGAAAGAAATTATTTAGTTTCCAAAATATTTCGGGGATTTCCCAAACACCTTTCTCTTACTAATTTCTTTTTTTTTTTTTAATGTTTTTTTTAATGTTTTTTTATTTATTTTTAGGAGAGAGAGAGACAGCGTGAGCAGGGGAGGGTCAGAGAGAGAGGGGAGAACAGACTCTGAAATAGGCTCCAGGCTCTGAGCTGGCAGTCAGCACAGAGCCCGACGCGGGGCTCGAACCCACGAACCGCGAGATCATGACCTAAGCGAAAGTCGGACGCTTAACCAAGCCACCCAGGCGCCCCTCTCTTACTAATTTCTAATTTGTTTTTTATTGTGTTCAGAAAACATACTTTGCATAGTTCTTTTAAATTTATTAATACTTGTTTTATGGCCCACAATAAGGTCTACCTCGGTAAATGTTCCATGTGTATGTGAAAAGAAAATAGATATTATCTTGTGGATAGTATGGATACCATTTTGTGGATGTATCTATTTCTTCTTGTTACTTCCTCTGATTAACTGACTCCTTTAGAACACAATGGCCCTCTAGAACTTATTCTTCAAGATGGCTGAAAAAATAAAGAAGTAAATAAATAAATAAATGATAAAAAGATCGCTGGCACGTGTCAGCGAAGAAACTATTTACAGTAGTTCCCCCACCTTATCCACAGGAGATCTGTTCCAAGACCCTCAGGGGATCCTGAAACCGCAGAAAAAACCAAAGCCTATATATATACTGCGTTTTTTTTCCTGTTTATTCATACGGTAAGTTTACTTATAAATTAGACATGGGGCGCTGGGTAGCTCAGTCGGTTGAGTGTCCAACTGGCTCAAGTCATGATTTTGCAGTTCCTGAGGTGGGTCCCACACTGGACTCTGCTGTCAGTGCAGAGACCACTTCAGATCCTCTGTCCCTTCTATCTCTGCCCCTCCCCTACTCATGCTCACTTGCTCGCTCGCTCTCTCTCAAAAATAAACATTTAAAAAAGAAATAAATCAGGCAGAGTAAGAGATTAACAATAAAAGAACAACTGTAACAACACAATATAATAAAAGGTATCTGAATGTGATCTCTCTCTAAACATCTGGTGTCATTACACTCACCCTCATCTTGTAACGATGAGAGGTAATAAAATGCCCACGGGATGAGACGGAGGGAAGTTAATGACATCGGGACTGTGACACGGCCTCAGGCCACTGCCGACCTCATGATATGGCAGAAGGAGGATCATCTTATGAACCGTGTGTTTATAAAAGTCTTACCGTATCATCAAGACCATCTATGTGCAAAACCACTGTTTTGGCACGTTTGTTTGTAGTTCCCAGAAAAAACTGCGCTTTCCTTCTACGTGAATTCATGTCGCTGCAGCTATCGCCACCTGCCACACTGGAAGACTGGAGAAGGTCATAGATTTCAGAAGCCAGCAGTTTTGTTTCTCCCGGAGTTGTGGTCCTTGAAAAGAAATGCATGTAAATTAATAAACCAGTTCCATCACTTCTATCGATTCTGTAACTTTATTCAACGTTGCAGAGCCCTGTTTTTTTCATTCTGACGTTTCATTCAATGTAAAGGAAGTATCTGTGAATCCTAGAATAATCAACAACATTGCAAAAGCATTTAGTTGATAATAAGGCCTTTTAATTTTGTTTTAAATCCATGGTTTACTAAGATTCAAAACTCATCACTATAATAGTATAAAAAGCACATTCAGGGGCACCTGGGTGGTTCAGTTTGTTGAGCGTCCAACTTCAGCTCAGGTCATGATCTCACAGTTTGTGAGTTCGAGCCCCACCTTGGGCTCTCTGCTGACAGCTCAGAGCCTGGAGCCTGTTTCAGATTCTGTGTCTCCCTCTCTCTCTCACCCTCCCCTGCTCACTCTCTCTCTCTCTTTCTCGCTCAGAAGTAAATAAAACATTAAACATTTTAATAAAAAAAGTTAAAATAAAAATTTTTCAAATAAAAAAATAAAAGCACATTTAATCAAAATCATTAAGCAGGAAATCAACTAAAAAGACTAGGATAGAACCTGTCCCTGGATTAATACTAATATAATCTGAAGGTCCTCTGACCTTCAAGAAAGTACAACACATAAAAAAACAAAAGGAGCAAACAAATTAGGAAAACAATCATTCATATTAGAGTTATTACAAAAAAGAGGTTTAAGAAATTCAAACTACTTCTTAATTTACATTTTCTACATATCTTTTACAAAACATGAATATATTATTAGACCACAAGTAAAAACAAAAGTTTTTATTCTTAAACTTTTATTTTTTTATTTTTAACGTTTCTTTTTGAAAGAGAGAAATGCAGGCACACAGGGGAGGAGTCGGGGGAGGAGGGGAGAGAGAATGCAAAGAACTCGAGGATGGGGGGCTCGAACTCCCGAATCGTGAGATCACGACCTGAGCCAAAGTCGATGCTCACTGACCGAGCCACCCAGGCGCTCCTCCGTTCATACACTTTCAAATCCTACTATAGGTTCTCAAATAAAGATCCTGTGCCATGCTGTCCAAAACACCTGGTGCACTGAAAGAACACTGTCCACTCACCACGTGTGGCTACTGACCAACCAAAATTTAAAAAATGATTATTTACTTTGAATCAAATTGAAATCTCCATGTGTGGCAAGTGAGTACCATACAGGACAGCTCAGAACTAACACTTATTAATTAGCTGAATAAACAGTCCGTACACAGAACTGTAAGAAATGACCCTCATTTCACTTATAGATAAGCTCAATTAAGTCCAAACCTTATAACATACATTCAAGGCCTTTAAATCTGTCCCCATTTAGTTCTGCCAATATCAGCTCATTTTGTCTTTTTATGAATACCTTTTATAGATGCCCTTTCCTCAACCAACAGATGTTTCCCTAGATTGTAAGCTTTTTAATTCTTCCTCCTTCCTTGAAGGCTCAACCTCAACCACCATCTTCTCTGTGAAGCTTCCTCACCCCAACAATCCACTCCTCCTCCTATATTTAAAGTACTTTGATTATACTTATACTATTGATTTCAATTTTCTGATTTTTTCTCTTCAAGAATGCTGATGTATTATTCTTTCTGTACCTTCCACAGAGCCTCACAAAACTTTTTGCCATCTGTTTGTTTACTCAATGAGCAAGATCACTTCAATTTCCAATATTTAGACTACAAACCATCTAGCTATACAGAGCTTCAATTCCAGGGGTACTAACCTGGCAATTTTCCAGGCACTCAATTTACTATACCAGGTGCTTTTCTGGGCTACCGTTGACCACAGAGATCAATTACTTTGAATGATTTTGGGTGTGTATTGCAAGAAGCCATCAAAAAGACTATTTTGAAGGGGGGAAATGCCTCAGCACTTTTCTGATAACTGTTTCAGAGTCCTGAAAAGGTCACTACAGTTCTGAGATATTTAAAATACTAGCCAACCAAAAGCTGTAGAATATAAGGACAGTGGTTAGATACTCATGAAAGTAAGAGGAAAAAAAAAAACAATGTTTTTGCTACCCCTTTCCACTACCAATATTGTTTTTAAATGTTTGCATCAAATAAAAAAAGAATCATCAAACAGAAGATTCAGCTAATGATCTTACTATAAAAATTTTGCAACACGTAAACATTATCTCAAAAACTTTGTTTCCAGATGAACCAATAGTGACATAAAATATTAAAACACAATAACATCAAATGATTATCTTCCTGTTTTACAGAATAACAACTTTAAAAATAGTTCTAAACCATATGGGGTTACTCACCCCTTTGACAATCTGGTGTAAAATTAGAGAATGTTTCACAAAAAATGCAAATATAAACATTTTCTACATCAATTTCAGTGAGTTTATGTACCCACCCAAGATATCCATCTTACATCAAGAACAGAGATGGTTTAACATTTTCTTTTAAAGCTGATCTGGGGGCGCCTGGGTGGCTCAGTCGGTTAAGCGTCTGACTTCAGCTCAAGTCATGATCTCATGATTTGTGGGTTCGAGCCCCGCATTGGGCTCTGTGCTGACAGCTCAGAGCCTGGAGCCTGTTTTGAATTCTGTGCCTCCCTCTCTCTCTGACTCTCCCCTGCTAACGCTGCCTCTCTCTCTCAGAAATAAATAAAAATATATATATTTTGAAAAATGATCTGAAATTGGAGAGGATAGAATAGTTGATCCATCCAATGTTTGAAAAATTTCAATAAAATGGAAATTACTGGTGAGAATACAACTGGTAATATTTGGAAGAAATAAAAAGACACAAAAATATCTATATTCTTTGACTCTGTAAATTCTATTGGAACTTGTTACTTGTAAATAAAAGTAATGCAAAACACAAAAATAGTCTTTTATATAGTTAGGCAAAGAAGTGTTAGGGGCGCTTGGGTGGCTCAGTTGGTTGAGCCTCTGACTCTTGATGCTGGATCCGGTCATAATCCCAGGGTCATGGGATGGGGCCTCCATACTAAGCATGGAGCCTGCTTGGGATTCTCTCTCTCACCCTCTCTCCATCTCCCTGCCTCATTCTCACTTGCTCTCTCTAAAATAAAAAAATGAATTTTTAAAATAATATTTATTTTGAGAAAGAGAGCATTAGGGAGGGGCAGAGAGAGAATCCCAGGAAGGCGCCCTGCTGTAAGCACAGAGCCCAATGCAGGGCTTTAACTGATAAACTAGGAGATCATGACCTAAGCCAAAATCAAGAGTCAGATGTCTAACCAACTGAGTCACCCAGACACCCCTAAATCAAAATTTAAAACAGAAGTTTTACGACGTCTAGGTAGCTTAGTTAGTGAAGCATCTGACTTTGGTTCAGGTCATGATCTCACAGTTTATGAGCTCGAGCCCCACTCCGGGTGAACACAAGCCCCGCACCAGGGGAGACCCCTTCTCTCTCTCCCTGCCCTCGCCTTACTTGTGCTCTCTGAAACAAACAAACAAGCTTTAGAACAGTGCTGAACAGCATTAACTCTCTGAGATGATGGAAATGTAGTAAACTAGTCAAATGGCTGTTAAATACTTGGAATATGGCTGATGCAAGTAAAAAAATGGTTTTTAAATTTAATTTTAATTTAAATTGCCACCTGTGGCTAATGCCTACTATGCTAGACAGAAGTTTTACAAATAAACGGAAGATTACCTCTGCTGCCAACTTCTTTAAGCTAACTCCTTTTCCTGATTATTCCTCCCGTAAGTCTGACAAACCATTTCTCGAACACCTTTTTTGATTGAGGTCCTGTTAAAGAAATTATCTCTACAAAAACTGTAAGTGACGATTTTCTAAATTCTCCAAAGGATGGCATAGAGCCAGAACCATTCTAAATTCACAGGGAAGAAGATGATCTGTATATCTACTGGATTCCTTAGGGCTTTGCGGCTTAATTCTCTCATAAACCTGTATCACCGGTTTCCACATTAGCAACAGAGTGAGGAAAGAAAATTCCATTCATTCCTAAGAAAAATTTGTAAAGGTGATAACATGTGCATTTACAATTGCCTATGTGACTACAGAGGTTACTCACACTAACTTTCTTTTAGAAAATTAAGGATCTGGGGGCGCCTGGGTGGCTCAGATCATGATCTTATGGTTCGTGGGTTCGAGCTCCGCATGGGGCTCTGTGCTGACAGCTCAGAGCCTGGAGCCTGTTTCGGGTTCTGTATCTCCCTCTCCCTCTGATCTTCCCCTGCTCATGCTGTCTCTATTTCGCTCTCTCAAAAATAAAGAAAACATTAAAAAAATTTTTTTTAAAAGAGAGACAGAGACAGAGAGCGAGTGGGAGAGGAGCAGAGAGGGAGGAAGACACAAAATCGGAAGCAGATCCAGGCTCTGAGCTGCCAGCGCAGAGGCTGATGCAGGGCTCAGACCCATGAACCGTGAGATCATGACCTGAGCCGAAGCTGGACGCTTAACCGACTGAGCCACCTAGGTGTCCCCTCTCTCTCTAAATAAAATAAAGACATTAAATTAAAAAAAAACAACAACTAGAAAATTAAGGGTTTGGGGCACCTGGCTGGCTCAGGCGGTAGAGCACACAAGTCTTGATCTTAGATTTGAGTTTGACACCCAGATTAGGTGTTAAGATTGCTTAAAAATAAAATCTTAAAAAAAAATTAAGGATTTACAAAAAACAAAAACCCAATAAGAAAATTAAGGATTTACAACAAAACTATACCTATTGAGTCACACAGCCTAAACAAAACAATTACAGATAATTAGAAAAATGGGGAGCGCCTGGGTGGCTCAGTCAGTTAAACGTCCCACTTCAGGTCAGGTCATGATCTTGCGGTTCATGGCTTCAAGTCCCGCGTCTGGAGCGTGTTTCGGATTCTGTGTCTCCCTCTCTCTCTGACCCTCCCCTGCTCACACTGTCTGTCTCTCAGAAATAAATAAAAAACACTTAAAAATTTTTTTTAAAAATTACAAAAATGGTTTTAGCTAATAAATACTCCTATGACCACCATTTTTAACTTGTTTCGTAATTCACTCTCATCATTTTTACACAGTAATAAATTCCCTTTTGGAAGAGTTTTAACTTCTACCTACTTAAAATCGAAAGATTTTAAGAGAATAACATTATCAAATCAACATGATGTTCTCACTGTTAAGAATGGTCTTCAGGTGTACTTCATAGGGCTAATTTTACTGCTACCCTCCCTATAGTTAAGGAATCTATTTTCAGACCCAGATCCCTCTCAAAACTAAGTAACATTTTGTCTTAGACAAAATTAAATTTACAAAAGCATATAAGCAAATTAAATTACACTTACTTCGTGATCAGGGAACTATGAAGTACTTGTTCAACAAATCAATGATAAATAATTATTCCCTTACTTTTAAAAAATGCTTTTAAATCAAAAAGAAAAATCCAAGAGCCATCTACAGATTTGGAGGCTAGTCTTTAAAAAAAAAAATACTCTTCAAATACTACCATTCAAAGCATTCAAAAAGAAAAGTCTAGAGTTTTATGATGTATTTGGCCATAAATGTAAGAAAGACTGTATAATTAAACAGGTACAAATTGCCCTAATCTTCTTAGGCAAGTGCAAATTGAAGAGCTGATTAATGCCCTGGATTTAGTTCAGTCTTTAAAATCAGACATCAGAAAAAAAGACCGTCTTGAAAAGTTCTTTCATCTAAGTAACTGGAATTTTGTTCTCAGTAATTTGCTCTTCTATAATGAAGTATATTGAGTCCTCACCACATTTTCTTTCTTTTTTTTTTTAGTATTTTTATTTATTTCTAGGAGAGAGAGAGAGAGACAGCGTGAGCAGGGGAGGGTCAGAGAAGAGGGAGTCACAGACTGAAACAGGCTCCAGGCTCTGAGCTGGCAGTCAGCACAGAGCCCGACGCGGGGCTCGAACCCACAAACCGCGAGATCATGACCTAAGTGAAAGTCGGACGCTTAACCGACTAAGCCACCCAGGCGCCCCATCACCACATTTTCTAATTAGTCATCTATACTGAAATTGTTCACATTATTCATAAAACACAAGAAACTTGATCTTTATTATATATCACAAATGTTGCAAAGGGCATCAGGGTGGCTCAGTAAGTTAAGTGTCCGACTTCGGCTCAGGTCATAATCTCACGGTTTGTGACTTCGAGCCCCGTAGGCATCTGTGCTGACAGTTCAGAGCCTGGAGCCCTCTTCAGATTCTGTGTCTCCCCCTCTCCCTACCCCGCCCCGGCTTGTACTATGTCTCTCCCTCCCTCTCTCTCTCCCCCTCCCTCTCCCCCATCTCAAAAATAAACATTAAAAAAAAAAAGAATGCTGTTGCAGGGAAATGGTTATATGGAAGAATGCTCCTGATATAGTAACCTCTACCACTGTCCTTACTTTTTATAAAATATATTGGCATCAGATTTCTCAAAAGCAAAATAAAAATCAAGGCAAAACAGAGCAACATTTTCAAGAACCTCAAGAAAACAAAAGGGAAGCCATGGATCTAGTCCAGCTGTCCTTCAAGTATTAAGGTTATAGAAAAAGAGTTTTAAACATGAAAGTCAAGGAGTGTTTGAGCCCTACTTGAGCAAACACAAGACAATGAGATTCAACCAACCAAGAAATAACCAGAAAAACTTTTGCAAAAGGACAAAGAGGATTTTCTGTATTTAATGTGGATATCAGTTTAAAACAAAAGTACAAGAGAACGAAAGAACCTATCAAGTATCTGATAAAGCAGAAATAACCGAACTTAACAAAAAGAAGTCACCAGAAACTAATGTAACATTGTGTGTTGACTACACTCAAACAATTTTAAGAAAAAGGACAAGGGAAAAGACTAAAGTAGAAAAAGCTCAGTGACTATGGAACACGTAACAGGTGGGAATCAAAAGATTACCATTAAAACGAACAATCAAGACAGTGGAAGTTTAAATAAAAATAACTTAGAATATTTTTTGAAAGTGTAAGTACAAAAGCAACCACTGCAACAGTAAGACAAACCTTTTTAAGTATCAGAAGAAAATTTCAAAGTAAGGGACACCGTAAGCATCCAACTCTTGATTTCGGCTCCGGTCATGATCTCATGGTGCGTGGGATCAAGCCCTGTGTTGGGCTACACGCTGAATGTGGAGCCTGCTTGGGGCTCTCTCTCCCCCCCTCTCTCTGCCCTTTCCCTGCTTGTGTGCTCTCTCTCAAAATAAATAAACTTTAAAAAAAGAAAAGAAAATTTCAAAGTAAAAGAAGAAAACCACATGCAGAGAAAGAAATGCAACTACTACAACACAGCATGCATGGTAACTATAACAAAAATGAATAAGACTAAACATACCAGTCACTAAAAAATATAAATGGACTTGGCCACCAAGTAAAATAAAAAGATCTTCCATTTGGCTCACAAAACAAGACACAACTAAAACAAAGTGATTCAGATATAAAGGAATGGGCAAACGCTGACCAGGCAAATAGAAACAATGAGAACAGGGCTTGTGTGCTGATCAAAGTTAAGGGGCGCAGAGGTGGTTCAGCTGGCTGAGTGTCTGACTCTTAATTTCAGCTCAGGTCATGTGATCAAGCCCTGTACTGGGCTCCTGACTGAGCATGGAGCCTGCTTAAGATTCATTCTCTCTCCTTTTCTCTCTCTCTCTCTCTCCCCCACTTGCACTCTCTGTAAAATAAAATGTACATTAAATAAATAATAAATGGATTGAAAGAAATTTTAATTACTTTTAAAAAAGAACAAGAAATAAAAAACATATAAGGAAATTAAGGACACAAAGAAATAAAGCACAAACTTTTCATCCAAGATTTTATCAAGAATAGACTACTGTTTATTACAGCACTGTTTCAAAATCTAGGATTCTGAGTTCTCCAGGTGAAATGAGATAAAGTTGAGATGCGACATTTTACTGAAGTAGCTTTTACTTATATTTCATACTAGATATTCACAAATACTTTTCTAAAATGCATCTTATATCAGAACTATTATTCCTAAAATATAAATTACAATGTCTTATAAATACCAATACAAGTTGTCTAAACCAGATTTAGATGTTCCCCTAAGTTGACATTTTACAAATTACCTCCAAAAAGGAATCCAAAACTAAAAAATAAAATGTAAAAAGGTTCTAACATCTAATGAATTGTTATTTATGAAAGAAATAAAAGTTAGAATAGGGGCGCCTGGGTGGCTCAGTCGGTTGAGCGTCCGACTTCAGCTCAGGTCATGGACTCGCAGTTCGTGGGTTTCAGCCCTGCGTCGGGCTCTGTGTTGACAGCTAGCTCGGAGCCTGGAGCCTGTTTCAGATTCTGTGTCTCCCTCTTTCTCTTACCCTCCCCTGCTCATGCTGTCTCTCTCTCTCAGAAATAAACTTTTAAAAATTAAAAAAAAAAAAAATTATAACATAATGGGGGTGCTTGGGTGGCTCAGTCGGTTAAGTGTCTGACTTCGGCTCAGGTCATGATCTCACGGTTCATGGGTTCGAGCCCCACGTCGGGCTCTGTGCTGACAGCTAGCTCAGAGTTTGGAGGCTGTTTCGGATTCTGTGTCTCCCTCTCTTTCTGACCCTCCCCTGCCCATGCTCTATCAGAAATAAATTTTAAAAAAATTTTAAAAAAATTAAAAAATTAGGGGCACCTGGGTGGCTTAGTCGGTTAAGCGTCCGACTTTCGCTTGGGTCATGATCTCGCGGTTCGTGGGTTCGAGCCCCGCGTCGGGCTCTGTGCTGACTGCCAGCTCAGAGCCTGGAGCCTGTTTCAGAGTCTGTGATTCCCTCTCTCTCTGACCCTCCCCTGCTCACACTGTCTCTCTCTCTCTCCTAGAAATAAATAAAAACATTAAAAAAAATTTAAAAATTAGAACATAATGCCAGATTTATTCTCAATGACAGAGAACTGAAAGTAATAGTGATTTTGAAGTCAATTCAACTATCAATCCATAAGCATCAATCTGACCTCAATACAAGTAAAACCTGCTGTTGAATAAATGTTAAAATCTCAGCAAAATTCTGTAACAAAACATAAGATAGTGATTAAGGGTGAAAATTGTAGTATGCAGAATTTCTCCTGGTTTATAAACTATTTTTCTTGGCTTCCCATGTGAAGACCAAAGTCTGCTTTCCATGCCTATTTCTGTTGTTTGGCTTCCCCTTCAATCACTGCCAAATGGAAGGTTTCCCTTCAGTCGATAGAGCAGCATCCCTCCACAACTTAGTATCATGTTCCGTGGGTCCTTTTGGAGTATGGGGAGATTTTTATGCTTCCTTAGTTGCAGAGTTAGTTCCATGGAATCAGAGCTAACACTCTCCTCAGCTCAGTACTCCGAAACGGAAATACTGATTGGAATTCCATCCTAACTGGCTGGCTGTCATAAACACATCAAAGGAAGCAACTAGGGTGTATAATACAGATCTCCTGTGCTCTGGCTAACCAAGGTGTCTAGATAATAAAGGGGTGCCAGTCATTCACAAACTAGTTAGGTTAGGACATCAATAAATCAGTAATCTGTATTTAGTAATACAGAGGACACAATGCAAAATAATGTCTAAAGAACACATATTTACCAAATCAGTTATGCATATATGAAACTCATCCTGCCCTATATGAGAATTTTTCATTCTGATTAAAAAAATTATTTTTCAATGTTTATTTATTTTTGAGAAAGAGAGAGAGAGACAGAGTATGAGCTGTGGAGGGGCAGAGAGAGAGGGAGACACAGAATCCAGAGCAGGCTCCAGGCTCTGAGCTGTCAGCACAGAGCCTGACACGGGCCTCAAACCCACAGGCCACCAAATCATGACCTGAGCCAAAGTCAGATGTTTAACTACCTAAGTCACCCAGGTGCCCCATGTTCTGATTTTAATAAAGGTACCCAAAAGAACCAAGTAGATGAAAAGATAAGAAAACTGCCAGCGCAACCTAATTTCTTAAAAGAAAATCAAGTCCAAGCCATGTGACAGTTCACAATACAAAGTTAAACATGCTGAACCAAAACCTGATCTAATACTTCTCTAATACTTCATAGTATTAATGTTTACAAGCCAAAATATAGTTTTATTAACCTTCTAAAAACATTTAAATATAGCAACAAATTTCTAAGATGATCACCACACTGTCTAAAAACTATACTTTGAACTAAAAAGCAGAGTCACTTGTTGCAGCCAAGGAGATACACTGCATGGATCACCGTTTAAGAAAGAAGCTTGCCCTTTGGCTGCAGAGAGTGGAGAAGCAGAGCCACCAGCTGCTGCTATGAGATCCATCACATCATCCAAGCCTTTATATCAAGGCCTGGCTCTTCCCAGGCAGCCCCCAGCCAAGGACTGAGCAGTGGGGACACCCGGGCCTGGCCACTTCTGCCCCGTCCTAGACTCATTCGCAGGGGAACCCTTGCTCTGGAGCTCCCCACTGAGCTGATCTCAGATCTGCACGGCAGCCTGGGACTCCTCGCCTCCCTCAGTCTCCTGTCCACTATCCTTTTACAGACAACAGATCTGCATCCAAGTCTAAAGCCCGTCACCTAATCCTGCTTCATCCTCCTACAGCTTTACAGGCCTTACCCCACAGCAAACCTCTTCCATTTGTACTCCATTTCAAGACCTCTTTACCAGATGCTATGCCAAGATAATGACCTGAACTGATCTTTTCCAGATGATATGCCAAGATCAAGACCTGAACTGACATACCACTTCTCTTACAAAAATATTTAGTCTCTCTACTATTTATAAACGTTTCACACACACACACACGAACTTTAGCCAATCAAAACAATTATTTTACAGGTTTAATCTACGGAACCTCTAAAACTTGCTCTAAATCTTTAAAGTTTGAATTTAATGTACACTTTAACATATTAACATTAATTTTTTATCTAATACCTTACACTTAAATATTTTTTACCACATATTTTCAACTTCAATAACTATACCTGTTAAAGGAATACACAATCTTAAATTCGTCATTGAATAAAACTGCCCTACAGAAGCATCCATATTATGCTTAAATCTTTCACTGTTTCCAAAAGAGCTAAGGTGCCAGCTAAAAATAGTTAATTTGTATGGGGGCGCCAAGGTGACTCCGTTGACTGAGTGTCCAACTTTGGCTCAGGTCATGATCTTGTGGTTCGAGAGCTCAAGCCGTGCACAGGGCTCTGTGCTGACAGCTCAGAGTCGCTTCGGGCTCCCTATTCCCCATCCTCTCTGCCCCTTCCCCATTGGTGCGCTTGCTTGTGTGCACACCCTCTCTCTCAAAAATATACATTGAAAACAATAGTTAACTACATGGCATTAAAGCATACTAGAAACAAGAATCATGAAACCTTTTTATTGTATGCAACATTTTAGAATATACAAAACGTTTCTACAGATATTATCCCACGGGATCTTCGATCACTCTGCAGGTGTTACCATAGGCTTTAGATAAGGAAACTTAGGGTCAAAGAGATTCTTTGTCTCAAGTAAGAACTAGAATCCAGGGGCGCCTGGGTGGCTTAGTCGGTTAAGTGTCCGACTTTCCGACTTTCGCTTAGGTCACGATCTCGTGGTTTGTGGGTTCGAGCCCCGCGTCGGGCTCTGTGCTGACTGCCAGCTCAGAGCCTGGGGCCTGTTTCAGTCTGTGACTCCTTCTCTCTCTGACCCTCCCCTGCTCACGCTGTCTCTCTCTCCTATAAAAAAATAAAACATTAAAAAAAAAAAATAGAACTAGAATCCAGATTTTTACTGGTGGAACTGACCTCAAACCACAGGGAGTAATTAACAGAACTGATGGCAGTTAATATTTTCTGTTATTATTCCTAACTGATCGCTTGAATAAAAACAAGAAAAAAACCTTCAGTCTCTATCTGGTCATTATCAAAGATCAAGGTACCCCAGCACTATCCTATCAGGCAGCTGACCCCATAAGAACAAAGATTTTAGAGATTTGTGAAAAATAAGATTAATAAAACAAAATGTATCCAGAAGCCAAGAACACCAAGAAAAAAAGCACACTGCCTTGGAAATCTGTTTACATGATTCTTCACTGATACAATTTTACCGTTTAGCAGAAGTACAGAAGAACTTCTGTGAGCACTCAAATCAAAGAAACTGCAAAGTGGCCACTACGTGGGTATTTATTATTCTTTTTTTTTTTTTAATTTTTTTTAATGTTTTTTATTTATTTCTAGGAGACAGAGAGAGACAGCATGAGCAGGGGAGGGTCAGAGAGAGAGGGAGTCACAGGCTGAAACAGGCTCCAGGCTCGAGCTGGCAGTCAGCACAGAGCCCGACGCGGGCTCGAACCCACGAACCGCGAGATCATGACCTAAGCGAAAGTTGGACGCTTAACCGACTAAGCCACCCAGGCGCCCCTTATTCTTGACCCTTTTATGCCCTCGCGTGCTGTGAGGTTCCCACGCGGAATCTGTGCGGAAGCGGCAGCACCCGCGTCAAGAGATGGGAGGTGAGATTAGGTGTGGCCTGGAGCGAGGCGAGCGGCCTACAAGCTGAACCCTCCAAGGCGAGGTGGGGTCGTGAATGGACTGGGTGTCCCACCCGTAGCTCAGACACTAGCTGTGACCGACGGTGACGCGGGAGCTACATCACACTTGCAAGACACTGAAGGGGAATAGAGACTCTGAAATGCCACCCAAGAACCTTTTAAAATAAACAGAAATTTTTTAAGCAGAAGTATGAGAAACAGAAGACCCAGCTGGGCCGGTGGGTGGAGCCAGGACTAAGAGGAAGAAAACCGGGCGCCCCGACGGCCTGCAGACGGGTCACGGCGCCCTGTGTCTTCCTCGCCCATAGCCCTGTTATCTGCCAAGCCACCTCAGAAGTCGTAACAAAACAAGACAATGAATGTGAAAAGCTTAGTAAGCTGAAAGGTACACTTAAAAACCACCCACCTGCTAATATTCAGATTAAATAGCTCCAAGTCTCTAAGAAATGTCTTAATAATGCTCAGGAAAATCTTATAAAAAGCACTTTTTTGCCATGATACTGATGAAGCCTTTTTTTTTTTTTTAATTTAAATTTGAGCTTACATACAGTGCGATATTGTTTTCAGGAGTAGGATTCAGTGACTCATCACTCCCATGCGACACCCAGTGCTCCTCAGCAGTTCCCCCAATACCTGTCCCCTCCCAGCCCCCCCACCCCTCCCTCCGTCACCCGCTTGCTCTCCACAGCTAAGTCTCTTACGGTTTGCTGCCCTCCCCTCTTTTCCCCACCTTCCCACGAGTGAAATCATATGGTTTTTGTCTTTCTGATGGACTTACTTCACTTAGCATAATATAGTTTAGCTCCATCCATACTGTTGCACAATGGCAAGATTTCATTCTTTCTGATGGCTGAGTGATATTCCAGTGTGTGTGTGTGTGTGTGTGTGTGTGTGTGTGTGTGTGTGTGTGTGTGTACACACCACATCTTCATTATCCATTCCTGATGGTCCTTTTGAGTAAGACAGGGATGAAGTAGCAAAAGAACTTCGTAAGGTACTGTGGTAACTGCTTACTTTCAAATGTGATTAGTAACCTGCGTTGCTCTGTTTATATATGTCTCACAAAACTTCAAGGTAAAATTTTCTCTTTATAAAAAAATGATTCATAAGAACCATGTTTATCAACATTATAAATAAAAACTTGAACATTTTGATAAATACTATTAATATCAATGTTTAAGAATAATCAGAACACACAGGGCACCTGGGGGGCTCAGTCGGTTAAGCTCAGGTCATGACCTCACGGTTCGTGGGTTCAAGCCCCACGTCGGGCTCTGTGCTGACAGCTCAGAGCCTGGAGCTGCTTCAGATCTGTGTCTTCCCCTCTCTCTGACCCTCCCCTGCTCACACTGTCTCTCTCTCAGAAATAAATAAAACATTAAAAATTAAAAAAAAGAAAGAATAATCAGACACTGACGATTTGAACATTTCTGGACATATAACCCACAAAATGTGCCTTCATATTAGAATGAAAACTTCAGCGAAGTGGTAACTAACAGCCAGCACTCGGGGAACAGGAAGACGCCACCCACCGTACTTACTTCTGCACGACGCTCTGCAAGCTTAACATCATCCCCAGCTCGCCCTTCATCTTCTCTCTGTTGGCTCGGCATTCTGCCAAGTACCGAAGCGCCTGCGCGAAAGCAGTGGCAGGTTAATTTACAACTCCGGACTGTTCAAAACTAAAGTCATTACTAACTTACCACAAGACGAAAGAAGATGAAAAATAGGTTTTTGTTTTTAGAATCAATGGTTTTGAAATATTTAGAAACTCTTCTTTAAATGCAATAATCCCAGCAGTCCCCTAGGGAAGAAATGATCCTTCAAGCTAAAGTATCTGAATCTGCTCTTTGAAATAATGGTCCCTAACTTATCTGCAAGGTCAAAACTGGGTTGCTCCACCTTTATTTTCACCACTTGATCGCCTTTATTTTCACCACTTCATCTCGACAGAGAGAGAAGGAACCACATTCCATTTAATATTTTTAGGGAGTATTCTCAATAATAGCCACCATTTCCTCCTAGATGCTTTTTACATATTAATTAAACTGCTGAGTGAGACAAAACATACAAACACCTTTAGAGAATAAACTGTCTAGAGTTTTATAATTCACCTTTAACATATCCTTTTTTGGACATATTAAAACTGAGCCTGGGTAGTTCAGTAGGTTAAGCGCCCGACTTCGGCTCAGGTCATGATCTCACAGTTCATGGGTTCGAGCCCCGCGTCGGGCTGTTCATGCTCTCTCTCTCTCCCAGCAATAAATAAAACATAGAATTTTAATGTCCTTTTTTATTGAAAAACAAAAGATGAACTCACACAAATTTCTACTTTGTGAATTTAACTTTTCTAGGATGCTTTTCTCTTAAAACTTAAAGTATATTTTTGCAAGTATTTCCTCACGTGCTGATTCTCTAAGGATTTCATTTAGCTGTTCTACAGATCTCCTAATATCAATCATTTACCGAATACTTTGGTACCAGATTCACAGGAATACACCCACAACTCTGCCATTTCAGCCTGCTGACCTTCACATTTTCTACTGGTCGTCTGGACTACCTTTCCCAAGTGCCTGGTAATTACTGAAAATGGTACCATCTATGAAATCTATCCTTTCTGCATCTCCTCCCAACCTTGACGTTCATTCACTTCAGTCCATAAAAGATTAACTGCCATGGGGAACCGCACTCCATCCAAAAAAGCCAACGGGTCAACATCTGTTGAACACACTTAAGAAGAGGCAGCAAAGGACTGTAATTTCTGAGAGAAGAGAAATATGAGTGGGCCTTATAAGTGCCCCATCTTACTGCTCTGGAGGCAGTTTTCAGACTAGCACAGGGAGGGGGAACCCGAATGGAGCCCAGTGGTCTTGCTGAGTTAAGGATGCAGAGATCAGAGGTGGGGAGGTTAGGGTGGTGCAGTATAAATAAAAACCAATATTTGGTCTTTCTCCAGTCCCTGGTGCAAAGCAGCTAAAACCCCTGGAATTTTCTGAGTGACAGCAGTTTCTTTTGTTATTCGTAAGGCAGCCCTTTGGATGACACCTGGGTTTATGTAAAAGAACTGAGGTAGGCTGAGGCTCCAAGATAGCCTCAGAACAGGGCTGGTCACTAGTAAAACCACAGATTAGAGGGTGGGAACGTTCAACCCCACCCACTGACTGGGGTAGGGAGGTGCTGAAGATTAAGCTCTATTAAAAACTCTTGAACAGGGGCACCTGGCTCCGTCGGTTTGACTCTTGGTTTTTCTGCTCAAGTCAGGATCTCAGTTCCGGGAGTTCCAGCCCTGAACAAGGTCTGTGCTGACTGCACAGTGCCCGCATGAGATTCTCCCCTTCTCTACCTCCCCCTGCTCACATACTCTCTCTCTCAAAATAAGTAAGTAAACTTTAAAAAAAATTTTTTTGTTAACTCTTGACCAAGGAGATCCAGAGTTTCTGAATCGGTGACTACATCCATCTGCCAGGCACATCCCAACCCCACAGGGACAAGTGTTACTGTCCTCAGGGCACTTCCAGACCTGCCCTATGTACCTATTCATTTGTACTCTTTACAATAAACTGGTAAATGTTAAGTCAAGTGGCTTCCTGAGCTCTGGAGACATTCTATAAATTATCAAACTTGAGGAGGTAGAGCCTGCAACACCCAATTTATAGCTGCTCAGTCAGAAATACAGGGGACCTGATACCAGCGACTGGCCTTTGAAGTGAACACTCCCATGGGAATGAGCCTTAAATTGGGGGAGTCTGACACTTAACTCCAGCTGGGTAGTTTCAGAATCGAATCGAATTGCTGGACACCGAGCTGGTGTCCACACAGAAAGTGAGAACTGGCTGGTGTAAGGAAATACCCCCGGTGGCTAGAATGTGCAGAACAGAGTAGGGGAGAGGAAGGATCTGACCAGGAGGGAAGAAAAAGCAGTAGAAACAGACCAAGATGTGACAGAGATAAAATTAGAAAATAAGGGCATTAAAACAGCTATTAGAAATATGCTCCATATGGGGCGCCTGGGTGGCTTAGTCGGTTAAGCGTCCGACTTTCGCTTAGGTCATGATCTCGCGGTTCGTGGGTTCGAGCCCCGCGTCGGGCTCTGTGCTGACTGCCAGCTCAGAGCCTGGAGCCTGTCTCAGTCTGTCACTCCCTCTCTCTCTGACCCTACCCTGCTCACGCTGTCTCTCGCTCTCTCTCTCCTAGAAATAAATAAAAATATTAAAAAAAAAAAAAAAAAGAAATATGCTCCATATGCTCAGGAATGAGTAGGAAAACATGAGCATGGTGAGGAAAGAAATGGAAGATGTTAAAAATCCCCAAATGTAACTTCTAGAGGATGAAAACATAATACCTGAAATGAAAACAACCTTGAATGAGTTAAGAGATTAGACACTAAAGAAAATAAGATCAGCGAACTTAAAACGTATCAATAGAGAGGCGCACGCATGGCTCAGTTGGTTAAGTGTCTGACTTTGGTTAAGCATCTGACTTTGGTCAAGTCACGATCTCGTGGTTCGTGAGTTCAAGCTCCGTGTGGGGCTCTGTGCCGACAGCTCAGAGCCTGGAGCTGCTTCAGATTCTGTGTCTCCCTCTCTCTCTGACCCTCTCCCGCTCACATTCTGTCTGTCTCTCTCTCTCTCAAAAAACTGAACATTAAAAAAAATGCCCTGCTCCTATATAAAAAATATTTTTAAACAAAATAAATAAAATGTAGCAATAGAAACCATCCAAAATGAAGCACAGAGAGGGAAAAGACTTAAAAGGAAAAAACAAAAAAAGCAGCACAACAATGTCCCTTCGGACGACATGAAATGCCTAGCATGCATGTAGCTGGAGTCCCAGGAGGGGAGTGAGGAGGCATTAAAAAGAACCTGAAATGATAACGGATGACAGTCTCCCCAAATTAATAAAAACTATAAAACCACAGACCCAACCAAGCAACTCAACAAATCCCAGACTGAGAACAAAATCAACGCACAAAGGAAACCATCCATACCAAGCACATGATGATAATTTGCTGAAAAGCTGTGATAAAGTCACAAAAGCAGTCAGAAAAAGGAATTCTATAGAGAGGAACAAAGAAGCACAGCAGTCTTATTAGAAATCATACGAAACATAAGAGTATTGGGGCGCCTGGGTGACTCCGTCGGTTAAGCGTCCGACTTTGGCTCAGGTCATGGTCTCACAGTTCGGTTCGTGGGTTCGAGCCCCGCGTCGGGCTCTGTGCTGACAGCTCAGAGCCTGGAGCTGCTTCAGATTCTGTGTCTCCCTCTCTCTGACCCTCCCTGCACACACTCTTTCTCTCAGAAATTAAAAAAAAAAAAAAAAAGAAAGAGTATAGCTAATAAGCCAATCGTGAAGACAAACTTTAAAAACAGCCCTGCTGCTCTTCCACCGCAGTGGGAACCTGCGCCTGCGCACCCCCACTTTGTCTCTCGCTGTCCCTCCATGACTTGACTTCCCTTCCTGGTCAGCCTGGCATCTACAGTCTGTCATTTCCACCACTCTCTCACCAAAATCCTAAATGCCCCTTCCTAGCCTTCTGTGTAACTTACCTGGCCAAGGATCCATCTTGAACAAATCCAACTATCTGCCTCCCAGGGCCTACAGTGGCCTGAAGGAGGTGAAAAAAGGGTTTTGTGAGCTGTAGGCACCCTATGAATCCAGTGTTACGTAGCTAGTCAGCCCCTCAAACCTGCTGAACAATCTCCCCTTTCTCTCCTCCGTTCGCAACCTGTCCCATTTTCCGTAGCAATTATAAGCGCCTCCTCTTCAAACTGCCTCCGCTCTGGCAGCCCCTAGCCTTCTGAATTTAAATAGGGCCAAGTCCAGTCCACCAAAAAACAAAACAAAACAAACCCCACCCCTTCTTCCTTCTACCCCAATACCTATGAGACCAACTCTCTCTCTTATCCTGTGATTCACACCGAAAGAAAACCAAACCAGGGGCCATGGAAAGTTTCCCGTTTGTTCTATTCACTTGTCTCTGTTAAACTTCACTCTATGAAGGTAAAATAGAAAATCTGTATTATGAAGTTTGATTTTTGAAAGGGAAAATGCATTTATTATTGCTCTGTACAAACTTATAAAATTATACCAAATGGAGATTCTTCATGAGTCTCTAGGTAAAGGGCAAGGAGTTTGTGGGGCACCTGGGTGGCTCAACTGGCTAAGCGTCTGACTCTTGGTTTCGGCTCAGGTCATGATCTCACAGTTCGTGAGTTTGAGCCCCACGTCCAGCTCTGCACTGACACTGTGGGCCTACTTGAGATTCCGTCTCTCTCTCTCTGCCCCTCCCCTGCTCTCTTTCTCAAAAAATAAACAGAAGAAGGCCAAGGAGTTTAAGATTTATTTTAAAATAATTTTTTTAAACATTTTTGTTATGATTTTATTTAAAAACAAATTTTACGTTTATTTTAATTTATTTTGAGGAAGAAAGAGAGCAAGCAGGGGAGGGGCAGAGGGAGACAGAAGCCCAAGCAGGCTGCATGCCATCATACGCTTATCGCTGGTTTGTTCAAATCAGTATCCAAAGGTCAGGTCCACATACCCTTGGCTGCTGCTATGTCTCTTAAGTCACTTAAAAAGTGTGTATTAATTAATTAACTTATTTATTTAAAGCGAGAAAGCCAGAGAGCGAGGGAGGGACAGAGAGGAGAGAAAGGATCCTAAATGGGGCTCTATCCAACAGTGAGATCATGACCTGAGCCGAATCCAAGAGTCAGACATTTAACCGACTAAGTCACCCAGGCGCCTCTCTTAAACCACCTTTAATCTTTGACAGTTACTATTCCTCTCTTCCACCCAGCTGCCTTTCTTTTTACTGCCATTTACTGTTCACACAACCTGATTATCTCTCCTCGAGAAATGATCACATTCTAGATTGGCCTGATCGCAGTGTTCTTTCATATTTCTCTAGTTCCTGCATTTCTCAGAACACGGTAGTTCCTTCTACACTATTAGCTATGATCCTGTATGTTTTTCTCCGTTCTTCTCCTTTCCTTATCTTTCCCTCCCATCTTACACTAAAATAAGTGCTATGTCCATCTGCTGAAAAGCAGAGGAGAATGCGGCATTTCCCTACAATGGAGTATTATTTGGCCATAAAAAGGAACACAGTACTGATATATGCTACAATGTAGATGAACCCTGGAAACATGCTCAAAGAAACCAGTCACAAAAACCACATATTCTATGATTCTATTTACGTAAAAAATATATAGGCATTTTTCCCCAAATAGGCCAACACACAGAAAGAAAGTGGCTACTTAGGGAAGGGGCCGGGGGTCAACAGGAAGGAGAGTTCCTTTCTGAGGTGATGAAAATGTTCTAACGTGGGACTGTAGTGACGGCTGTGCAACGTTGTGCATACACCAACAACCAATGAGTGATACACTCTACATAAGTGACTTGTATGGCATGTGATTCAGACCTTAATGAAGGTATTACAAAATAAAAACAAAACAATAAATCTCTTTTTAATGTGTCTATCCATACAAATATAACCCTAAATATTTCTTGTTAAGTGGAAGAAGGAAGCTGCAGAACATTCCACACATATAATATGCTACCATTTGTGTCAAGGTACGTATGTGTTTGCACATATAGAAACACAGACTCACTGCTATTTGCTCTATAGTCAACTTTAATTTTTCACCAGGTCATCTAACATTTTCAAATTCTCCCGAAATGCAAAACCATAACACCGAGACTGAAATTACTAAAGGCAACTTACGAGCAAAGCCGAGTGGACGACAGGGGGGTTGGGATGGTCCATAAATAAAATAAGGCCCGGCAGGCATCCCTGATCCTGAACAATGGCTCTTCTATTTAATGGATCTGCTGCTAGATCGCGTAGCTGGTTAACCACCGAGAGAGCATCAGGTTCTTCATTCATGGTGGAGGAGGAAGAGTTCATCTTCTATGCCATACACATGAACAAAATCTTCTTAAAACTCTGTAGAAATGGTTTGCAAAATTAGCTCTAGGCTGCTGAGGTATATTATGGCATTTGTTAAATAATCAGGATTACAACACCCTTAGAAAGAAACAGATGAATCTAAATCACACAAAAACTTGAGAATTGGCAATTCCACAGTTTAAGTAAAATGAACATAAGAGTACTGACTAAAAAAAAAAAATGAAGTTATTTGTGTGTGCACAATGTTTAAAGAACATATGTCATCTTCAATATTACAATAAATTCAGGTTTAGCAATACATATTTTAACACTAAAGTCACAACAAACAAGATCTTTACAGTTCAAGCTCATGACCTTCACTGTACTTCTCAAATCACACCACTGCCAGAGCTTTTTTTCTCTAGAACATTTCTGGAGCCTAAAACAAGTGCCTCAGGGAAAGGTGGCTAGCTGAAAGCCTTTCTCTCATTCATCTGTGAACAAACCCAGCATACTGGATTTACAAAAGATAAACTCCCCTAGAAAAAAGGAGGGAGTCAAAGAAGGCTGTGAACTAAACAGCCTCACCCCGTGTCTGAGGCCCAGGGAGTTGGGGAGATCATGGGGAATCTGAACCGAAGCTAAGTACACCTGCCCCATATTCGGAAGAATGAAACAGAACTTGAGGTAATTTATTTGACAGATAATGAAACAGTCAGAAGTTAAATAACTTGCCCCAGGTGACAAAAGCTTGTCTGTAGAGAAGTGGGCTAGAATCTTATTCCTAAAGTATTTCCACTTTCCATACCGTCCTTTTAAATTCAAATATCTTTTTCCCACAAAAGTAAACAGGGTATTTTAGAAAATATAACATGCTAGACATAAAAAAGCCAAAGGAAAAAATATCAAGGAATAATCATCATATATGTAGAAAGTTAAAAATAACTTCCATTAACCAAGTAAGAATATTAAGGTGTAAATACTTTTCACAAATCAATCAGTATGTTTATTTATTTTTTTAACATTTATTTTTGAGAGAAAGAGAGAGCTAGAGCCAGGGAGACACAGCGAGAGAGGTGGACAGACTACCCAAAGTGGGCTCTGTGCTAACAGCAGAGAGCCCAATGGGGGCTTGAATCCATGAATCAAGATCATGACCTAAGCGAAGTCAGATGCTTAAACTGAGCCATCCATGCATCCCAATCAGGATGTTTGATTCCAATTTCATAAACAACAACAAGTAGGGAAGGAGAGGAGGGACAAAATGTTTCTCTAACTCAGAAAGGCTATTAAAGACTATCTGGGAGCGGGGGCTGGGGGGTCAGGATAATAAGCAGAACTGGCCTTACCAGGTATTGAAACATACAAAGCTATAAATAGTGAAGCGGTGGGGGTGGGGGGCACAGGACAGTAGAGAAATACTTCTCCCTGGAAAGCTATTTATATACATTCAACATAAGAAAGCAGTGAGTCAGGGGCACTTGGGTGGCTCAGTTGGTTAAGTGTCCAACTTGGGCTCAGGTCATGATCTCCTGGTTCCTGGGTTCGAGCCCTGTGTCGGGCTCTGTGCTGACTGCCAGCTCGGAGCCTGGAGCCTATTTCGGATTCTGTGTTTCCCTCTCTCTCTGACCCTCCCCTGCTCACACTGTCTCTCTCTCTCTCTCAGAAATAAATTAAACATTTTAAAAAAAAATTTTAAAAAAAGAAAGCAGTGAGTCAGACTAAGGCTACACTACTTGTTAAATGTGATTTCTGGCAAATCCCTTACTCTTTGTCTCAGTTTCTTCATCTGTAAAATAGGGCTAATTACAGCAGCTACCAAATGGTATACTAAGTAAAATGAGAATACATGTAAAAAAGGGTTTAGACTGGTACCTGACACATTGTAAATGCTCAATAAGTAACAGTTCTAAGTTACATGGAGCCAAAAATCAATAAAAAAAATTGTAAGATTACTCAATAAATGGTATTGGAATGATTTGTAAGCAATTTAAAACCACGCTAAGCAAATTTAATTCATACCACATAGCAAAAAGAAATCATTAAATATACATTAAATTATCTAAGTATGGAAACAAATGCAAAACTGAAGGACTCAGAGAAAACAGGGCTTTAGCAAGATAGTGTTTGGCAGGTTATTTTCAAAAGATGAAAATATTACTGTTACTAGAGCAATTTAAAAAAGGATTTAGAAGAAAGCATTAGACTGAACATGCAGCTAGCTAAGACTGACAGGTTGGGGGGCATGCTGCCTCTTAGGTGCCTACGGATGGGCATCCTGAACATCCCTGTTTACAAACTAGCTTACCAGGAGTTTACGTGCGGGCATCAGCAGGAATCTTATCCAAAACTGGAACCTGAAGAGCCAATTACTGGCTGAAAGGCAGAAGAGCCAATCCCATTTAAGAACCAAGTGCTCTGGATGATGTCCCTTTTGCAGGGCCTTACAACTGGAGCGCCCCATTCATAACTTGTTAGAAGGGCGCCTGGTGGCTCAGTCGGTTAAGCGTCCGACTTCGGCTCAGGTCACGATCTCACAGTTCGTGGGTTCAAGCCCCGCGTCGGGCTCTGTGCTGACAGCTCAGAGCCTGGAGCTGCTTCAGATTCTGTGTCTCCCCCTCTCTCTCTGTTCTTTCCCTACTTGTGTTCCGTATACCTCTCAAAATTAAACATTTTTTTAAAAGGTGTTAGTAACTATTTAGTGGGAATGATACTGAAAAGGTTATGGCCTTTCCTGTTCCTTTGAGATGAATATGAGTCAAAACATTTAAAACTTTCCATCTTCAAAGCCCGCAGACCAGGAGAGGGCTCGAATCCGGACCTGCCAAGGAAGGGGGCAGGAATCCCACAAAGCACCCAAACCCTAACCCAACACAGGCAGACGCTGGAGCCAAGCGCTGCATCTCCTTCAGCACTTAACTGAAGGAAAGAAAGGTAGACAGAGCTATGATTTCTCCAACTTAGATGGGTTTTTGTAAAACCTCCAAGAGAGAATTCCTCAGGGTTAGGGTTCATTCTTCTTTCCTTATCTAATATTCTTGCCAATATCAAGTTGCTCTGAGAATTGCCTGAATCCTGCTAAATGATCAATATTTCTGTATGACAATTCACAAGCAGCTTTTATAAGATAGCTATTAACAGTTGAGAAAATGGAAACAGATAGGTAAAAGTTAGATTCATGTATTAGATACAATTAGTCTTTCTGTATTAATTGTATCATTTTCACACACTCAGGTGCTTTGATAAAAATGTTAGCCTTCATAGGCCGGAAAAAATGCTGTTTAAATGACATATTTTGGTATTTATTCTATCCTACCCTCTCTTATTCCTAAATTTGGCAGATCTCAAGATAATTTTTAAATAATCTTTTAAATATACTGATCTGGGGAGCCTGGGTGGCTCAGTTAAATGTCTGACTTCGGTTTAGGTCATGACCTCCCACTTCATGGGTTCAAGACCTGCATTCAGCTCTGTGCTGACAGCTCAGAGCCTGGAGCTGCTTTGGATTCTGTGTCTCCCTCTCTCTCTACCCCTCCCAGCTTGCACTTTGTGTGTATCTCTCTCTCTCTCTCAAAAATAAACATTAAAATAAATAAGTATACTGATCTGAACAATTTTATAGCAACCTATGAACCATAATGTAAGTTAAAAACTCTTCCTTTCTTCTACAAGGAGTACTACATTAGGTTCAAAAGAAAATAAGCTTGCTTTCTAATTGCATTTTTCATTTAAAATACTAATACCAAGAAATGTGGATTTGGATAACCTACATCAGTCTAAACTGGGATTATTATTAAAATGCAGATTCTAAGGCCCATACCCAGCCCTCACTAGGAATTCTTGGAGGCAGGGCCCAAAGCATCATTTTCATAAGCACACCAGGTGATTCCTGGTGCAAATATGAGCAATTAAAACTTCACAGTGGTTGATAAGTACATTTCTTTTTAATATGGTTAGAAACACATGAATGAAACCTTGAACGTTAAAATTCTACAAAATACTTTAATTACTTGGCAACATCCCTATGATTTGGGCACTGTGTTTTAGTTTTACTGCCATATAAGCAAATGAATACACTAAAAAAACCACTAACAACAGCAAACCTACTGGCTCCTTCCAAAAAAAATAACTGGAAGCCCTTGATCAAAGGAACAAAACTGGGGGGGGGAATTATGGTGGGGAATTTGTGAACTGACGGTATGTGAGTAAACAGAAGGTTCTTGAAACTTTGTTAGCAGTAGTATTTAACATCTTTCTTGTCTCATTTTATTTTTTTTGGCCAGTCCCTGCTACAAGTTAGTTTTTAATTGCTTTTTAAACACTCTTTTCTAAGTAAGCCAAACTTGTCGATACAGACATACGTAAAGAAAATCAGTCTCACTAGCAAATGAGAAAAATGTGAAAATGTTTCCCAGTCTATTGGATCAAATAGATACAATGCACTTTTTTTTCATTTGTTTTGTTAAATTTGGACTGATCATTCTAAGACAATACTGTATCCTCCCCAAACTTTACTGAGCTCCGATTATCTAAGGGATCTTGTTAACAAGCAGACCCGATTCAGCAGATGGAGTGAGGCCTGAGATTCGACATTTCCAACGAGCTCCCAGGTGAGGCCTGTCCTGCTGGAAGTCGGAACGTAGGTGACCGAGGTGAGACTGTCATTAAGCAGATGCTTGAAAGGTTTTCTTTTCTTTCAGCCAAAACTTACCATTTAACTCAAAGAACAGGTGAGGTCTCTTACAACTAAGAGCTGCAGAGGGTACACACCCACAACGTAAATCCATATTCAGTTAAGCAAGTTTTCAAAAAATATCATAAGCATGGAGTTCATATCTGGCTCTCCCTTAATTAGCAACTAACTGTTCGAGAAGTTGGGGGTTCCTCCGTTAGAATCTCCTAATAATCTTGAGTGATGGTCAAAATCCAAAAAAAAAAAAAAAAAAAGACTTGAAACCACAGAGCGCAGCACCAGCAATTGCCAAACACAAACAATACTTAATCTCGTGGGTACCTCTACTCGGCCAGTACCTGCCCTAACACATCAGTACACTCTCACCAAAGGGCTGCACACCGCACGAAGGCCTCCAAGGCCTTAGGACACACAGAGATGTGAACGCCGGTTTCCCCTGAATGGGGACGGACACGACGCCCCTCCATTCTCAGCAGGAGGTGCAGGGGCACAAAACACCGAGTTTGCAGAGAACAACTGGAGAGGCGAAGACGACGCCCGTTAACAGTATGAGGGTCTGTGAGCCTCGGGCGTGTGGGGACGGCGAGGAACGGGACGCAGCTAACGTCCGCCCCGGGCTGGCGGGCACGCGCCGCGGGGCCGCGCCGGGAGAGGCCGGCCGAGCGCCTGGGGGCCTTCCTGCGCCCCGCTCCGCCCGCCGCCCCCGGACACTTACGCGCCGCGCCGGAGCTTCAGGAGTCCAGAGCCGGCCGCACCATCGGGGCCGCAGCACGAACGGAGCAGACGGGCCCGGGAGGCGCGGAGCGGGCCCCTCCGTTCGCAGCCCGGCCTCGCCGACGGCAAACGAGCAGGGAAGTCTGAGGGCCGAAGAGCGAGGCGCTGGCGGGGACTCCGCGGCCTCCCCCGTGACCCCGCCACGTCCGTTAGTCCTGCCCTCTCATTGGCGGAGGCCGCGCCAACGTGAGGGTGAGGCGCCCAGTACGCGAAGGCCTTCTTAGGCGAACGCGTTCATTGGCGACTTAGGGAGGTGCCCCCGGTATTAAACGAAGAGTCCAATGAAAGGCCAAGAACGCTGGAATTGGACCAAACGACGCTCCGTCCACGAAGCGCTGGGCCGGGCAGCGCGCTTCCGGGTGCGGCGGCCGCGGCTTCCCAGGCACAGCGGCCGGCGGTGCGGCGCCGGGGGCGGCCCTGTGCGCTGCGTCCGGAGCTCGGGCGCGCCGGTCTGTTCGGACCGCCCCTCAGTTCGCGTACAGGATTTTCGTGCGCTTCTGTGGCTCTTCAGTCTTTGACGTTTCTTCCGTTTTTGGTAAGAACATTAGCAGTAAACGAAGCGTCCGTTCGTTAGCGTCCACTGTCTTCCTAACATCGGGAAAGCTGCCAAGTACAGTTTTTTGTTTTAAATAACGTCTTTTTTGAAGGATTTTTTTTTAAGGGAAAAGGACTTCTAATCAATACTTGCTCAAATTTCTCATGACGTACTCTTAAAATCCTGTCTTCTATTTAGCTTATCATTGTAAAGATTTACAGACTTTTATCGGCGAGAGTCACGGGTTTTGTGCCCGTGTAGATGCTGCTTCCGAAGCTTTCTGAGTTTACGTGCATCTACGTTCCGCAGGCCGGTCCGGGAACGACGCATCCGCCACGCGCAATACCTTCACCGAGAGGACTCCAGAGTCTTTCACGATTTGCTTCTGCCACATAGCTCGTGGGTTAAAGTCTCAGGGAATTCGAGAACCTTCTAACGGGGAAAGTGAGGTTCAGAATGAATAGCTCCAGGGCGCGTGGCCGGCTCGGTCCATGGAGCCTGCTGGTCTCGATCTCCGTGTCCCGGGTTCAAGCCCCAGGTTAAGTCAGCATAGAACTTAGTTTAAAAACAATTAAAAAAAAACAAAAAACCAGAAAACCTCTCGGGCTGTGTTATACATAATTGTCTCCAATACTTCGATTCCTAAGCGAATTTAAAATCCAGTTACGTCTCAAACTACTTTGCCTTTCTTCTTAATTATTCTCTTCTAACAAGCTCAAGAACAGGAGCGAAGTAGAATAGAAAAATGTCCCTTTCTCACCATTTCACCTACAGCAAAAACGAGTGAGAAGTGATGCATAATTTCTAGTAGTAGAAGCACCAGCCTGATTTTTAGTAATCTGCCAGGTCAACCAACCGCTGGAACTTAGGGGGAAAAAGGAAAAGTTAAAAAGGAGATTGTGGGGGCGCCTGGGGGGCCCAATCGGTCGGGCAGCCGACTTCGGCTCAGGTCATGATCTCACGGTTCGTGGGTTCAAGCCCCGCGTCGGGCTCTGTGCTGACAGCTCAGAGCCTGGAGCCCGTTTCCGATTCTGTGTCTCCCTCTCTCTCTGACCCTCCGCTGCTCCCGCTGTCTCCCTCTCTCAGAAATAAAATGTTAAAAAAAATTTTTTTTAAGGAGATTGTGATACATTTACAGTAAGAAAAAAGGCTGTAAAAAATATAGGAAATCCAAAGGTCATAGGTTAAACATCCATTTGATTGATATTTTTTTATTTATCATTGATAAATGATATTTTGTTCAGTATTATTAAAAACAATGCAATAGCCCAGGAAAGTAAACCTGCTATTTTTTCTAAAATCAATTTATCAAAAAGGGAGAAGACAATTGGGATTTTTCCCAACTAACAACTGATGACAGATTTTTGGCACTGTTCAGAATATATATTCCACAGAGTCCTTCTCTTTTAGAAGTTCAAAATCTAAAGTTAAATATAATCATGCCTCTGACATTAAAGTATTGAGAAGACTAATTCTTCGCAAACTGCTATTACAGAGAGTTAGATGACTGGCATTAAAAGACAGGGGATGTGGTCACAAAAATATAATTAACAATTTCATAAGCACCAATGGACTACAAGCCTCGGGAAGTTTAAGATTTTAAGAATTTATATTCCTATATTAAAAATCTATGAACTTGACACCAGTAAAGTTATACGATCTGCCGTTGTGAGTCATTGGTAGTTCTGAGCCTCAGAGAGCTTGCCACAGCACGCAGCTGGAATGTGGTTTCTCAATGACTGTGTTGCTTAAGACCAGGAATCCGGTAAAGGCAGTTTCATTTCTTCAATTATTTATTTACTTATTTTAAAGTGTTTATTTATTTTGAGAGAGAGAGCATGTGCACGTGCACAAGCAGGGGAGCAGGAGGGAGCGAAGACAGATATTCCCAAGCCAGCCCTGTGCTGTCAACACAGAGCCAGATGCAGGGCTTGATCTATCTCATAAAACCTTGAGATGGTGACCTGGGTCAAAACCACGAGTCAGACACTTAACCGACTGAACCACCCAGGCACCCCATTCACTTATCTTAGAAATATTTTCAGAACACATACAATGTGCTAGAGACAGTCTTAACAATGGATTCAAAAATACAAGAAAACATAATCACTGCCCTTAAGTTTGTGGTCTGGTATTGTGGTTTCCAAATATTGTGGTTTTTGACCAAGTTGTTATTTCAGGTTAAAAAATTTTTTTGAGCACACAGTTCTGTTATATGTATTTTATGTATTTAAAAATTCTATTCACAGGGGCGCCTGGGTGGCTCAGTCGGTTAAGCATCTGACTTTGGCTCAGGTCATGATCTCACAGTTCATGGGTTTGAACCCCACGTCAGGCTCTGGGCTGACAGCTCAGAGCCTGGAGCCAGCTTCAGATTCTCTGTCTCCCTCTCTCTTTGCCCCTCCCCAACTCATGCTCTGTTTCTCTCTGTCTCAAGAATAAGCATTAAAATTTTTTTTTTTAAATTCTTATACACATACTATCAAACTAATATGTAGACTTAAAACATAACAAAATAGAAAATTTTAAAGGATGAGAAATAATTATAAGCGTACTTGTATGTATCTGGATGAAAATAAAATTGTGTCCATTTACATTACTTATAAAAAACTGAAATTCCAGGGGCGTCTGGGTGGCTCAGTCAGTTAAGCTTCCGATATCAACGCAGGTCACGATCTCGCAGGCCCTGCATCAGGCTCTGGGCTGACAGCTAGAAGCCTGGAGCCTCTTCAGATTCTGTATATGTGTGTGCCTTTCTCTCTCTCTGCTCCTCCCACCTCCCAAAAATAAACATTTACAAAAACCTGAAATTCCAGATGGATTAAAAACACAAGTGTAAAAAATATCAAAAATCCTTTAAGAAAATCTTGGTGACTGCATACAACAATATAGAAGTAGAGGAAACCTTAAACAAGGCTAGAAACTCAAAAGTTAGAAAAGAAAGAAATGAACATATTTGTCTTAAAAACCAATTTTTTTGTATGGCAAAAAAATACATGAGCAATGTTAACAGACAATAGATATGAGGGTAAATTTGTAACTCACTTGACAGATAGAGGTTAATCAATCAAAATTGGATTCTAAATTGTCAAGGAAGTAATAAACAACCCTATAGAAATTGGGTAAAGAACAAAAATTAGTATGAATCAAGAGAAAATCCATGTGGCCAATAAACATGCAAAGATATTTAAACTCACCTATAATAAGGGAATGCAAATTAATGTGACAATGAGAATAATGGCAATGCTGATCAGAATGGCAAAAACTCAAAATGACACAAAGCTGATGGCAGGGACTGATGTGTATGAAGAGAACTCTCAGGTTTTGCTGTGAAAATGTAAATTATAAACTTTTAAAGAGCAGTCTAGTAAAATCTGTTTTTTTATTTTTTTTAACATTTCTTTATCTTTTAGAGAGAGAGAGTGTGAGCAGGGGAAGGGCAGAGAGAGAGGGGGATACAGAATCTGAAACAGGCTCCAGGCTCTGAGCTGTCAGCACAGAGCCTGACGCGGGGCTCGAACCCACAAACCATGAGATCATGACCTGAGCCAAAGTCGGACGCCTAACCAGCTAAGCCACCCTGGCACCCCCCAACCCCCTCCCAGCAAAATCTATCCTAAAAAAATAATAAATTTTTTGACGCAGCAAATCATCTTCTCAAGAATCTAAAGCATAAAAATCATCAGTATAAAGAGACATAAGAACAGGGGCATTTGGATAGCTTAGTCAGTAGAACATGGGACTGTTAATCTCAGGGTAGTAAGTTCAAGTCCTATGTTGGGTGTGGACCCTATTAAAAAAAAAAAGGTTAAAAGACGTAAGAACAAACATGTTTATTGCAATATTGTTCATATTGGGGAAAAAAACCCACCAATAAAAAAAAAAAAACATCAAATGAATACATACCAATTGTGAAATGTTTTAGTAAATGACGGTATATCTACAGGCCATGGACCATTAGGAAAAATATATTGGAAAACATTTAAGGAAATGAGAGCTAGAGGAAGAGATACAGAGAAATTTCCAGATTGTTAAGTGATAAAAGTTACTTCAAAGTATATATATATATATATATACGATGGTCTTGTTTTCGGAAACAATAACAAATCCTATTCTCCCATCCAACTACTAACCGGGCCCGACCATGCTTAGCTTTTTAGATCAGACGAGATCAGGCGCGTTCGGGGTGGTATGGCTGTAGACTAACAAATCATATCCTACACATGTTTATGTAAGTGTGTATCATTATACGTTATTCTATGAGCATGGAAGACATAAAGAAAGATACACTCTAGGTTTTCAGCATATGTTACCTGAATGGGTAGGATAGCATCTCGGACACTAGGTGCTCATCATATGCAAAAAAATTAAAAATAAATTAACTAGCTTTATTGGGGGGTGTAAATTAATTTTATATATAATACGATAAATGTCCATTAAGTAAAATCGTATGTAAGTGAAATGAAATGTAATCAACAAAAATCTAAACGGTATTTTGTAGTTTCAAGGAACTACTTTTGCAAGTATGAGAGTGATAAACTTGAGGCAGGAGTATATATTGTTAAGAGGTAAGACGGGAGGCTGGTGAAGTTACAGAAAGACTTACCCAGTGACTCAGTGTCTATAGGATCTCATTCAGGAAAGCTACATAGTGCCATTTGGGTCAAACAAATCTTGACTTTGACCACATGCTGGTTCTATGCCTTTGTATTAGTCACTTGGCTACAAGGACCTCAATCTCCTCTAAAAAAACAGATCGTAGAACCTGCCTTCCAAGATTGCTTTAGAAATCAACAATAGTGTGAGAACGCCTAGCCCACTGTCTAAAAGATGTTTCATAAATGTACATTTTAGTCCCAATTCTCTGTATAAAAACCTGCTCTCCTGATAAGAGCTAATTTGTAATGGTAAAATTCTTGAGTGTTTACTGATACTAGCAAAATTTACAAAAGAAACATCACTGGTCACCTTCAGAGAATATGAAGAAACCAACTCATTTTTCTGAAAACTAATAATGAAAAGAATCAAAGCAAGCAATAAACCTGCCTTTTTTTTTTTTAATTTTTTATGTTTTATTTATTTCTGATAGAGACAGCATGAGCAGGGGAGGGTCAGAGAGAGAGAGAGATACAGAATCTGAAACAGGCTCCAGGCTCTGAGCTGTCAGTACAGAGCCAGACGTGGGGCTTGAACCCACGTGAGATCATGACCTGAGCTGAAGTTGGACGCTTAACTGACTGAGGCACCTAGGTGCCCCAACCTGCCTTTCTTATATTTCAGGGTAACAAAATAGTTGATATATGTTAATTATTCTGAAAACTGGTAAATATTAAAGAACAAGCATTCAATTTGCTTTTCCTTACAAATGTGCCTCAAGGTAACCAGCTAATAAATGACACATACAGCCTCACCTTGACTTAAAATGCCCCTTACATGGGCCCTTCACTGTCCTACCCAATGGTCTTTTGCCAATTAGGTTTTTCTAGATTCTAACTCAGAATCTCCTAAGGCACATTTCAACATGTTGTATTTTCTATAGACAGGCAATGGGAGCTGGAGAAAATGCAAGACTAGAGAGAAAGAGTCTTGATTTTCAAGGAAGGTACATTGAAGACTTGCAAATTATTCAACCTATCTCACCAAATGGGATTGCCAATAGACCTAATATTAGCCCAGGTCTTGGTTTCTAAGAATCATTCCAGTGCTCCTTGGGGAAGTGGCTGACTCTAATACTGGGGCAGGAAAAATACAAGATCAGCTTGGAGACTTTTGTAGTTCAAGAAAACAGAATGTGACCAAAAACCAAAAAAGACACAGGAATCTACCGAAAAGAGTTCCCAGTGACTAAAGCTGGAACAATTTGAGCAACAAAATAAAAATCATAATATAAAATATAAACAAAATATAAAATACACACTACTCGTTAGAAATAAATGATTGAATGTAATAAAGAGGCAAAATAAACAAATCATACTTAGAGAAGAATTCTAAATTATGTACATATTTCACTCCAGGAGATAAAGCTTAATCTCTTATGACCCCTTGGGTGGGTAGGTATAGTGACTTGCTTCCAAAGAAGAGACTATGGAAAGAGGGTAAAAAATGCAACTCTAGGGGCGCCTGGGTGGCTTAGTCGCTTAAGCGTCCGGCTTCGGCTCAGGTCATGATCTCACAGTTCATGGGTTCAAGCCCCGCGTCGAGCTCTGTGTGGACAGCTCAGAGCCTGGAGCCTATCTTCCAATTTTGTGTCTCCCTCTCTCTGACCCTCCCCTGCTCACGCTCTCTTTCTCAAATATAAATAAAACATTAAAAAAAATTTTTTTAAAGTGCAGCTTTATAGCAGAGAAGCTAGTAAATACTAACCTGGTCAGATGATCACAGTTAACATCAGCAGAAATAAATCATGCTAGTATCATGTACCCTGTGATATGATGTGATGAGAAGGACATCTCAACGTGTGGAATTTCTCTCAAACCTTATAACCTCGGTCTAATTATGAGAAAAAGAGCAGACATATTCAAATCAAGGCATATTTTATGATATACCTGACCATACTGCTCAAAATTGTCATAGCCATATCAAGATTATGAAAAGGAAAAATGTAGAAACTGTAATAGACCAGGAATCTAAGTAAGGAGGCATGATGACTGAATGCAATGTGGCATCTTGGATTGGATCCTGGAACAGAAAAAAGGACATTAATAAAACCTGAATAAAGCCTGGAATTTAGTAAATAGTGAGGTATGAATGTTGGCTCCATAATTTTATAAATGCATCACAGTAATGTAAGATGTCCGCATCAGGGGAAACTGGGTGAGCAGCAGGGACCTGTTAACTATCTTTGCAACTCTTCTGTAAATCTAAAATTATTCTAAAATAAAATTTATTAAAAGCAAAAAGTGAAGCAACCTGCTCATAATTTCAAGTGTGATGACTAGAAGATTCTCCTCTACTTTCTGGCTCAGCACATTTTGCACGCTTTCTCATCCACCAGCCACATACTTCTGGTGCCAAGTGCCAGGAGACACAACGACCGGCCTTCTGTGAGCGAGATGGCAGACGAAGGCTAGCAGTATTCTGGGAAGCCGTTCCAACGTGTGACTTGGCCTAACTTGTCACTAACGTAGCCTAGTTCACGCAGATCCCCCAAATGCCCAGGGTTACTAGTGGGCATGGAGCACGCAGAGAAGTGTGAAGACAAGGAAGCTGGAAGGGAAAACAAAGGTAGGTCTGAACCAACCTGTGTGAAGATTTCCTAAGACATCTTCCTACTACAGAGTAGAAAACCACAGATGACCTCGAACTCCGTGCTAGCATCTTGGGTCTTAGAAAGGCTGCTCCAAGCCAGGGCGCCTGAGCACAAATTTTACTTGGCTCTCAGTAAATCTACCCTTTAAAGACCTCACAGGAAACCATTAAACTTTGCCAGAAATGCCAGGACCCTTTGCCTCCACTCCTTCGGCTCAGAAGCACCCACTTTCGTCAAGCGTCAGCTGAAGCAGCCCCTGGAAAGCGTTCCGAGCCGCTGGGCCGGCCGAGGCAGGTCTCCCGGGCTCCCTGCACCCCTCCGTGCCAGCATTTGGCTAAAAGAGTGTGTTTCCATCTTCCTGTTAGCACGCAGGCACACCGGGGCGTGGCTCGCGGCTTTTATAAACTCTGTACTGTCACAATGGGCCACCAAGCCCGGGCCGACTCAACGGCCCGAGGCTCCTGAAGCTGGGAAGCCTCGCAGCAAGGGCGTGGGCACCGGAGACCCGCAACGGCCCGGCGCCGCCCCGCGACCCGCGGGGCCAGGGAAGGCGAGACACAGCCGGGCAGCAGCGCCCTTCTGAGGGCCGTAAAGAAACGCGGGTCTACACAGGCGCTCGTGCGCGGGCCCCGCGTCACCGCCGTTTCCCTCATTGGTGACACGTAACGCTCCTCACGGCAGAACTGCTCGAAACCTCGTGTCCCAGGACATTCGACTGTTAAAAAGCACGTGTCCCCATGAAGCCGACTAAACGGAGGGCGTAGCTGAAGACAGGAACACCCCCATCCGTGCTTTGTACACCGCGCACCCTCAACCCCCGTAAACCCCACCCCCCCGAGGCGAGGGTCACGTGGAAACTCTGCCGGGTGAACACCAGTCCCAACAGCGTGGGAAGAAAGGTCTCAACGTAAGTCGGCTTAACAAGGGCTTAAGATTCCCACCGTCTTTCAGGGTAATACACACGGCTACAATCGGAAGGTGGGTCTTGCTACGCATTTACAGAAGCGGGTTTAGGAACAAAGCGCCTTCCAGGTCAGAGCGGTGAGGACGAGAAGCAGGTCCACGCGGAAGCGCCCGCCCCCCCCGCCCGCCCCGCGCATGCGCACGCTGACGGCGCGGCGGCGGCCGGCGCGCGGGGCGGCGGCCTCTCCTCCCCTCCCTGCTCTGCAAGCCCGCCCCTGCGCCGGAGGAAGCAGCTGATTGGCCAGTGCGCGCCGGGCCCGGGGCGGGGGCTGGGTGACTGGCAGTAGCGCCCCGGGAGCGCCAAGCTGGGGGCCGGGGAAGCTCGGGAAGGCTGCGGGCGGCCGCGCGGCCGAGGTGAGTGGGGCCGGGGGCTGAGGAGAGCGGTTGGCGCGGCGTGGAGGCGGCGCTCGTGGGCCTGCGGGCGGCGCGGAGCGCCGGTAACGGGGTGGCGGTGGAGGAGCCCCGGGCTCCGTGGGCCGGCTGGGAGCCTGCGCCGCGGCGGAGGGGCGGCGGAGGGCGGCCGCCGCGCCCCGGACCTCGGACCCAACCCGAGCACTTCTGCCCCTGCCCGCCGCCTTGGGGCGCGCCCTCCGGGGCCCGCGGTGCGAGCGTCCGCCGCGGGTCCCGGGAGGCTGTCCCTTGCGGCGGCTCCCGGCGCGTCGCGCTGCCTCCTGGGACTGGAGCGGCGGGCGGCGCGGCGGCGGGCGCCCCGGGGTGCTGGGAGCCGCCCGGGAGCTCGCCGTCCCGCCCCGCGTGGCCTCCTCCCGCGCCGGGCTTGCGTTAAGCCGCGAAGAAGGCATCGTCCTCGGGACGCTAAAAACGCTTTTTATCGTGGAAATCTGCAACCACGGAGGTCGAGGGGAGAGTGTGACGAGCTGGGCGAACCCCTCACCCGGCGTTAACAGTTGTCGCACGGGGTCGGGCTTGCCACCCGCCGCCCCCCCCGCGCCCCGGATTATTTTCAGGTAAATCCCAGACTTTTAATCTCTCCTAGAAATGTCTTCGGCTTTGTCATGGTCAGTGTTAAGCAGTCGCTTCCTGGAGGGATGGAGTAAAACCGGGCTCCCTTGAGGGTGTAGACAGCGCTGCCGGAGTGTGGTCGTGGCTCCGAGCACTTTCACTACCCCAAGTCCGGTTTCCAGAACAGCTGAAAACAGGTCCCAGCCAGTCTGGTCTTGGCAGTAACGTATGGCTTTGGGGCAGTAGTGTTAGTATTGATCATTTCTTTCTGTATGGCACTTGGTATGTATGAAGCGCTGGAAATTGTTCCCACCTAGTCATTTCGTTTTTACAAAAGCTACGTGAGTAGGTATTATCCCATTTACAAGTGAGAGAAAAGAGGCGCTAAGCAGTTTGGCCAAGGTCGCACAGATGTAGTAAGGGGGGAAGGCTGAGGGGCCGGGTTCGGGATGTCAGCCCTGGTCACTGCCAAATTCTTGCTCTCTCAACCGTAATTGAAGAAGAATTGTGAAATAAATGTAACTGCTGTGGATTATTACTGTTGAGCTATAAATACATAAGGGGGGAAAAAACCCTGGAATTTAGGAGTATGATAGTAAGATAGGTATTTTTGTCTCAGATGGTAAAGGGTTAATGGAATTGATTTTAAGATCAAAGTACGTAAAAATGTAGATCAATATATACAAGTGTTTAAAATTTCTGTAATATATAGAAAGGAAACTCAGTTAAAGGGGAAAGGAAACCAGGAAAAATACACCCCAATGAATAGTCTCTATCTCCTTTGGCATTTAGAATGTACCAGATATTTATATTGAATATTTTATATCTTTTATCTTCTCAATCTTCTGCTATTTCTTTTTTTAAATGTTTATTTTTGAGAGAGAGAGCACACAAGAGTGGGGGGAGCGCAGAGAGAGAGGGGGACAGAGGCTCTGATGCGGGCTGTGACAGCAGAGAGCCCGATATGGGGCTTGAACTCACGAACCTGAGCCAAAGTCAGATGCTTAACCAACTGAGCCGCCCAGCCCCTCAATCTTACAGTATTTCAAAGACAGTATCTTTATTCAAATCATGTTAGAGGAGTAAGAAACTAGGAAGAGACAGCTGGACTTTGAGAAGACAGCAGGGTAGACCAGTTAAATTGAAGTTTAGGATCCCTACTGTAAGGGATTAATTCAGAAGTCTAGAAGTAAAGTTAGATTCACATGTGAAGTAATTTGAGTGCCAAGTTTAAGGAGTTTGAACTTGAACAAAACAGTGACTCACTGATTGCAAGCATCCCTTAGGAAGAGTGAATTGGCACTCTCAAGGACGGCTTCACCTGAGATCTGAGAAGATTATTGACTTGACCCGGTGAATATATAGGAAAAAAATGGAGGGGAATGGTTGAATTTACATGTACAAGGCAGGAAATAGAGGGGGGGAAAATAGCCTGAATAAGAGGGATGGAAAGATAGCATGGTTCTGAAGTGCTGGTAAACTTCAGTTTCGACAAGTTTATTTCCCTAGGCAGTTTTTAAGAATTTTTCTTACTGAACTGTAGTTGATGTGCGATTTTGTATTAGTTTTAGGTGTACAACATAAGTGATTTGAGATTTATATCTATTACAAAATGATCACCAAGTAAGATTAGGTACTGTCACCATACAAAGCTATTGCAGTTTTATTGACTATATTCTGTGTGCTGTACTTTACATCCCCATGACTTACTAATTTTATAACTGGAAGTTTGTACCTCTTGTATTCCTTATTTCACCTCCTCTGACAACCCAGAGGAGTTCTATCTATGAGTCTGTTTTGCTTTGCTTGGTTTGTTTGTTTTTGTTTTTTTTTTAGATTCCACATATAGGTGAAATCATACATTCTCTGACTTATTTCACTTAGCCTACACTCTAGGTTCATCCATGTGATTGCAAATGGCAAAAATGCCATTCTTTTTATGGCTGAGCAATATTCTGCTGTATATACATACCACAACTTTATCCATGCATTTATCAGTGGACACTTAGGTTGCTTCCATATCTTGGCTATCGTAAATAATGCTGTAATGAACACAGGGGTGTATATATCTTTTTGAATTAGTGTTCTCGTTTTGTTCCGATAAATACCCAGAAGTAGAGTTGCTGGATGATACAGTATTTCTATTTTTAATTTTTTGAGTAACTTGCATACTCTTTTCCTTAGTGGCTGTACATATTTACATTACCACCAATAGTCACAAGGACCCCCTTTTCTCCACATTCTTGCCAACACTTGTTCTTTCTTTAATGATCGTTAATAATTTGTTTAAAGTTTTATCACATTAGCAGGCATACTCAGATGTCAAGGGAAATCAATCCTTTGATGAGGATTTCTATAAAAGTTACAGTATAGTTACATACTTAAAATTTTTTAAAAATGTTTATTTCTGAGAGACAAACAGACAGACAGAGACACAGAATCCGATGCAGGCTCCAGGCTCTGAGCTGTAAGCACAGAGCCCAATGCCGGGCTCCACCCCAAGGACTGCAAGATCATGACCCCAGCTGAAGGTGGATGCTCAATTGACTGAGCCACCCAGGCATCCCTAGTTATGCTTAATGATGAAATATTTCTTTCCCTCCATGAGTTAAGAAATGAGACAAAAATGACTGCTATCAACACTTCTGAACAGTTCAGTAAAGCCAGGAAAAAGACAAGGAAGTACAAAATTTGGAAACATATGGTTGTCATAAAAATTTGAAAATATACTTTATTAGAACTAATTAGTACATATTGAAAATTAATTAAGTTATACAAACCATAAAACTTGTAGTAGCTTTAAAAAGCCCCTAGTATTGAAGAATAAATGTAATTAAATATTTGCAAACCCTCAACATGGAAAACTACAAAATGTGATAAAAATTAAAGTAGACTTAAATGAGGGTTGTGGAAATTTTGTAAATTGGGTTTGAATATTGTTAAGGTCTCATTCTCCCCAATTTGTCAATTCTCCCCAGATTTATCTGTAAATTTACTGTGATTCTCATTAAGCATAGATTTGGTTTTGTAGCAATTGAGAGATGTGGCAGTTTCCCAAGTAAGACCAGAGTATGTAAGACCAGAAGACCAGAAGCAATAATGTTCTAAAGAAGAACAAAGCCAGAGAACTTACACTACTGGATAGCAAAACTTAATACAGAGCTATAATTAAATGGAACAGTGTTACAGAACAAAGTATTCAGAATTTGATTTTGATGGTGCTTTCAGTAAACTGTGCTGAGGCAACTGAATATCCATATAGAAAACAACCAACTTCATGCTAATCATAAAAATGAATTTCTGGTGTACCTAGAGCTAAATATGCAACGTGAAACAAAACTCTCTGAAAAAGATATAGGAGAATATCTGCATGATCATGGTATTGACAGAGATCGATTTGCTAAGGACACAAAATACACTAAAAAAGCGTGCGGAAGGGGCAGAGCAGAGAGAGAATTCCAAGCAGAGTCTGCGCTGTCAGTGCATCGCCCAATGTGGGGCTCACACTCCGTGAGATCATGACCTGAGCCGAAGCCAAGAGCCAGACACTTAACCGAGGGAGCCACCCAGATGCCCCTTAAGATGTTAAGTAATCTCTATACCCAATATGGTGCTTGAAATGGATCATATGGTAATTCTGTTTTTAATTTTTTGAGGGCCCGCTCTGTACCAATTTACATTTCCACCAACAGTGCATGAGGGTTCCTTTTTCTCTGCATTCTTGCCAAACACTAGCTATCGCTTGTCGTCTTGATACTAGCTATTCTGACTGGTGTAAGGTTGATATTGATGCTTTGATTTGCATTTCCCTGATGATTTAATGATGTTGAGCATCTTTTCATATGTCTGTTGGTCAACTCTATGTCTTCTTTGGAAAAATGTCTATTCTGGTCCTCTGCCCATTTTTTTTTTAATGTTTTTATTTATTTTTGAGACACAGAGAGACAGAGCATGAGCGGGGGAGGGGCCGAGCAAGAAGGAGACATAGAATCTGAAACAGGCTCCAGGCTCTGAGCAGTCAGCACAGAGCCCGACGCGGGGCTTGAACCCACAAACTGTGAGATCATGACCTGAGCTGAAGTCGGATGCTTAACCGACTGAGCCACCCAGGGGCCCCTCTGCCCATTTTTAAATCAGATTGTGTTTTCTTGGTGTGGTGTTGTATGTGTATATTTTGGGTCTCAACCCCTTATATCGTGTGCAGGCACCTTCTACCATTCTGCACATCACCTTTGATGCTTCCCTTTCCTGTGCAAAAGCTTTTTAGTTTGAAGTAGTTCCAGTAGTTTATTTTTGCTTTTGTTGCCTTTGCCTGAGGAGACAGACAGCTGTACCAAAAAGTACTATTCAGACTGATGTTCAGGAGTTTACTGCCTGCTCTTTCTTTCAGGAGCTTTGTGGTTTCAGGTCTTACATTTAAGACCTTTATTCTATTTTGAGCTTATTTTTTGTTTATGATGTAAGAAAGTAGTACAGTTTCATTCTTATGCATGTACATGTCCAGTTTTCCTAACACAGTTTATTGAAGAAACTGTCTCTTCCCCATTGTATTTTCTTGCCTCTTTTGTTGTAGATTAATTGACAACGTATGGTTTATTTCTAGGCTGTCTATTCTGTTCCATTGATCTCTTTGTTTTTATGCCAATACCATCTAGTTTTGATTTCTATAGCTTTGTAGTATAATTTGAAATCTGGGAGCATAGGGGCACCTGGGTGGCTCGGTCGGTTAAGTGTCCGACTTCAGCTCAGGTCATAATCTCACAGTTTGTGGGTTCGAGCCCCGCATTGGGCTTTGTACTGACAGCTCAGGGCCTGGAGCTGCTTCAGATTCTGTGTCTCCCTCTCTCTCTGACCCTTCCCTGCTCCCACCGTCTCTCTCTCTCTCTCAGAAATAAATAAAACATTGAAAAAAAAAAGATATCTGGGAGCGTGAAATCTCCAGCTTTTTTTTTTTTTTCAAGATTGCTTTGGCAATTCATTTGTGGTTCTGTACAAATTTTAGGATTATTTGTTTTTTTATGAAAAATGCTATTGGAATTTTGATAGGGATTGGATTTAATTTATAGATTGCTTTAGGTAATAGGTAATTTGGTAAAATTGTAACAATATTAATTCCACTAACCCATGAGCATAATGTATCTTTCCATTTTTTTGTGTCATCTTCAGTTTCCTTTTATCAGTGTCTTATAGTTTTCCAAGCACAGATCATTTACTCCTTGGTTAAATTTATTCCTAGGTATTTTCTTCTTTTTAATGCGATGTAGATGGGATTATATAATTTCTTTTTCTGATAGTTTGTATTCATGTCTGGAAACCCAACAGATTTCTGTATATTAATTTTGTACTGCATCTTTACTGAATTAATTTATTAGTTGTAATAGTTTTTTGGTGTTCAATATGTAATATCAAGTCATCTGCAAGTAGTGACAGTTTTTTATTTCTTCCTTACCAACATGGGTGTCTTTTCTTTTCTGATTGCTGTGGCTAGGATTTGCAGTACTCTGTTGAATAAAAGGCTGGAGTAGGCATCCTTTGTCTTTTTCCTCATATTTGAGGAAAAGCTTTAAGCTTTTCACTGTTAAGTATGATGTTAGTTGTGGGATTATCATGTATGACCTTTATTATGTTGAGGTACATTCTCTCTATAACCATTTTGTTGAGATTTTTTTTATCATTAATATGGATTTTTGTCAAATGGTTTTTCTACATCTATTAAGATGATCATACGATTTTCATCTTTCATTTTGTTAATGTGCTGTACTGCACTCGTTTATTTGCAGATGTTGAACCTTTCTGCATCCCTTGTATAAATCCCACTTGATCATGATGTAAGATCCTTTTAATGTATTGTTGAATTTAGTGTGCTGATACTTTGTTGACGATTTTTGCATCTATGTTCCTAAGGCATATTGGCTTGAGTTTTCTTTTTTGGTAGTGTCTTTGTCTAGTTTTGATAACAAGGCAGTGCTGGACTTGAAGGATGAATTTGGAAGTTTTTCTTTCTGTTTTATTTTTTAGAATAGTTTAAGGATAGGTATTAACTTTAAAATGTTTGGTAGAATTCACTTGTGAAGTCATCTGGTCCTGCACTTTTGTTTGGAGTTTTTTGATTACCGTTGCAAATGAATAGTAATCAGTCTGTTCAGATTTTCTATTTCTTCCTGAGTTAGTCTTGAAAGAGTGTATGTTTCTAGGAATTTATCCATCTCTTCTGTGTTGTGCAATTTGGCAGCTTATAATTGTTCTAGTAATCTCATAATGCTTTGTATTTCTGGTATTATTGGTTTTAACTTCTCTTTCTGATTATATTTCTTTGACATCTTTCTAATTTTTTTTTCTTGATGAATGTGGCTAAGGGTTTATCAATTTTGTTTATCTTTTAAAAAAAACAGCTGAGTTTCATTGATCTTTTCTACAGTTTTTTTTTTAAATGTATTTCATTTATTTTTGTTCTGATGTTCATTATCATTGACTCTTGAACAAAGGGAGATAGTTGGGGTCCTGATATCCCTCCATGCAGTTGAAAATTTTCCTGTAACTTTTGACTCCCCAAAAACGTAACTACCAAGCTAGAAAAAGAAGCTGTTATTAAGAAAATTACGAGAGAGGGACACCTGGCTCCTGGGTGCCTCAATTGGTTAAGTGTCCAACTTTGGCGCAGGTCATGATTTCATGGCTTGTGGGTTTGAGCCCCACATCAGGTTCTGTCCTGACAGCTCAGAGCCTGGAGCCTGTTTAGGATTCTGTGTCTCCCTCTCTCTGCTCCTCCCCTGCTCGTGCTCCGCCTTTCTCTCTCAAAAATAAGCACTTAAAAAATTTTAAGAGGAAATAAATATGCAGTACTGTGCTGGACATATTGAAAAAAATTCACGTATAAGTAAACCTGCACAGTTCAAACCCATGTTCTTCAAGAGTCAGTTGTATTTTTTTTTTTTTCCTACTATGGGCTTTGTTTTTCCTTATTTTATTTCCTTTAGGTATAAGATTATATTGTTTATTTGAGATTTTTCTTATTTCCTGAGATAGTCCTATCTTGCTATAAACTTGCCTGCTAGAACTGCTTTTTCTGGGGCACCTGGGTGGCTCAGTCGGTTAAGCATCCGACTTCGGCTCAGGTCATGATCTCACGGTTCATGGGTTCGAGCCCCGCGTCGGGCTCTGTGCTGACTGCTCAGAGCCTGGAGCCTGTTTCAGATTCTGTATCTTCCTCTCTCTCTGACCCTCCTCTGTTCATGCTGTCTCTCTTTTTCTCTTAGGAATAAATAAAACATAAAATATTTTTTTAAAAAACCTGCTTTTTCTCTGCCCCATATATTTTGGAATATTTTGTTTTCATTCTAATTTGTTACAAGGTATTTTTTTATTTCTCTTTTGATTTCTTTATTGACCCATTTGTTTTTCAGTAGCATGTTGCTTAGCCTCCATGTGTTTTTGTTTTTTTCTACTTTTTTTTTTTTCTTGTAATTGAGTTTGAGTTTCATACCGTTGTGTTTGGAAAAGATGCTTGATATGATTTCAGTCTCCTTACGTTTATTGAGACAAACTTTGTGGTTTAACGTGGGGTTTTGGAGAATGTTCCATGGGCACTTGATAGGAATATGTATTCTGTTCATGGATGCAATATTCTGTGTTAGGTCCATCTGGCTTAATATGTCATTTACTGTTTCCTTATTGATTTGCTGTCTGGATGATCTATCTATTGATGTAAATGGGTGTTAAAGTCCCCTGCTACTGTGTTTCTGTCCACTTTCTTCTTTTATATCTGTTAATATTTGCTTTATATATTTTGATGCTCTTTGAAATGTTAATTGCTGTCAGCTATTCAACTATTCTTTTGTGTGTTTGTTGTGTGCCTTTGGCACAAATTACAGTTTATTATTATTATTATTTTTTTTTTTTTTAAGTTTCTTTATTTTGGGGCACCTGGGTGGCTCAGTTGGTTAAGCATCCAACTTGGGCTCAGGTCATGATCTCAAGGCTTGTGGGGTTGAGCCCCACATCGGGCTCTGTGCTGATGGCTCAGTGCCTAGAGCTGCTTCAGATTCTGTGTCCCTGTCTCCCTGCCCCTCCCCCACTCACGCTCTGTCTCTCTGTCTCAGAAATAGATAAACACTAGTGAAAAAAAAGTTTATTTATTTTGAGAGAGAGAGAGAGAAAGTGCAAGTTGAGGAGGGGCAAAGATATAGGGAATAAGAGAGAATCCCAAGCAGGCTCTTCACTGTCAGTGCAGAGCCCTATGTGGGGCTTGAACCCACAAACCATAAGACCATGACCTGAGCTGAAGTCGGACATTTAACTGACTCAGCCACCCAGCGCCCCCCCCCCCGCCCCCCACCAAATTACACAGATTAGGTAAACCACTGGTGAGGTTTTAGCCCAAGTCCCAGACAAGAGGTTGGCAGACTATGGCCCAACAGCATAAACTGGCCTGAGGCCTGTTTTTGTATGTGAGTAAAGAGTGGTTTTTACGTTTGTAAGGAGTTAGAAATAAATTTTAAGTGGACTGTTTTGTGACTGTTGGTTCACAAGCTCCAGGGAGCTTCTTGGTTGTTCTGAAACCTGACATAGTTCTTGGATGAGAGGGAGAGACTTGAAGAAAGAATCAAGCCATTCTGGATTGGTTGGTAGCAGGTTTAATAAACAAGGGAATTCACTAGGCTTATCTTGAGAAGCCACAAGACAGTAGATCCCCACACCTGCCTGCCAAATCTTAAAAGTTTCATATAGGGGCCTTAACTGGGTTCAGTCACATACCCCCACATGGTCTCAACACCCTGTCACTATCTCAAGGCTTTGTCTTTAGGGCGGCTTCGGGGAGGAGGGGACGCACTTGGAATGCACCCCGCAAGGGTGGGAGGGTAAGGAGCCTCCTCTTACTGGAATCCAGCTCACGAGACTTAAAATTCCATCTTTTTATGTCTGCTTAGTCTTTCAGGGTGTGCGTGAGGTACCTTTGTGTATTTAAACAACTCTCTTTTGTTAGATGTTTTGATTTCCAGTTTTTTAAACTATTACAACACTTAGGACAGCTTTTCTATTCAGACTTTTGTCACTCTCAGATTATTTCTATAGGATAAATTTCTACAAGTGAAATTGCTAGTATGTACATATTGCCAGGTTGCCCATCAGAAATATTGGGCAACCTGTGCCTCTACCAATATTGGTTGCCCCGTTTTCATTTTTGCCAATTTGGTAGGGAAAAAGAGATGATATTTTAGTGAAGATTTATTTGACTATCAGATCAACAGTATTTTTTCCATGTTTATTGTCCATTTGCATTTCTACTTATAAAATGCTTACACATGTCCTTTTCCTATTTTTCCATTAGGCTTCTCATCTTTTACTTCTTGATTTACAAACACTGTATATACATTTGGGAGAGTAATCACTTGTCATATGCAAGTTGCAGGTAAATAAGTGTCTTTTTTTTTTTTAATGGACTTTTATTTATTTTTTTTAGTTTATTTATTTTGGGGGGGGTGCAGAGAGAGAATTCCAAGGAGGCCTCACATTGTCAGTGCAGACCCTGATGTGGGGCTCAAACTTTACAAACCGTAAGATCATGACTTGAGCCGAAATCAAGTGTCAGATGCTTATGGGGCACCTGGGGGGCTCAGTCGGTTCAGCGGCTGACTTCAGCTCAGGTCATGATCTCACAGTTTGTGGGTTCGAGCCCCGCGTCGGGTTCTGTGCTGACAGCTCAGAGCCTGGAGCCTGTTTCGGATTCTGTGTCTCCCTCTCTCTCTGACCCTCCCCTGTTCACGCTGTCTCTCTCTCTCTCTCTGTCTCTCTCTCTCTCTCTCAGAAATATTAAACATTAAAAAAAGAAAAAGAAGAGTCAGATGCTTAACTGACTGAGCCATCCAGGCACCCAAGGCAAGATATCTCTTTACCCCAGTCTGTTTGGGTTCTTATAGGACGGGTAGGACGGGGAACCTACAGTGAAATCATCTATTTATTTATTTATTTGAGAGACAGCGTGAACAAGGGAGGGGAGAGAATTCCAAGCAGGGGCTTAAGCCCACAAACCACTAGGTCGTGACCTGGGCTGAAACCAAGAGTCCGATGCTTAACCAGCTGAGCCACCCAGGCGCCCCTATAGTGAAGTTTTTGAAGTGAATTTGGAAAAATATCCTAGAATAACAAGCACTGATTGCATACATATTATTGGTTGGGATGAAATTAAAATTTAATTTTCTTTTTTAGTTGATTTAAACTAGTATCTATTCTACCATTATTGCTATACTTAAAAAAAAAAAAAAGATTTTATTTTTAAGTAATCTCTACACCCAATGTGGGATTTGAACTTACAACATGAGATCAAGCGTCACATGTTCTACTGACTGAGCCAGCCAGATGCCCCTGTATGCTTTATCTTATTTTTTTAATGGAATCTCACACTGAAAAAGGATTCACTTCTTTCATGTATCTTTTTATTATGAACATTTTTGTGTATAACTCTTTTTTGTTTTAATGGCCATAAACTCAGAATCAGTATGTTATTATTCTATTTTTCTATTGATGGACATTTAATTTGCTTCTAAATTTTCTCTTTTTAACTAATGCTCAGTAAATACCTTTTCTAACTTTTATAAACTGATAATATTTATTTACAAAGGTGTAATTTACTGAATTTTGCCCCTAAGTCAATTTTTTATACACATAATATGCAGGGGACATTATTATATAACTTAACCAAAATCGCTTTTTATTTATTTTATTTTTTGAGAGACAGAAACAGAGTACAAGCAGGGGAAGGGCAGGGGGAGAAGGAGACACAGAATCTGAAGCAGCTCCAGGCTCTGAGCTGTCAGCACAGAGCCTGATGCAGGGCTCAGACCCATGAACTGTGAGATCATGATCTGAGCCGAAATCAGATGCTTAACCAACTGAGCCACCCAGGCGCCCCTGACCAGTTTTTTCTTAAAAAAAAAAAAAAATTTTATGTTTTTATTTTCTTTTGAGAGAGAGACAGAGAGTGAGCAGGGGAGGGTCAGAGAGGGAGGGAGACACAGAATCTGAACCAGGCCCCAGGCTCTGAGCTGTCAGCACAGAGCCCAACATGGGGCTCGAACACACAGACTGTGTGTGAGATTGTGACCGAGCTTAAGTCAGATGCTTAACCGACTGAGCCACACAGGTGCTCCCTGAACAGTTTTTTCAAAAGATCGTTTTTATTTATTTTTTATTTTTTTATTTTTTAATGTTTTATTTATTTTTAGGAGAGAGAGAGAGACGCGTGAGCAGGGGAGGGTCAGAGAGAGAGGGAGTCACAGGCTGAAACAGGCTCCAGGCTCTGAGCTGTCAGGCAGCACAGAGCCCGACGCAGGGCTTGAACCCACGAACCGCTAGATCATGACCCAAGCGAAAGTCCGACGCTTAACCGACTAAGCCACCCAGGCGCTCCTCAAAAGATCGTTTTTAAATTGATGCCAGAAGGGATGTCTGGGTGGCTCAGTTGGTTGAGCATCCAACTTTGGCTCAGATCATGATTTCACAGCTCCTGGGTTTGAGCCCTGTGTTGGGCTTTCTGGTGTCTGCTTGAAGTGAGCTTCAGATCCTCTGTCTCCTCCCTCTCTGCACCTCCCCTGATCACTCCCTCCCTCTCTCTCTGCGCTCTCTCTCACTCAAAAATTAAACATTTCATAATCAAAATAAAATTAATTTCAGAGTACTTAATTTATTTGCAAGTACTTAAAAATAGTTCAAGAAAAATATATGTAATTATGTCATTCATTGTAGTATATTTCCTAGATCCTCACATGAAAATAGTATACTCTTAGTTCAAATGAAAATACAAGACTACCTCTGATCTCTATTATTCAGAGAGAAAAGTTGACCTTTAAAAATGTTACAAAAAATGCCCTTCAGAAATGTAATTTCAGAGGCACCTGGGTGGCTCAGTCGGTTGAGCATCCAATTTCAGCTCAGGTCATGATCTCATGGTTTGTGGGTTCGAGCCACATGTCGGGCTCTGTGCTGACAGCTCAAAGCCTGGAGCCTGTCTTTGGATTCTGTGTCTCCCTCTCTCTCTCTGACCCACCCCTGCTCATGCTGTCTCTGTCTCTCTCAAAAATAAATAACATTAAAAAGAATTTTTAATGTAAATTCATATATAAAACCCATTTACTTGAAAGAAATTTCATCAAGTTTTAATAATTTGTCTTAATAAACTTTTTATCTGGAAAAAAATTTTTTTTGGTTGTTGAGAGATGTGGTTTAGGTCATGAGATTTGTTCATTTGTGGATTGAAACAAGTGTGTGTGACTTCTTATTCTTTAGATTCTATGCTAGGCACTGGGAATACAGCAGTGTACTTAATTTTGCATGAACAGTATAGAATATTAATACTAAATAATTGCCATTAAATTGTACCCAAGGATTGAATACTATATCATTGTTTTATAGTATGGGAAACTGTTCTGACTTAAAGCCTCAACAGACTGAAGTATAGCAGTGGTCACTAGGTTTTAATTTCAACTTTAATTTCCAGACAGTAGGGCAGGCATTGACATAGGATTGACAGCTTCTCATTGTCATTAGTAAGGACATTAGGGACATTTTAAAAAAATCAAATAAGATCTATATACTGTCCCCATATTCAAACAGAAAAGGCATTTTTCACCAAAATGTAAGAACGATATATTTTCAAATAAAAAAAACAGTAACTTCAAATTGAAAAAAAAAAAAATATATATATATATATATATATATTTTACTTCATGGTCCTTATTTTTCTTTTGCATCATTGTTTGGCACTATAATGTAGACTGTCATTTGGGGTGCGTTGATAGATTTATCTAATCTTTTAGTATTCTGAGAATAGGAAACTTATTCTTTTTTTTTAAAGGTTTATTTATTTAAAAAAAAAATTTTTTTTTTTTAATGTTTTATTTATTTCTAGGAGAGAGAGAGAGACAGCGTGAGCAGGGGAGGGTCAGAGAGAGAGGGAGTCACAGACTGAAACAGGCTCCAGGCTCTGAGCTGGCAGTCAGCACAGAGCCCGACGCGGGGCTCGAACGCTCGAACCCACGAACCGCGAGATCATGACCTAAGCGAAAGTCGGACGCTTAACCGACTAAGCCACCCGGGCGCCCCTAGGAAACTTATTCTAATAAGTTAGCCAATTGAATAAGAATGTCCTTTTAATCATTTTAGACTCCCTCCACCTCTGCTATAAAATGGTCATACTCCTCTCTCATAATGTAAAGATAATTAAATGGTCATTTTCTTGAATAGTTCCCAAAGACCTTATCAAAATTAGCTCCAATGTACTGTTGTAGCTTTTAAAGTTTTTGGCATTTTAAATTTAATGACAACGTTATTATTATTACTAACAGGGTTATTGTGAAACTATTTACTGCTAATGAATTTTTTTTTTGCCTTTTTCAAAAAGTTTTTTATAACTGTCTCAAAAGTATACACTGCATTTGTTGAAAGCAGTATTAGTGTTATCTTTGATTTCTGTATGCTTGAATTGGTGTAACTATACACTATTGTATATTTTCATAGTATTTGTAGAGGGAAGAGAAAGTCTGTTTTCAAGGTTTCTCTATTTTCATTTAGTCTTGTCTACTGCTTTGCCAGTGACCTGCTCCCCTCCGCCCAAATAGTTTGCTCTTTCTTACAGTCTGTGTCAGAGTAGACTAGACTATAAGTTTATATCATCATAAAATTCTTGAAGTTAAATTATATACATATTCATACAGAGCCTAGAAAACAAAATGCAGTCTGATTCTTAGCCATCGTTTTTAAGCCTTTTTTTTTTTTTTAATGTTTTATTTCTAGGAGAGAGAGAGAGACAGCGTGAGCAGGGGAGGGTCAGAGAGAGAGGGAGTCACAGACTGAAACAGGCTCCAGGCTCTGAGCTGGCAGTCAGCACAGAGCCCAATGCGGGGCCCGAACCCACGAACTGCGAGATCATGACCTAAGCGAACGTCGGACGCCTAACCGACTAAGCCACCCAGGCGCCCCTAAGCCTTTTTTTTTTTTTTTTAATTTTGAAGTATGACACACACAAACTGTAATATAAAAAATGCACAAACATGAATACATAATAAATTCTTAAAGAGCAAATGTCCATGTAATCAGTGCCCTCATTAAGAAATAGAAAGTTGTTTGCACTCTAGAAAGTTCCTTTATGCTGTCTACAAACTATGACCCACTCCCATCCAAAGGTAACCACCATTGTAACTTCTCACATAGCTTTGTTTTGCTCTTATTTTCTTTTCTAAGATTTAAATTTTAAGTAATCTCTATTCTTTATTTGAAATGCTTTTATTTGTTTTTGAGAGAGAGAGAGAGAGAGAGATGGTGTACGAGCAGGGGAAGGGCAGAGAGAGGGAGACACAGTCCAGAAGCAGCCTCTCGGTTCTGAGCTGTCAGCCCAGAGCCCAGCGTGGCACTCGAACCTGTGAACCACAAGATCGTGACTTGAGCCAAAGTCGGACGCTTAACCGACTGCCAGTGAGGCGTCCCCTTTTTATTACTACTTTTTTTTTAAGACTTGTATTTATTTATTTGGGAGAGAGAGAGAGAGAGAGAAAGAGCATGAGCAGAGGAGGGCCAGAGAGAGAAGAAAGAATCCCTAGCAGACTCCAAGCTGTCAGTGTCAAGCCCAACCCAGGACTCAAACTCATGAACTGGGAGATCATGACCTGAGCCTAAACCAAGAGTCAGGTGCTTAAACAGCTGAGCCACCCAAGTACCCCTCCCTTTATTATTTTTTAACGCCTTTGTGATCTATAGTGCTGTTCCCTTTTTCATTCATCATACTTGTTTATAGGTACCTTCTGTCTCTCAGTAAATTTCATAGAAGTCAGTCTTTTTTATTTTTTGATTCTTATTTTTTATTTGTTTTCTTCCCCTAAGGAAACTCTTGACCTGGTTATACCTCTCTGCCTTGACAGTTATGCTTTTAAATAGCTGATTTTTTATATTTTGTCCAGTTTATTTTTCCTCTTGGGAGGATGGTTTGTCTGAAATTACCTAGTTCACCTTTAAATAGAAGGAAAATTCTTACATATCTGTTTACATTTGAAGTAGTGTAGAAAAGACACTGGCTTGGGGCTTAGATGTCCTTCATTTAATATTTTAATATTAACTTAACAACTGTTATATTCCATATACTATCTGAGTACTAAGGTCATTGTGGTGAATAAGATAGTTTTTGCTCTTAAGGTTATTAAAGTGCCGTAGAGATCAGCAGTTTAGGTACATTGTTTTACTGTGGTATATAGGAGAATATTTACAGGAGGGCCCTAATCCTGGTCCATCAGGAAAAACCTCTTGGAGCAAGTGATAGCCAAGCTAAAATAAAGGAATTGTAGGAGCTAGCTTGATATAGGGATACTGTCGGGAGGTGGAATACTGAATAAAGGAAAAGTCTAGAGAGCCTGTTGAATTTCTAGAATTATCTGTATGACTGGATCAAAGAGTAGACTATGAAAGATACAGAGGATAGGAAAGTACAGAGACCAGATCATAAAGGTCTTACTTTGGTATTAAGAATGAATAGATGGGGAGAGCGAAATTGGTGGGGGGTGACTAACAGTCTAGTTAATAGATTTGTATGATAGTATAGGCTTTGAAGAGCTGGAATGGAATAGAATAGCAAAGAAAATGGAATCTGATCTACTTAGAAGGAAACCTACATCTTGATTGTAGAAAATGAAAGAAAAAGAAGGAATAACTGAATGGTATGGGTGCCATTTTCTGAGGTAGGGAACACATCAGCGGCAGATTTAGGAAGAAAATTAAGGAGTTTGGTTTGAGAGCAGATGGGAGAAACCGGAAATTGGCATGTGATTAAAGTTGACGTGGGACAGGAAAGAGAATTTATGTGCAGAGTGGATGTGATGTGATGAGGCCTGGGAGTTGCGGAGTGTGATCCTGAGCACTTAGTTGAAAGGAGGGACCCGGGAGAAGGGGGAACAGAATAGGTGCGAATGTAGGTAAGAGTGTGGAGTGTGGCAGGATGTTGGGGATTTCCTGTTCGATGACTTCTCTGTTACTTGAAGTAGTGTGTTTCTTTTCTGCTGAGAAATGATGGAGGAAGGGTTGGAGAGATTTGGATAGCAGGGGGAATGCTTCCTACAATGCTAGACAGCAGCGAGGACCTATTTGAAGACAGGTAGGATATGTTTTTGTAGCAACATCAAAATGTGAGATTTAGTAATTTTTCTAAGGCCCAACTGTAGGAAATGCAGTCTGCTGGATTAGTCAAGTTCTGGTTTGTAGACTAAATAGAACAGTAGAATAAGGAGTTGAAAATACTGACAGAGAGTGGCTCAAGTGATTTTTGGCTGCATGGGGGTAGAAGAAAGAGAAGGTGGGAAGGGGTTGATAAGGTTGATGAAAATTGCAGGGGCGAGTAGACTGAAGGTCTCAGTATGGACAGAGCAGGTCAGAGGAGTATCTGAGGGAAAGCCAGAAGGTGAGATTGTTTTTTCTAGTTTTTTTTTTTTAAGTTTATTTAAGTAATCTCTATACTTAAGGTGGGGCTCGAATTCACAACCTGGGGATGAAGAGTTGCATGCTCTTCTGACTGAGCCAGTCAGGTACTCCTAGATTTTGTTTTTAAATGAAAAGTAAACCAAACAAAAGTCCACTTCTACCTGTTCTTGCCAGTTCTAAGAGTTTGATGTGTATCTTTCCATAAATAAAAAGGTTGATGCTTGGGGCGCCTGGGGGGCTCAGTTGGTAGAGCATCTGACTTCAGCTCAGGTAAGATCTCACAGTTAGGGAGTTTGAGCCCCGTGTCAGACTCACTGCGGTTGGCACAGAGCCTGCTTCAGATCCTCTGTCCCCCTCTCTCTGCCCCTCCCTCACTTGAGCTGCCTCAAAAATAAACATAAAAAAAAGGAGATTGAGAATTTTTATTTTTTACAGAAATGATATCATACTTAACATATTATTCTTCCTTAAAAAAATTTTTTTTCTTCCTGTATCATGTATATGCCATCAAGTCACTATATAGACTGTCGCTTTTTTAAAAAAAATTTTTAAATGTTTATTTCTGAGAGAGAGAGAGAGAGAGAGAGAGAGACAGTGTGAGCAGGGGAGGGTCCGACACAGAGGGAGTTACAGAATCCGAAACATGCTCCAGGCTCCGAGCTGGCAGTCAGCACAGAGCCCGACGCGGGGCTCGAACCCACGAACCGCGAGATCATGACCTAAGCTGAAGTCAGACGCTTAAGCGACTGAACCACCCAGGCAATCCGCCTGTGACTTTAAAAAAAAAAATGTAGGAATAGTTAACACAGTTTTACATTACTTTTAAGTATACAACATAGTGATTTAATAAGTTTATACATTGTTATGCTCATCACAGGTGTAATTACGATCTGGATTTCACTCAATAAATGCATAGCATTTTCTAATATGAGTACTGTAATTTAACAGTTGTTTTATTGATGAACATTTAAGGTTGATCCCACTTTAGTGGTTAGAAAAAGCACTGTAGACAGTATCTTTACACACGTGTTTTTACATAAAATGATTTTGAGAGAAATTCCTGAAAGTCGCGTAACTTGGTCAAAGGCCATGTATGTTTTTAAAGCTTTTGAGGCAAAACTTACATTATGAAAAGTATGTAAGGATACATCTTGATAAGTTTCTGTTGGAAGGTGGAGGAAGGACTATAAAGTATCCTCCAAACTGAGAAGACACTTAGGACTGGAAAACACAATAGGCAACTCCATGCAGTTTGCACAGAGCTTTATTCAGGAAAACTTGCTGACAGGCTTGGTTGGATGACAGTCTGGACATCTATGCAGCTCTTCTCTGAAAAGTCCACATCCTAGCCTACACGTTTTATGGAGTGAGGGTGTGTGCGGGGGTGGGGGCGTTGTCGTGGCATCAGTGGGCTTGCAGGCGCTTACTTGTCAGCTAACTAACCTTTAACAGGCCTGTGGTGCCACCTGAGCCTCAGGAGAGGGAGACACCCGTCTCTCTCACAGATTCAGGGGAGGCCAAGCCAGGCCTCCTTGGCGGGCGTTTCTGAGGGATGTATGGTAATCCCCCAGGGGTCAGGCACACATAGCCCCCAGGGAGGTCACTGAGCGAGCGGACATGAGTAGATGGAAGGCTAATAAAGCTAGAGTCAGTATCTTCAACTCTCCTGTAGTTTCATAGAATAAACACACCTAAGTGTGTTAAGGAGGGTACTGCCAGCACCCTTAGAACTCCATCCCAGGCCTCCTGCCGGTCAAGACCCCTGTCTCCAACAGTAAAACAGAGCAAAACAAAACTTGAGGGGAAAAAATCTAATCTATGATTAGCTTACTTTTAATTTTACCTGTTTTGGTTCTTTACATGAATGGACTTACACAGTACTCCTTGGGATGTGTCAGCTCTGTGAATATTGAAATCACCGAACACTGGCAGACAGAAGATGTATTTATTGATTTACTAGTGCTGTTGGGACCAAAATGCAGAGAAGTTGTTGATTACAAATAGCTTTGATATAAAGTGTGAGAGTAAGCAAGCAGGAACGCTTTGGGAAGGCTTTGAAGCAGCATCTTAAATGGAGAGCCCAGTTTCAGTTCAGGAAAGGAAGGGACATTTATCTTTAAGGAGGGTTCTGGAGAGCGCAGTGGAGAGGCTTGGAGGGACGGTTAGCCGTAGGAGGCCACCAACTGACTATGTGACATTTTCTCTGTGTTTCTGTTTAATAAGGACCATTTCCTTTCTTGAAATTTCCTTTCTGTTTCTTTGCTGACAACACTTCTCTTAATATTTTTCTATTACGCTTTGATCATTTTCCCCCAGGGATTTTTATTATTACTGCTAGTTCCTTAAGTATTTCCTGAGGTTTCTCTTCTGGCTTCTTTTCTTAGTTATTCACTGTTAGATTTCATCTCCGTTATCTAAGCCTGTGCTCTCTAATCCTTAGCTCAGATGGCAAAACATTTCTTCCTGGCAAAAAATAATTTTAAAATATTTTTAAAAATCCTGTCTGTTGAAATAATGAGCAAAAATTTTTTTTTATTAAAAAATTAAAAATGAGCAAAAGATACTTTGTTTTTTTTTTTTTTTTACAAATAGTTTATTGTCAGATTAGTTTCCACATAACACCCAGTGCTCATCCCCACAAGTGCCCTCCTCCGTGCCCATCCCCCCTCCCCCCTACATCCATCAGTCCTGTTTTTGTCAGCATTCAAGAGTCTCTCATGGTTTGCCTCTCTCCCTTTCCCCCACCATTTCCCCCTTCTTCTCCCCCTTGTTCCTCCATCAAGTTCCTCCTAATCCTCCTATACGTGCAGACATATGATATTTGTCCTTCTCTGCCTGACTTATTTCGCTCAGCATAACACCCTCGAGGTCCATCCATGTTGCTACACAGGCCAGATTTCATTGTTTCTCATTGCCATGTAGTATTCCATGGTATAGATAAACCACATCTTCTTGATCCATTCATCTGTTGATGGACACTTAGGCTCTTTCCATGTTTTAGCTATTGTGGAGAGTGCTGCTATGAACATTGGGGTACATGTGCCCCTATGCCTCAGCATTTCTGTATCCCTTGGGTAAATTCCTAGCAGTGCTATTGCTGGGTCATAGGGGAGTTCTATTGTTAGTTTCCTTAGGAACCTCCACACTGTTTTCCAGAGGGGCTGTACCAGTTTACATTCCCACCAACAGTGCAGGAGGGTGCCCGTTTCTCTACATCCTGGCCAGCATCTCGTGTTCTCTGATTTGCTCATTTTAGCCACTCTGACTGGCATGAGGTGGTATCTCAGTGTGGTTTTGATTTGTATTTCCCTGATGAGGAGGGATACTGAGCATCGTTTCATGTGTCTGTTGGCCATCTGGATGTCCTCTTTGGAGAAGTGTCTGTTCATACCTTCTGCCCATTTCTTTACTGGGTTTGTTTTTCGGGTGTGGAGTTTGGTGAGTTCCTTATAGATTCTGGATATCAACCCTTTATCTGATATGTTGTTTGCAACTATCTTTTCCCATTCCGTTGGTTGCCTATTAGTTTTGTGGGTTGTTTCCTTTGCCGTGCAGAAGCTTTTAATCTTGATGAGGTCCCAATTGTTTATTTTTGCTCTTGATTCCCTTGCTTTGGGGGATGTGTCAAGTAAGAGGTTGCTGCGGTGGAGGTCAAAGAGGTTGTTTCCTGCTTTCTCCTCTAGGGTGTTTGATGGTTTCCTGTCTCACATTCAGGTCCTTTATCCATTTTGAGTTTATTTTTTTGTATGGTGTGAGAAAGTGATCTAGTTTCATTCTTCTGCATGTTGCTTTCCAGTTCTCCCAACACCATCTGTTAAAGAGGCTGTCTTTTTTCCATTGGATATTCTCTCCTGCTTTGTCAGATATCAGTTGGCTGTATACTTTTGGGTCCACTTCTAAGTTCTCCATTCTATTCCATTGATCTATGTGTCTGTTTTTGTGCCAATACCATACTGTCTTGATGATGACAGCTTTGTAGTAGAGGTTAAAGTCTGGGATGGTGATCCCTCCCGTTTTGGTTTTATTTTTCAGTATTTGGCTATTCGGCCTCTTTTGTGGTTCCATACAAATTTTAGGATAGTTTGCTCTAGCTTTGAGAAGTATGCTGGTGCAATTTTGATTGGAATTGCATTGAATGTGTAGATAGCTTTGGGTAGTAATGACATCTTAACTATATTTATTCTTCCTATCCATGAGCATGGGATGTTTTTCCATTTATTTGTGTCTTCTTCAATTTCCTTCATAAGTTTTCTGTAGTTTTCATCATACAGATCTTTTGTATCCTTGGTTAGGTTATTCCTAGGTATTTTATGTTTTTTTGTGCAATTGTGAATGGGATCAGCTTCTTGATTTCTCTTTCTGTTGCTTCATTGTTGGTGTATAAAAATGCCACCAATTTCTGTACGTTGATTTTGTACCCTGCAACTTTGCTGAATTCTTGGATCAGTTTCAGTAGGCTTCTGGTGGAGTCTGTTGGGTTTTCTATGTAGAGTATCATGTCGTCTGCAAAAAGTGAAAGTTTGACTTTCTCTTTGCCAGTTCTGATGCCTTTGATTTCCTTTTGTTGTCTGATGGCTGATGCTAGGACTTCCAGCACTATGTTAAACAGCAGTGGTGAGAGTGGGCATCCCTGTCGTGTTCCTGATCTCAGGGGGTAAGCTCTCAGTTTTTCCCCGTTGAGGATGATGTTAGCTGAAGGCTTCTCATAGATGGCTTCGATGATGTTTAAGTAGGTTCCTTCTATCCCAACTTTCTCTAGAGTCTTTATTAAGAAGGGATGCTGTATTTTGTCAAATGCTTTTTCTGCATCTATCGACAGGATCCTATAGTTTTTATCCTTTTTTTTTGTTGATGTGATGGATCACATTGATTGATTTGCGAATGTTGAACCAGCCCTGTAACCCAGGAATGAGTCCCACTTGATCTTGGTGGATAATTCTTTTTATGTGCTGTTGAATTTGATTTGCAAGTATCTTGTTGAGAATTTTTGCATCTGTATTCATCAAGGATATTGGCCTGTAGTTCTCTTTTTTTTGCTGGGTCTCTGTCTGGCTTGGGAATCAGAGTGATTCTGGCTTCATAAAGTGAGTCTGGGAGTTTTCCTTCACTTTCTATTTTTTGGAAAAGCTTGAGAAGAATGGGTATGTATTCTGTTTTAAACGTCTGGTAGAATTCCCCGGGGAAGCCATCTGGTTCTGGGCTCTTATTTGTTGGGAGATTTTTGATCACTGATTCGATTTCCTCACTAGTTATGGGTCTGTTCAGATTTCCTACCTCTTCCCGTGTGAATTTTGTAGTGGGTGTGCGTTTAGGAATTTGTCCATTTCTTCTAAGTTGTCCAGTTTGTTGGCATATAATTTTTCATAGTATTCCCTGATAATTGCCTGTATTTCTGAGGGGTTGGTTATAATAATTCCATTTTCATTCATGATTTTGTCTATTTGGGTGCTCTCTCTTTTCTTTTTGAGAAGCCTGGCTAGAGGTTTGTCAATTTTGTTTACTTTTTCAAAAAACCACCTCTTGGCTTCATTGATCTGTTCAATTATTTCTTTGGTCTCTATGTTGTTTATTTCTGCTCTGATTTTTACTATTTCTCTTCTTCTACTGGATTTGGGGTGTTCTTGTTGCTCTGCCTCTAGTTCCTTTAGGTGAGCTGTTAGGTTTTGGACTTGTGCTTTTTCTAGTTTCTTGAAATAGGCCTGGAGTGCAGTGTACTTTCCTCTTAGCACTCCCTTTGCCGCATCTCATAGATTTTGGATTGTTGTGTTTTCATTTTCATTTGTTTCCATATATTTTTTAATTTCATCCCTAATTGCCTGATTGGCCCATTCATTCTTTAGTCAGGTGGTCTTTAACCTCCATGTTTTTGGGGGTTTTCCAGGCTTCTTCCTGTGATTGATTTCAAGTTTCAAAGCATTATGATCTGAGAGTGTGGATGGTATGATCTCGATTCTTTTATATTTATTGAGGGCTGCTTTATGTCCCAGTATGGGATCTATCTTGGAGAATGTGCCATGTGCACTTGAGAAGAAAGTAAATTCCTTGGCCTCAGGATGTAGTTCTAAATATATCTGTCAGATCCATCTGGTCCAAAGTTTCTTTCAAGTCCATTATTTCTTTAGTGATTTTCTGTCTAGTTGACCTATCCATGAGCAAAAGATACTTTGGAGGTGCGCCTGGGTGCCTCAGTCGGTTGAGTGTCCGACTTTGGCTCAGGTCGTGATCTCACTGTTTGTGGGTTCAAGCCCTGCATCTGGCTCTGTGCTGACAGCACGGAGCCCAGAGCCTGCTTCAGATTCTGTGTCTCCCTCTCTCTCTCTTTCTTCACTCATGCTGTCTTTCAAAAATAAACCAATGTTAAAAAAATTTTTTTTAAAAAGATACTTTGGAGAAGATACCAAAATGCCCCCAAAACATGTAAAGAGCCCAGTAGAATGGCCAAAATTTAAAACCCCAACAATACTAAGCAAGTATTGACAAAGACTGTAGAACAGCTAGAACTCCGTCATTTACTTGCTTATCAGAGCGTCCTTTGGAAAGATGTTAGTTTCCATTAAAGATGGAGCCATATATCTTTTTAATACAGGTCTTCCTGGACTGATGATGATGTTGTGTCCCCATAAGCCCATTGTAAACTGAAGATACCATAAGTCTAAACTGCGTTTATTTAGTACACTGGATTTACTGAATATTATAGCTTACCCTAGCCTACCTTAACTGTGCCGAGAACAGTAGCCTGCAAATGGGCAAAATCATCCAACAGCCTGTTTTATACTAAAGTGTTGGATATCTCATGCAGTTTGTTGAATACCATTCTAAAAGTGAAGAACAGAATGGTTGTATGGTTTCAGAAAGGCCAGAAGTCTCTTCTGACCCCCTTGGGATCCCGTGGCTGCCTGGGAGCTGTAGCACTGCCACCCAGCGTCACGTGGGACCGTCTACCACGTGTTGAAAGCCCAGGAAAAGATCAAAATGCAACATCTGAAGTATGGTTTCTACTGAATGTGTATTTGCTTTCACACCATTGTAAAGACAAAATTGAGTTGAACCATTTGTGAGTTGGGACTGTCTGTATGTATATCTCGTGATGTAGCAGCTTTACTTCTGAGCACATTCTCTAGAGAAATGAGTTTTTATGTGTACCTTTCTATGATATGTGCAAGAATTATTTTAGCACCTTTATTTGTAATAGATAAAAAATGGAAACAACCCAAATATTCATGAACAGTAAATTGGGTAAGTGAATTGTGTTGTACTTCACAGCAACAAAAAGTTACTATGATTTACAAACGTTTGAATTAATCTCACAGACATTGTTAAATGAAAGAAGTCAGACACAAAAGAATACATAGAGTGGGCAAAACTAATAAATGCTCATAAAAGTTAAAATAGTGGTAGAGGTGCCTGAGTGACTCAGTCAGCTGGGTGTCTGACTCTTGATTTAGGCTCAGGTTATGATCCTGAGATTTGTGAGACTGAGCCCTGCAATGGGCTCTGTGCTGACAAGGTGGAGCCTGCTTGGGTTTCTCTCTCTCCCTTGTGTGTGTGAGTGGGGGAGGGTCAAAGAGAGAGGGAGTCACAGAATCTGAAGCAGGCTCCGGTCTCAGAGGTGTCAGCACAGAGCCTGATGCAGGGATCAAATCCGTGAACCTGGAGATCATGACCTGAGCTGAAGTTGGATGCTTAACTGACTGAGCCACCCAGGCACCCCCATCTCTCTCTCAAAATAAACAAACATTTTTTTAAAAAAGTTAGAATAGTGGGGGCGCCTGGGTGGCTCAGTTGGTTGAGCGTCCGGCTTAGGCTCAGGTAATGATCTCACGGTTCGTGGGTTCGAGCCCTACATCGGGCTCTGTGCTGACAGCTCAGCGTCTGGAGCCTGTCTTTATATTCTGTGTCTCCCTCTTTCTCTGACCCTCCCCTGCTCATGCTGTCTCTCTCTCTCTCTCTCTCTCTCTCTCTCTCTCTCTCTCTCTCTCTCAAAAATAAATAAAACATTAAAATAAATTAAAAGTTAGAACAGTGCTTAGATAGGGGCCTTTTGGGGTTTCGGAAATGTTTTATATCTTGATCTGGGTGGTGGCTACATAGGTCTGTACGTATATGAAAATTCATCAAGCCGGACACTTAAAATCTGTGTACTTTTCTGTATAAGTTACATTTAAATAAAGTGATAGGCTGGGGTGCTTAACTGGCTCAGTTGAAAGAGTATGTGATTCTTAATCTTGGGGTTATGGGTTTGAGCCCCACATGGAGTGTAGAGATTACTTAAATAAGTAAAACTTTAATAGAATTTTTTAAAAGTTTGCTTATTTTTAGAGAGAAGATGTGAGCTCGGGAGGGACAGAGAGGGAGAGAGGTGGGGAAGCCCAAGCAGGCTCTGCGCTGACAGTGAGGCTCAGTCTTACGAGCCGGGAGAGCGTGACCGGAGTTGAAATTGAGACTGACACTTAACTAACTGAGCCAGCTGCGCGCCCCAATAAATAAAACTTAAATAAATTTCATCTTGGAGACATCTGGCTGGCTTACTTGGTAGCGCATGTGACTCTTCATCTCAAGGTTGTGAGTTCAAGCTCCACTTTGGGCATTAGGCCTACTTAAAGAAAAGGGTTAAAAAAAAATATGTATATATAAAAGTGATAGGTTTTCAAATCCTACAGAAAACCATCTTTATTTCCTCCCAACCAATTTTTTTTTTTTTTGGTCAGCTTTGATATTATTTTTGGACCTTTTTTTTTTTTTCCCATTAACTCTCAGAGTATGCATTTTTATAAACAGTAATAGATATTGCTGACATTAAAATTTATCTGTATCTCTGTCTCACCAAAATTCTAGTCATGACCATTTCAGGGTTATCGGTAAATTATACATTTTTGCCAGTGGTAAGAATTGTTACAGACTTTCATCTGTCATTAGGACTTGGCTCTTTGTAGTTCATGTTTCACCCAATGTCTGGTATTTTGTGGCACCTTCTATCTCCCCCTCCCCCAATTGTTCATAAAGGTTTCCTCTAAGTGTAGAACATAAACCCTTTTTTTTTTGTGGTCCATAATGGAATGAGCTTGCATCAGAATGTAAATCAAATATATTACTAAGTACATTTAGTAATATTGAATACTTAATAAGTGCACTGAACTATTTTGTTCAGCAGTTTTGTTTGGTTTTATCAAGACTGCTTTGATGAGGAAGCCACACATCGACATAGTTGTGTTCAAACTCTTTGTTTCATTGGAGACCAGTGCTTTCAGCAAACTGGTTTAAGCTGTGTAACAAGTTAACAATTTAATTCTATCAGGTACAGGGGCGCCTGGGTGGTTCAGTCAGTTGAGCATCGGATTCTTGATTTTGATTCAGGTCATGATCCCAGGGTCATGGGATCAAGCCCCACGCCAGCGTGGAATCTTCTTAAGATTTTCTCTCTTCTTCTGCCCCTCTCCCCCCCTCCCATGCTCTCTGAAAAATTAATTCTATCAGATATACAGTATATTGATGGGAAGAAGGAGGTGAGGGCAGAGGTTCTAGTGCCAGTAGTGTGGAAGGACTTTTGTCATTTTTGACCTTGTAACATCTGAGTTCCTGTTCCATATTTCCGGAATTCCTTTATGGCTTTGGTAGAGGCAGAATCTGCTTGTAACTATAGTCAGGTATATTTGGCCGAGCAAATGCCATCAGTATGGACAGCAACTCAGGAGCCAGTGAAGCAGAAAAGTGGGAATTGGAAGACTGTTCTGTGGGGGGTGGGGGGGGTGTCTTTCCTGGCTTTGTGTGGCCTATATATCAGTTATCTGTTATAAACGTTGTTATCTACCAGACATCTTTTCATAAAAATATTTTCTACTTAAATTAGCCACAGTGGGTTTTTTTTTATTGCTTCCAACTAAGAAACCTGGCCAGAAAAAAAATTGTTGAAAAAATATTGTACTATTTATTTAAAACTGATCACAAATAAAATTTGTTTTCTCTTAAGTAAACTACATGCTAAGTTTTAAAATGTTTTAGACTAGAACTTTGTGAGACATGTTGCAGACAGTAAAGATTCTAAATAACAATTATTTCATTTTAGTATTTGCATTTTAAAATTTTAGTGTGCTTATTGGACCATGTGCTGCTATGTATGCCTGAAGTACTTGAAATGCAAATTTGGAGAGACTTTGCCGTCTAAATGCTTGGCTGGATTAAGCGCCTAATTAGGATGGTTTTTCAACAGGTTGGAGTAAGCATGCAATCGGTGAGTGCTCCAAATTAATTTTTTAAATCCAGACATTTATATGTTTTAAGATTTTTTTCTGAGAAAGTGAAATAAATCTATATATGACCAACATTTTAAATTCAGTATGTTTATTTAAGTCATAGAAGTGAATCTTTACCTGGCATCCTAAGTACTGGAGGGACATTGAAAATGCACCAACATTCATGTGACTGTTCAGAGCAATGCATTTGTTAGTAGTGAGGGAAAAAAATGTATATAGAAATCACTGAATAAAATATGTTGAACACTTGACAACTCTGAATGTTCGATGTTGAACTATTAATATTGAATGCTGTTACAATGTGGTTTATCATACAGCTGTTTTAGGTAAGTCACGTCTCTGAAAATATAACAACTATAGATATAAAGAGAAAATTAGTATAATACTCTTTGCCAAAGATGTTCTGATCTTGATATTTGAAGTATTTTCTACTGATGCATATTTTTTACTTTTAGATCCAGTGTAAAGTTATTAGAGCAACAGTGGTGCTAGATGTATTTTGTGCAATATTTATGTTTCAGTTTCAGATTCAATGTTTTGCATCTGTATAGTGGGATTAAATTTTATTTGTTAAAGATACAGGCCGGTTACATAAATTGAATATGGGTATACTTTTTAATACACTACTTTGGCTCTTATTTTTATTTTCTGTCTTTTCATGTCTTATTAAGAGAAAGTTAAACTTTAAATCCTCCACCCCCTCAAAATTACATCTATTTTCTTTGGAGATAAAAAGCAAAGAACCACATAAAAATACCTATTTAAATATCTGCATAATTTTGAAATTATTAGTTTGAGAAGAAGCAGTAGGAAAATGGTTTGTGAAGTTAATACTATTTTCATTTTTTCAGTTACATCTTGCTCTGTTTTGGACTTCACTTAAGGCAGCTATATACTGTGTTTCTCATTTGTCATTTACCACCATTTGGCTGTATAGAGTAGATTTACATTTCAGTACTGACAAGAAAATAATTTCTGTTGGTTTCAGAAAGATGGGGAAGCTTTTGCAACCTAAAATTCCCGAGGAGCCAAGCCTTACAATTTATGTTTCCTATTTATTTCCAGTTTTAGTAAGAATTCAGTTTAGTGGAGGGTTGCCAGACTGGCTCAGTCAGAAGAGCATGCAGCTCTTAATCTCAGAGTCATGAGTTCAAGCACTATGTTGGGCATAGAGATTACTTTAAAAAAACAGAAAGTGTAGTTTTAGTGGAAAAATCATAGGTCCTTTTTTTTTTTTTTTTTTACAAATAGTTTATTGTCAAATAATAGGTCCTTGATTCAAACAACTCTGGGTGTGAAATTGGTCTCTGCCAGTTACTTTCTTCATCTACGAATTACAGGTAAGAACCGCTACTGCAGAGTTAGCCTGTGAATTAAAGGCCTGTGTGTCAAACAGCTACTCCAGTGGCTTGTACTTAGTATAGCTGCATTCAGTAATGCATAATTTTCCATGGTTCACTCTGTCACCCACCCCCATCCCTGGCCCAAGTCAGGCAAATGTAACTAATGATGGTTGAGGCAAAAGTGCAGACTTTTGTTTCAGGAACAGATAACACATTCTTTAGCTTGTTCATTTAATTTAGCTTTGTTCGTGTTGAGTGGTAAAATGCATCCATCAAAAAATGGACCGGGTAACAGAGCATTAACTTATTCCCTGTATTGTAATCACAGTTAAGGGCCCTTCGTATTAGCAACGGAACAAGATTTTATTTTTTATTTTTATTTTTTTTTAAGATTTTATTTTTTAAATGTTTGTTTGTTTACTTTGGAAGAGAGATCTCCAGCAAGCTCAATGCTGTCAGCGCGCAGCCCGATGTGGGGCTTGATCTCACAAACCATGAGATCATGACCTGAGCTGAAATCAAGTCAGTCGCTTAACTGACTGAGCCACCCCAGAGACTGCAAGATTGTTTTTTTATGTAGTGTATAATCATCAACTTCAATGAGTTAATTGAAAATCTATATAAAAACAAGTTTTCTTCTAAGAAAGGAATTTGATCCTTGGGAGTTACTTAGTTTTTTAGATCTCAAGTGTGCTGACTAAATGTAAATAAGTATATAGTCTACCAAGATTTTACTTCTGGGCAGAAATAAAACTTTTTAGTTCTCTCTTTTAGTGATAAATACATATTTTCCCATTGGTTTGCTAATGAACTTGATACTAATCAGATTCCAAGAGCAGAGACTGCCTTCATCCTTTACATGTTTTATCTTCTTAAACAGAAAAAATACAAGCTTTGAGATTAGGGTTTTGTTTGCCATTAGAACAACCACAATGATTAGCTCTTTGTATTTCTCTGTACATATCAGCACCACTGGATGTAATAGCTGTCACTAATTGGTTTACTGTACTCAGTTCTTTTGCATAAATTATGTATGTTCACTAAACATTTCTTTGTTTTATAGGTATAACCACAGTTCTAGCAGATATCTAATTTGTATTAGTAATATATTTCCAGTAATACTTAAGAATTGTAACCTTTTGTGCTGCGGAGGAAGAAGGTGAATGTGGCTAGGAGTTTAGAGTAAGGAAAGGAGACCTGAGGGAAGTGTTATCTTTAATTGGGGATTTTGAAATTGTTACAGAGTTTCATCTTCTTATCTCTACCCCCCTCCCCAACACACGCTGTGGATTTTCCCCTGGCTCCCTTGGAGTTCAGGATTTGTACTTTGTTGGGTCCTAGACTCCTTGAAATTTTGATTAATGATACAGACTTTCTTCCAGAAAAATATTGTATATACACACAGTTTTGCATGTAATTTCAAGGATATGTGGACCCCAGAATAAGGACCTTTGTATTAACATTAAATAGCTTATCTTGAGAAAAATATGTTTGTTTAGAATTAAGTTTGTACTTTTCCTGCTAAATGGTACCTCTCAAATAGTAATACAGATTAAACTAGACTATAACAGATGAATCACCACATAAAACTCGAGTACAGTCATCGCAATGAGACAGATGATAGCTTCAGATTCCAAGCTCACACTTCAGCACTTCTACAATAGCGTTTCACAGTGTTAAAAAAGAACAAATTGCTTTCTTGTTGTCATCTCCTCCTTGCTGTCATCACTTTCAAACACTGTTGCTAAATGTTATGGACTGTCATTGCTAGACCCAGACATGCAAACACACATGCACACAGATCTGTGATTAAATTGTCAGTAGTCATTATAAATAAAGCAAAGCAGAGTTTCTCTGTTTAGTAACTAATTATTTTCTAATGGAATTGAATTCTTATTTCTTAAAGTGTCTAGCAGTGGCGGTTTTCTCCTGCCCCCTTTCTTAAATCTGAAAAAACACTAATGACAGTTTATCTTTAGAAGAAGTCTTCCCTTCTGCAGTATGCTGACAAGACAGCAGTTCAGCCACCACCTAGGGAAGGAGATACGCTTGGGCCCTGCCGTCCCCCAGTGCACAGATGGTGACTTTTCAGTGCCATCTGTTCATTATTTCTTCACAGCCATTTACAATTTCTCCCACTCTGTGAGAACTAAGTAGAAAAAATAAAGTAGGACCTAGTTTTAGAGTTCCTGGAAGTTAGCTGCTCTTTCCCTTACTGCTTCCTACAGTTGAGTGAAGGTTTTATGACTCTTGTTTCTCAATATTCCAGTCATTACCTTACATAGGCCTTTCTTTGTATCTCTGGTGCTAGGTGTTGTGCAATTCACAGGAATTGTTAGTCACAGATTTTCTGTCCTTTAACTTTGTATAAGAATCCTGAGTATTCTACTTAGTCCTTATAGGTAAAAGCTGAATCTTTGGCCACCTTCTCTTATAGAAGTCACCTGGTTTTCTTTCCTTCTGATATTAAACAGATGGGAAGATAATAGTTGAAACTTAGCCCTGAAGCATGCATAGCAGCAAATGGTAAAAGTTGGCAGAAACATTAGTTCCTGACCTTGGCAAATCCTTTTCTTTGTGAACTTTCTGTCCTCTCCAACTCCAGTTAAGCTCTTTGCTTACTGGAGGGATGTGGGAGGTTAGCTGTAGACTCTGTAACTATCACACTGTGTGATGTGTAGTGTTTCACTACTTCTACATCATAGGAGAGTTTTGACTTGTGGCTAAATACAAGATTCAAGAAGAGAATGATTGAATGGTATAGTTGCTATTGCCTTGTGATTTCTTTTTAAAAGATGAAGACCTATGAACATGTATAAGGTAGAATTTGCTTAAATATGGCTTTAGAATTACTTGCCCATGAACTTATTTTTTCTTGGCCTTATGCTGAATTGGTAACACTGATGCTTCCCATTTTTCTCTAGCTAGTCAAGAGATTTTTCTTCACTTAGTCCTCTTGTGTTATTAACACTATTTGTGTGATAATCCTCTGTATGATCATTGGTGTGAATGATTTGCATTCCTGAATTATAGGTAATTCCCTTCTAAGCTTCACAGTAGCTTTGCCTCTTATATTCTTTGTTTAATATTCATATTTCAGTATCAATGTCATCTTTCTACTGATCTATTTTCCAGTGTGTACCATCTTCTAAATTTGTATTTCCAAAGCAAGTTATAGTTTTTGTTGGTTGTAGTAGCCAGAATAGGTTCTAGTACTTCCTAGAACTCTCTCGGGTAATAGTGAAACTTTGAGCATGTAAGTGGTGAATTATATAAAAGCTGAGGCATATTCTGGAGGCATATATATCCCCAGGATCGTCACATTGAGACATACTGTTATCTGTAATTGGATTTGGTTGCTAAAATCTAAGAAAACAGATTACTTATATGCTCATTTTACAAGTTGTGCATGCTTTTAGAATGGTTTAAATGTCTAATTTGGGTTATGTGTTGGAGCCACTGCTATTTATTTATTCCTTGGTCATTCTGCGTATGGTAAGGTAATTTCATTCTTTAAATTAGAATGGCCATGGAGTGACTTAAAAAGGGGTCACTGTCTGTTGCTCAGAATACATGCCAGCTGATTTGGTATTATTTAGTTTTAGGAAGTGATTGAATGTTAAAATTTAATGAATTAAGTCATATCATTCTCATTCTTTTCTTTCTAAATTGCTTTTAATAGCATACCAGCTCTCTTTGCCTCTCTGCCCAGGCTTTCAAGTGTAGCACTCAAAACAGATGGATAGTTTTTCTCTTTAAGGAAAAATCATATACTTGGGGAGAAGTTTCCAGGTACTTTACAATGATTTAACATTCTACATGTGTGGGGTTTTTTGGTTTGCTTTCTGCTTTTGGGGGTTTTTTGCTTTAAGCATGGCATAATGTCCTGTGTGTACTGTGATTTCATCTGAAAAATTCTGCTCATTAGGATCACTACAAGCCCACGTAGTACTTTTGTGTAAATTAGGAAAAGACCACCTTTTTCCTGGGGATAAGGCCTCACAATAAGACGCAGTATTGCTGGATTTTGGCCCACACTCCCCTTAAGCAGACAGTTTTGTGTAGCAAAAAATGAAGCACCCCAAATAGTACAAATTCAGATTCCAAACTTTGTACTGATTTGGATTTGTTTTGAAAAGTTCGTTATAACAGAAGCTCATAGTTTAAAAAAAAAATGTATGTGTATTTAAAATTCTTAAACTTTAAAAATTATAGCAGAGGCAATAAAAAGTGTTCCTTTGCAGAATAGTATGAAAACATAGTGCAAATGCAAATGCAGAGTTTTTACTCCAAATGTAATTGTTTCACAACTATTATTCTTTATTATATAATGCCTTAAATTAAACCTTATTGTATTAATCATAACCAGCTAAATATATATATTTTAAATTTTACTTGAGAAATATTAGCTCATTTCCCATAACAAGGCATTCTGATTCCATAATTAATGTGTCAGTAATGTTGTACAATTGTCCAGTTCTTTGTAGTGATAGTTTTATAACCCTTATAATTAAACTTTTGGTTTTTCCTATTTCCTCAGGTACTTTGGTCTGGGAAGCCATATGGTTCATCTCGAAGTATCGTAAGGAAAATTGGTACTAATTTATCTCTGATCCAGTGTCCAAGAGTTCAGTTTCAGGTACTATATTTTATATGTTTCAAAACTTAACATGTGCATTAGAAATACAAATAGTCAAGACAGCTTTAGAAGTATTTTAGAACCTTTCCCCCATTGATGCTACTGTCAATAGAAGACAATAAAACTATAGTAAAGTCTAATTTTACTTCCTCTGTGTAGTGATTATTCAAGCTTTTTAAAGCTCTTTAAGACATTTATCCTTCTTAAGAATGAATACATATGCAAAGATTTAGAAGCATATCATAAGCCAAGCAGTTGTTAATTCCCAGGTGACCTTGGACATGGCCTTATGTGACTTTAGGGGGTTTTAGGTACCACCATTGTTTTCTTAAGTTATTATACCTTCTTATCTGGACAGCCGCTTTGTTCCCCTAGTTTATTTTAGATGTATCTCTGGATGCCTCGTAAGTTGCTTTCTCCATCCGTGGTTTAAAGCTTAGCATGCTAATTGTAGGAACCATTGCCTGGGCAACAACAGTGTCAAGATAAAGGGGTAATTGTGGTTCTCAGAATGAGTTCAGTGAACCCTAATTGAGATATTTCTGAATGCTTAGGTCTTAGTATTCTCTTAGGGCCCATAACTGAGAGCAACTCTGCTCTTTGCTTACAGACAAATTGTTATTTTCTTGATTTGGGCTTTGTTCCTTTTTGTTGTAATAGTGTTAGACATGTTCTTGTTTTTTTGTTTTTATTCTTTTATTTATTTCTGAGAGAGAGAGTGTGTGAGCAGGGGAGCGTCAGAGAGAGGGAGATACAGAATTGCAAGCAGGCTCCAGGCTCTAAGCTAGCCGTCAGCACAGAGCCCGATGCAGGGCTCGAACCCATGAACCGTGAGATCATGACCTGAGCCGAAGTCAGACGCTTAACCGACTGAGCCACCCAGGCGTCCCTGACGTGTTCTTGTTTTTAAGTAATTCTTTACAACAGTAATACTACAAAACCTTTCAATGCAACATTTAAGAATATAAAGTTCAGCAGATATGTATACCAATTTTAAATAATAGATTAGCATGTGAAATGTGGAAGATGCATTTAATTCATAATCATGGCTCAGAAGTGCCCCTGAAAGCTTATTAGATATTGTCTTTCTCATAAGTCAGCACTCCTCGTAGGTAGAGGTAAAACCTGTTCCTAAGTAAGTGGTAGAAATTAGCATTTGTTCAAGTTGACTAACAAGGTTGTTCATTGCTGTGCGCATTCATAAACCTGCTTGCATATTGACTGAAAAACTCTTATGCATCAGTCTAGAAATTGACAGATTGGAACTTCCCAAGAAACAATTTTTTAAAATCAATTTATAGGCTTTAAAAAAATAATCAAAATGTAGAAATCTGTAGTGGTAATTCTCTCAGGCACAATTTCTGAGGATTCAATTCAGTTAGACACAAATTGCTGATTGCTTCATTTGCCAACTTCTTTCAAATAACTACTGTGTTAACTGAGGCTTATTAACTCTTTTCTGATTGCTCAGTTCCTATAAAATTTTCTTTTCGTATATTTATGTATCTACTTAACCTAGTTGCAGGAGAACTTGTTGCAACATTTGTGTTCATGTAGCTAGAGATATGTAGAAGGACATGAAGATAATCTAGTTTTTTTTAGTAAAAGCCCAAATCTGCCTTGACAGTTAATGGGCTGAAATACTAGAGCCAAGTATAGTTTCTTGGGGAGAGTCTCATTCTCAATGTTATTAAAAGAGTATGAGCGGGATCGAGAATACTAGATTTAGTACAGGAGCTGCATTTGAATAAAGATGGGTAAATAGAGGAGTAGGATCGGAGAAATACTGGTGGCCTACTTGAGAATATAGTGGGAGACAGAAGACATTTGTTTATAATGAGATTTTAACTTCCAGAGCATCTGAGTCTCTTCAAATTCAAGGTCAATATTAAAGTGAGTATTTTATCTGCTAATTAGATATTTTAATTTGGCTATTATTCCTTCGTATCTTCTCTTTTTCTTTAACTACATCTATCAAAAATGTAAATATGTGGGATTTTAAAAAACATGCAATTAGAGTAATAAACTTAAAAATCCATTTTTGCTATTTTTCTGGCTCATTTGGGGATTTGATTGATAGGGAATGTATTTGGACTGTCTAGGAATCCAGCATGAGTACATTATTATTGCCACCTGACGGTTGAATAGGACATTAACTTGCTTGCTACTCAGGTGATTCAACTCCCTGATTTTACAAATTAGATTTATAAGAGTCACCAGTCAGAACATAGACCAACACGTTTATTTACACCTTAACCCACTTAATCCAGTTAATGGGCACAATAAATTTTGGACTGGGAATAAAATGTGGCAATAAGTGTAAAAGGCAAAGTATTTCTTTGCTTTGTTATTTGAAGAAGACTTGCCAATAACACCATAGCCTTTTCTGGTACTTCATTTTGTGAGTGCTAGAAATTGGTTGTCTACTTTAGACTCAAAAAGGATCTCTAGGACCTTCATAATTTACTTACTTATTTATTTATTTATTTATTTTAAATATTTTTATTTTTATTTATTTCTAGAAGAGAGAGAGACGGCGTGAGCAGGGGAGGGTCAGAGAGAGAGGGAGTCACAGACTAAAACAGGCTCCAGGCTCTGAGCTGGCAGTCAGCACCGAGCCCGACGCGGGGCTCGAACCCACGAACCGCGAGATCATGACCTAAGCGAAAGTCGGATGCTTAACCGACTAAGTCACCCAGGCGCCCCAATAATTTACTTATTTAAATTAAGTTTTTATATTTAAAAAAAAAAATGTTTTTTGAAAGCGAACACACGCAGGGGAGGAGAGAGAGAGGGAGACACAATCCAAAGCAGGCTCCAGGCTCTGAGCTGTCAGCATAGAACCTGATGTAGGGCTCGTACTCACAAGCTGCAAGATCGTGATCTGAGCTGAAGTTGGATCCTTAACCAGCTGAGCCACCCAGGTGCCCCAAGTATTTAATTTTAATTCTGGTATAGTTAACATACAGTATTATATTAGTTTCAGATAAAGTGATTTAGCAGTTCTATACGTTACTCAGTGCTTATCATGGTGAGTGTACTCTTTAATCCCCATTATGTCTTTCACCCATCCCCCTCCCCACCTCTCCTCTAGTAAGCATCAGTTTGTTTTCAATAGTTAAGAGTCTGTTTTTTGGTTTGTCTCTTTTTTTCCCCTTTGCTTGCTTGTTTTGTTTCCTAAATTCCACATGTACGTGAAATCATATGGCATTTATCTTATTCTGACTGACTCATTTCACTTAGCATTATATACTCTCTAGCTCCTTCCATGTCCTTGCAAATGGCAAGATTTCATTCTTTGTTATGGCTAAGTAATATTCCTCTGTGTGTGTGTGTGTGTGTGTGTGTGTGTGTGTGTGTGCGCGCGCGCGCACGCGCGCATGCACGCACGCCACATCTTTATCCTTTCATCTGCTCATGGACATTTGGGCAGCTTCCGTAATTTAGCTATTGTAAATAATTCTGCTATAAACATGGGGTGCGTGTGTCCCTCTGAATTAGTGATTTTGTATTTTATGGGTAGATACCCAGTAGTGTGATTTCTGGATTATAAAATAGTTCTTTTTTTTAATGTTTTGAAGATCCGTCATACTGTTTTCCGTGGTAAACTGTACCAGTTTGCATTCCCACAAATAGGACACAAGATTTCCTTTTTTCCCACATCCTCACCAACACTTACTGTTTGTTAAAATGCTTTTTTGGTTTTTGTTTGAGAGAGCATGAGCAGAGCAGGGGTGGAAAGAGAGGGAGAGAGAAAATCCCAAGCAGGCTCTATGCTGTCAGCACAGAGCCCGATGTGGGGCTTGAACTCATCAACCTTGAGATAATGGCCTGAGCTGAATCCAAGAGTCAGATGCCTAACCGACTAAGCCATGCAGGGGCCCCAAAATGTTTTTGATTTCAGTCATTCTGACAGGTGTGAGTTGATATCTCATTGTAGTTGTTTTTTTTTTTTAATGTTTATTTATTTTTGAGAGAGAGGGGGAGCATACGCACTCTGTGGGGGAAGGGACAGAGAGAAAGGGAGCCACACAATCTAAAGCAGTCTCCAGGCTCAGAGCCATCAGCGCAGAGCCCGATGTGGGTCTTGGATTCACGAACAATGGTGACATGACCTGAGCAAGGTCAGATGCTTAACCAACTGAGCCACCCAGGTACCCTGTCATTGTAGTTTTGATTTTCATTTCCTTGGTGATGAACGATATTGGGCATCTTTGCATGTATCTGTTGGCCATCTGTATATCTTCTTTGGAGAAATGTCTGTTTATGTCTTCTGCCCATTTTTAATTGGAGTATTTGTTTTTTGGTTATTGAGTTGTATCAGCTCTTTATATATTTTGATTACTCACCCTTTATTGGGTATGTCATTAGCAAATCTCCCATTCAGTGGGTTGCCTTTTTAGTTCTGTTTGTTTCCTTTGCTGTGCAGAATCTTTTATATTGTTGTAGTAGACCCTTCACATTTGCTTTAATTAGAGAAAAATAAACTTCCTTGGCCTTTCTATAGCTTTCAGACATGTACATTTCAACCTTGAGTCACAGTTACACATCTGGCCACAAGCATTTTGTGTATTTGGCTGTTACGGCCCCCTGGGGAGTAGGAACCCAGGTTAAGACAAAGTGAGAGAGTAGAAGCTTTTTGTTTTTTCTTTTCCTCTCCTAGTACTTTTTCCAGCTTCATGAAACCAAAAGAAAAACTCAGATCATGGAAGAACTGGAAAAAGCAGTGAGCTCTGGGAGATTGAGAGGAATGGGTGCTGAAGTTATCATTCGCAGTGGTTCTCAGTGCTGTTTGCATATTTAAATCACCAGGAGCTTTAAAAAATGTTTGTGCCCAGGCCCCACCTTGCCAAGTAGTTTTATATGCTCACCTCCCTTGCAAAATCACAGAGCTTTTAAAGAGTATGGGTCCCACTCAGAGCTCACTAAATCAATTTCATACGTGTGTGTGTGTGTGTGTGTGTGTGTGTGGTTTGTTTGTTTATCTGGGTTTTTGTTGTTTTTTTTTTAACCTCTTGAGGAGCTTCTTATGCACCTGAGGTGAAGACTTGAGGTACAGATTGTATTTTAGCATTTTGCCACAGAAAGTTTTCCTTAAAGCAGTAACATAATTATTTGATGGTTACAAAAGTAATCATTATAAAAGCACTTTGGGGGTGCATTTTTATAAATTTTAAATTGTATGAGTTAAAGAAAAAAATGTGGGACCAAAAGCAGCTTATTGGAGTGATAAATATTACTTATGAAAAATCCTTTGGGTGCCTGGGTGGCTCAGTCGGTTAGGCCTCCCACCTTGGTTCAGGTCATAATCTCACAATTCATGGGTTTGAGCCCTTTATCGGGCTCTGTGCTGACAGCTCAGAGCCTGGAGCTGCTTCAGAGTCTGTGTCTCCCTCTCTCTCTGCCCCTCCCCTGCTCATACTCTCTCTTGCTCTTGCTTTCGCTCTCAAAACTAAATAAACATTTTAAAAAATTTTTAAAAAGAAAGAACCGTAAGGCATAAAGAAGTAAATAAAGGTGGTCTTGAATACTACCAGAAAAAGTGGGGTGGGCCCCTTGGCCGTGGTGTAGAAGTTGGCCTTCCTACTTTGTAACTGACCTCTGGATGATTTAACCTGGGCTTTCTTCCTTCCCTGTTGAAACCCTGCCCCAGCCTAGTTCCTGGGGCTGCTAGGGGTTGTTGGAACTGTGGAGGGAATGTTCCGTAAACAAAAAAGTAATGAATGAAATTCTTACTAAAGTTCACCCACTATGACGAAACCTGGAAGTAAAATAGCCACTTGTCACACCCCGTCTTTAGCAAATAATCTTGATATCTGTACATTATTCTAGGGGCTGTTAATCAGTGCTGGGCCAAAAAGGCATGATCTCTGCCCTTATTGGGATTTGATTCAGTGGGAGAGAGATTTAACAAGGAAATATTCTAATAGACATCTAATTGCAAGTTATACTAACTGCAGTGAAGGAAAACGTAGTATAGCGTGGGAGAGGGTAATAATGATGGTTTCTCTGGAAGGCCCATTTGGAGGAATGATAGGTAAGATTAGAAAGAGCCAGCTCTTCAGAGTTGGGGCGAGGGGTGGAGTTGGTGGAAGAGAGAATATGTATGTAAGTTCTGGAACCAGCAAGACAGAAGTTACTGTTTGAGGAGCTGAGAGGGCTGGTGGGGCTTCCTGGGTATGGTGGTCTTTGGGGCCTGAGCCATGTGACGGTAAGTGCCTGGATTAGTACTAAAAATAACTGTTAAACTTAACACTTTTTTTTCAGTTACTCTTTAATATTCTGGAATATGCTAGCATGTGATGTCATACTCTGTGATGTTCACTTCTAGGTAATTTTAGCTCTAAAATGGTCGTTCTTAAGAACGAGATTCAGATACAATATTATGTTTTATAAATATGGTAGTGTGGCACCGTAATTTGAAGCCTAAGTCTGTAAACAATGAATGATGGTGATGTTTTATTCATTCTCAGTAATTTACTTCCTAAAGACTAGTTTCTCCTGGGGATCCTGTTACTTACCTTAGGTTATTTTGAGAGAGAGACACATTCCTCTCCCTTTGTCTCTCTGCTGTCTTTCCTGTCCCTGTTCCTCCTCACCTTCTCTTCCTATCCTCCTTCATTCTAGGCACATGATGAATAGAAAGCTTTAATAATTGCTCGATTTTTCAAATGTGACCGTTCTGCTCAGAGAAATGAGTGGCTGAGTCTTGGCTGGAATACTGCACGTAGTGTTCTTCACGCAGCTTTACTGCTGTCCTCTTGGGCTCACTGTATGTCATTTCATTAAAATACAGAAATTTTGCTTTCAGTTTTTCTATGAGAGGAACGGGTAGAAAAAGAATTAAATCTCTTAGTACAAGTGTAGAGATTTTTATGTTAACTTTTTAAAGGTTATTATTTTGCTGTGTCGCTTTTAAGACTACATGTTTTGCATTGGAATATAAAATGATGGGAAAATAGACTGAGTCTATTTACTAGTATACCCTTCTTGGCAAGAAACTGAGATAATCCTCATTCCTAGTACCAGTATATTTATTCTATGAAAAGTCACATTAGGACAAAATTAGCTCTTCTAATATTTTGTTCTAAGTATTTCAACTTTTATACAAGCTTTGTATTTTCTTTCATGCATTTTGTTAAATTAGTTGTTTTGGTATATTTTTAGGTTATCAGAGTATTTAAAATTATCTAAAGTTACTGTAGTAAAATCTTTGAAACATAATTGAATTTTGGATAATTTAAGTTGTACCAGATGTTGAGTTAAACTTCTTAAAAACAGTAAAAATACAATACTACTGAATTTTTGCTCTGAATGAAATATTTTTCATACTTTTTGGAAGGAATTGGATGCTTACAAATCAGTCAGGACTAATTTTAATTTTAAATCTTATGATGCCCTTGATTTTGAAAAAAAAAATTTCTATTCTTTCTTCACTGTGGGGTTTTTTTCCCCCTCTTCACAACAATAGCTCTGATAGAACAGGACCTTGCTGGAACTTTCAGTAAGTTGGCTTTGTCTTTTCCAGACTTCCCATTGGTCACCCGTGCATGTCAGCCGTGGCGTTTGAATTAGATTTCCCACAGTCCATACGCCGTCAGCCCTTTGATGCATTGATGCTACCTTAACTGGTGCTTCATTAAGTGAATTGTCTTTCCTGTTCCATTCTTGTTACTCAGTACACATTTCAACAACTGAAATGGCCTTTTAGAAAAATATGAGTGTTTTCAGTTTTATTTTGTCTTTTGGATGAGTTTCGTTTCCCCGGGGACTTTGTTAGCCTTTTTGTTTGTTTGCTTGTTACTTAATAGCATAAATCACTGTTCTATACATACTTGACGTAAATGCTAAGATGACGGTTTTGTGGGACAGGAGGTCCATTAGAAATAATACAGATATGATCAATTCTGGAATTGGTTCTTGACAGTATCAGTATTTTCATCTCATTGAACACATGTTATATAAACATGGTTTTATTTTGGTGACTACATACAATCATTTCTAAGTAATATTGTAAACAAGTCACAGAAAATTTTGTTTTTTTGTTTTTTTAAGTCTATGCAGAAAGCACCATTTCATGTTTAATATGTTGAAGGTACTACAGATGTAAAATTAAGATACATTGTTTGGTCTTCACAAAAATGGGTTGATTTATATTTTTAAATATTCATTTTTAGGGGCGCCTGGGTGGCTTAGTTGGTTAAGCGTCCGACTTTCGCTTAGGTCGTGATCTCGCGGTTCATGGGTTCGAGCCCCGCGTCGGGCTCTGTGCTGACTGCCAGCTCGGAACCTGGAGCCTGTTTCGGTCTGTGACTCCCTCTCTCTCTGACCCTCCCCTGCTCACGCTGTCTCTCTCTCTCTCTCTCCTAAAAATAAATAAAAAACATTAAAAAATAATTTAAAAAAAAAACATTTTTAGGAAAGTATCATTTTGCTCCTTTTATAAAATATCTAGGAAGAGAACTGTAATTTTTGTAACTTTGGTGGGAAAGTAAGAAGTCTTGAAGCCAAAACTTCATTTTATTTGTCTTAAATATACCCCTTTTCCTACAAATTAGTAATTGTATTGAAATAACATTTTATTTACTACCATTTAAAAAAAATTTTATTTAAGAGAGTACATGAGCAGGGGAGAGGGGCAGAGGGAGAAAGAGAGAATCCCAGGCAGGCTCCATGCCCAGTGCAGAGCCTGACATGGCTTGATCTCACAACCATGAGATTATCATGACCTTGAGAGAGAATCAAGAGTGGAACGCTTAACCGACTGAGCCTACAATTTTGTTATCTAAAGTAGTTCTAAACCGATTGACCCTCGAGCTAGCATCTTAGGAAGGCATCATTCAGTTTTTACTTCTTTGATCCTTCACTTGTGCAAAATACCCCATTAACTACTGTTCCTTCTAGGAGTTTCCACAGGACTTGGAGACCTTCTGTTTAAGGATTTCCATGTAACCCACTTGGAGTCTCCCTATTACAGTGTTATGGGAATGTTAATACATGATTCTGTTTCTTCTTTACTTTTTAAAAATTTTTTATAATATTTATTTATTTTTGTGAGAGGGGGCCAAAGGATCTGAAGCAAGACTCTGCACTGACAGGCTAACAGCAGTGAACCCAATGTGGGGCTCAAACTCACATGAACTGTAAGATCATGACCTGAGCCAAAGTTGGATTCTCAACGTACTGAGTCACCCAGGCACCCCCATCATTCTGTTTTCAATAGTGGATACGACTAATATTGCCAGATTTCTCTGGCTCTTAAGATCAGATGTGATGCCTTTTTGAGTTATGTTAATTTAAGTTTTGTAAGGTACCCATTGACTAAATAGCAGTGTGTTTATTGACTTATTTGGATAAATTTCTAAAATGTTATGGGAGAAAAGTAGAAAAATATTTTTGATTTTTCTTTGATCGTATGCCTTGACAGTGTACTTCCTAAAGTGTTTACTCTTTTTTCTTTTATGGCCAGTTATTCACCTACGTGCTTTAAAACATTTGTATTGGGGTGCTTGGGTGGCTCAGTTGGTTAAGTGTCCAGCTTCAGCCAGGTCGTGATCTCATGGTTCATGAGTTAAGCCCCGTGTTGGGCTCTGTGCTGACAGCTCAGAGCCTAGAGCCTGCTTCAGATTCTGTGTCTCCCTCTCTCTCTGACCCTCTCCCACTCATGCTCGCTCGCTCATGCTCTCTCTCTCTCTCTCTCTCAAAAAAAACAAAACATTAAAAAATTTTTGAAACATTTGTCTTAAAAAATTTTTCCTACTTTCTTTTTTTATGATTTATTGTCAAATTGGCTTCCATTCAACACCCAGTGTTCATCCCAACAAGTGCCCTCCTCAATGCCCATCACCTACTTTCCCCACCCTCCCACCCCTCATCAACCCTCAGCTTGTTCTCTGTTTTTAAGTGTCTTATGGTTTGTCTCCCTCCCTCTGTAATGATTTTTCTCCCCTCTTCCTTTCCCCTCATGGTCTTCTGTTAACTTTCCCAAGATCCACATGTGAGTGAAAACATATGATATCTGTCTTTCACTGCCTGACTAATTTCACTTAGCATAATACCCATCCACGGTGTTACAGATGACAGGATTTCATTCTTTCTCATTGCCAAGTAGTAGTCCATTGTCCGTATAAACCACATCTTCTTTATCCATTCATCTGTTGATGGACATTTAGGTTCTTTCCATGAATTGGCTGTTGTTGAAAGTGCTGCTGTGAACATTGGGGTGCAGGTGCCCCTGTGCATCAGCTGTCCTGTGTCAAGGATGTGGAGAAAAAGTAACCCTCTTGCACTGTTGGTGGGAATGCAAACTGGTGCAGCTGCTCTGGAAACAGTGTCGGGGTTCTTCAAAAACTTAAAAAGAAAATGATCCTAGAGCCCAGCAATAGCAGTGCTATACCCCCCCCCAACTTTTAAAAAATATTTATTTACTTTTGAGAGACAGACAGTATGGGGAGGGGCAGAGAGAGGAGAGACAGAATCCAAAACAGGCTCCAGGCTCCAAGCTGTCAGTACAGACCCCAACATGGGGATCGAACTCCTGACTGTGAAATAATGACCTGAGCCAAAGTTGGACGCATAACTGACTGAGCCACCCAGGTGCCCCTAAAACATTTGTATTTTGAAAGTCTTTTCATCTTAATTCCATTATTAGTTTTTGTTTATTTTTTGTTCTTGCCTGGGATTAGATCCTTAAATATTTACTCCTTCAATGCAGCTTGTTTTCCCTGGTGCCTGTACCTTTGTCTTCCCCAGAAGCCATAATTTAAGGCATTTTAAATACTTGAAATTCTTAGTATTTTATTAAAATAAAAGTTTTCTAATGCTACTTTATCAAGTTGATAATGTTAGATAATTATAGTACCGGAATGGGTGTACATGCTAGTAGCCAGTATGTTCAATTAAAATTTTATTCATAATATTAAAGATATTTAACTGTTTCAGTATTATGTGTTTGCATGGTATATTTTACCTTTGAGGAAGAAGCATTATTTAAGTGTAGCTTCCAAAAGCCTGATCTGTCAATGATAGTATTGAAAAGGTTCAAACAAGAGCATAGGTCAGCTTACAACCTTTCTTTTTTTTTTTTTTAAAGAATTTATTTTTAAATTTACACCCAAGTTAGTTAGCATATAGTGCAACAGTGATTTCAGGAGTAGATATGTTACTGCCCCTCGCCCATTTAGCCCATCCCCCCTCCCACAACCCCTCCAGTAATCCTCTGTTTGTTCTCCGTATTTAAGAGTCTCCAATGTTTTTCCCCCTTCCTGTTTTATGATATTTTTGCTTCCCTTCCCTTATGTTCTTCTGTTTTGTATCTGAAAGTCCTCATATGAGTGAAGTCCTATGATATTTGTCTTTCTCTAATTTTGCTTAGCCTAATATCCTCTAGTTCCATCCACATAGTTGCAAATGGCAAAATTTCATTCTTTTTCATTGCCGAGTAATAATCCGTTGTGTATATACCACATCTTTATCCATTCATCCGTAGATGGACATTTGGGCTCTTTCCATACTTGGGCTGTTGTTGATAGAGCTGCTGTAAACATCGGGGTGCATGCGCCCCTTTGGAACATCACACCTGTATCCCTTAGATAAATACCTAGTAGTGCAATTGCTGGGTTGTAGGGTAGTTCTATTTTTAATGTTTTGAGGAACAGCCCTACAGTTTTCCAGAGCAGCTGCACCAGTGTGCATCCCCACCAGCAGTGCAAAGAGATCCTCTTTATCTGCATCCTCACCAACATCTGTTGGTGCCTGAGTTGTTCCTGTTAGTCATCTCACAGGTGTGAGGTGGTACCTCAGTGTGGTTGTGATTTGTGTTTCCCTGATGATGAGTGATGTTGAGCATTTTTTTTATATACAGCACAACCTTTCTGATAATAAATGTCAATAAATAAATCTCTTTGGCCTTTTTAATTTTTTCTTCAATTAAAAAGTCTACATTTTCTTTTTTATTTAAACTTCAGTGTTACTAACTTTTAGGAAGTATTAATCTGATAACTTTATTTTAAAATTATTAGTCATTGGCCATCTGGCTCTGAAGCATTACACTTATAAGAAAAATTTAATTCAATTAAATTATCTTTCCATCTACTTTTCAAAGTAAATATCAGAACTTGCATGCTTTTTCTTTGTATTTCAGAATATTCTGTTCATTTATGTGGTTAAACTTTAAATGGAGAATTCTGTTCTGCTATTTTTGTTTTTTTGTTCTTTAATATAAATAGTACTTGTCTTTAAAAATAATGATTTTAAAAGTACTTTCAGGGGTGCCTGGGTGGCTCAGTTGGGTAAGCATCTTACTTCAGCTCAGATCATGATCTCACAATTCATGTGTTTGAGCCCCACATCAGGCTCTGTGCTGAAAGCTCAGAGCCTGGAGCCTGCTTCGGATTCTGTGTCTCTTTCTCTCTGCCCCTCCCTTGCTTATGCTCTGTCTCTCAAAAATAAACATTTATAGAATTCTTTAAAAAATGTATCTTCAGCATTTTAACAGCATATCTATATGTTAATCCATTTTAAAATATTCTCAGATTTAGCACAGATCGTCACTTGCTATTTTCTTGTTATTATACTTGTTTTGACTAAATAGATTTAGAAAAATTGATTTTTTAATGCTTAAATTATAAAATTTTTCATAATATTTTAGTATGAATGCAGGTTTTTGTTGGCTTTTTTTTTAAGACTTTTTATTTTTTTTATAATTTATTTTGAGGGACAGAGTACGCACACAAGCTGGGGAGAACATAGAGAGGGAGAGAAGGAATCCCAAACAAGTTTCACACTGTCAGCACAGAGCCCTATGTCGGGGCTTAAACCTACAAACCACGAGATCATGACCTGAACCAAAATCACGAGTCAGATGCTAAACCGACAGAGCCACCCATGTGCCCTCTTGGTTTGTTTTTAAAGCCAGTCTCATTTGATCTATAAAATAAAAATTGAATGAAGTTAAATTATAATTCAGGGATTGTCATAAGCCTATTAGGCAACAATACAACATAACTGATGTTCCCTTTTGTGGGAACTTTCCAGGGAAATGTTAGAAACTGTTCGTGTGTTTGTGACACCAGAGCTGCTGATTTTCCTTTAGGTGATTAAAAAGTTTTATTCTAACACTTTGGTGACAAACAACTTTACTGTTTGTAACTTACAGCTTACCAGCCCCACAACAGAATGGAGCCCTAGCCCTCCAGGAGAGGATGCAGTGGTGTCTTTTGCTGATGTTGGATGGGTAGCCAAAGAAGAAGAAGAAGAAGAGTGTTCAACAAGACAAAGGTTAGTCTGAAAGGCTCTCAGAGCTGAGATGCAGTATTTATTATTTTAAAAGGTGATACATTTGCACTATTTCATTTTAGTAGCCTAATTGGATCTCTAGTAACTAACCCACTTCTTTTTCTTTTTTCTTTTTTAACAAAAAAGGAAAATTAACTTTATTTTTATTTTTTTTTTTTTACAAATAGTTTATTGTCAAATTAGTTTCCACATAACACTCAGTGCTCATCCCCATAAGTATCCTCCTCCATGCCAATCCCCCCTCCCCCCACATCCCCACTTATTTTTCTTAAGTAGCCTTCTTTTCTGTCCATTTTAAAGACTCAACTAGTGGTATAAAGTTCCTAGAGACCTATAACTCTGTCTCAAGTCCTTATGAGTTATAGAATTGCCTGCCCTTCAGAATTTTAATATGAAACCAGAAACAACTATCACAAATTTGATTAGATAAGTAATTAAGATGATTTTATTGGGGCAGAGGAATCAGTGTGGGTCATATTAGGGACTTTGTTTAATCACTGGAGAATGCTTCCTAAAAACTGTGTCAAGATGAGTTTGTTTCAAAGGGTATAATGTGTAAGAGTTGGAGAGGCACTTTTATTTATTTGAAAGAGCCTGTATAAAGTATTGACTATACTTCAGTCTAATAAACAGCCATGCAGCATATTCAACTCTTCATTCTTTTTTTTTTTTTTTTTTAATGTTTTATTTATTTCTAGCAGAGAGAGACACCATGAGCAGGGGAGGGTCAGAGAGAGAGGAGTCACAGACTGAAACAGGCTCCAGGCTCCGAGCTGGCAGTCAGCACAGAGCCCGATGCGGGGCTCGAACCCACGAACCGCGAGATCATGACCTGAGCGAAAGTCGGACCCTTAACCGACTAAGCCACCCAGGCGCCCCTTTTACTCTGTTTTTTTTGTTGTTGTTGTTGTTGTTCAATTCTTCATTCTTATTAGGCCTCAGAAATACGCAGATAAAAATAAGACCCTGCTTTCTAGGCATATTTGGTGTGCTAGAGGAGATTGAAAAGAAAATCAATGATGTTGATATTATAAAGTTTCCTAAATAAACCCAGAAGGCCACTGTGGGATGAGAGGGGTTTGGCTTCTTAGAGGAGAGTGTGCTAGAGCTGAAGGAAGACAACCAGCAGAGGCAGGGGAGTTTCTGGAAGGGGAGTGAACTAATCATCAGTGTCAAATACTTCGAGGCTAGGTAAAATAAAAAAAATACCAAGTTTTGGGGCGCCTGGGTGGCTTAGTCGGTTAAGCGTCCGACTTTCGCTCAGGTCATGATCTCGCGGTTCGTGGGTTCGAGCCCCGCGTCGGGCTCTGTGCTGACTGCCAGCTCGGAGCCTGGAGCCTGTTTCAGTCTGTCACTCCCTCTCTCTCTGACCCTATCCTGCTCACGCTGTCTCTCTCTCTCTCTCTCTCCTAGAAATAAATAAAAAACATTAAAAAAAAAATTTAAAAAAAATACCAAGTTTCAATTTTGTTTTGCAGTTGGAAGATTATCATTGACTTTTAGCAAGAGTAATTTCATTTGGGTGGTATTAACTGGACAAAACAGGAATCAAGTAATCCAAGAAACAATAATCTGTTTCCATTGCTTTTGGCAAATCCATTGCGTATGGATGATTTGAGTGACTCGTAGAAGTGAGGACATAGTGGTAGTTGAGCACAGATCATGTGTTGCAGATTAGCAGGTGAAGAGCCTTTTTAAAAGATGTTCGTTTTATTTTTTAAGTTAAACTTTTTAATTTTGAGGTAATAATTTCATACAGTTGTAAGAAATAATACAGAAACATTTCCTGTACCCTGTACCCCATTTTCTTCAACGGTAACATCTTGTAAAACTGGTAAGTAGTACAACCAGGATGTTGGTGCTGCTCAAAGTCAAGGCACAGAACGTTTCTCTATGACAGTTACCCTCATGTTGTTCTCTCTTGGCTACACCCACTTCTCCCTGTCCAGTCTCTCCTTAATCAGTGCCGGGCACAATTTCATCATTTCAAAAATGTTAGATAAATTGAATCATACAGTATGCAGCCTTTTGGGACAGACTCTTTTCACCAAGCACAGTTCTCTAGTGATTTGTCCAGATTGTTATATGTATCTGTAGTTTTTTCGTTTTTAGAGCTCAGGTGGTAGTCCTTGGTGTGGATGGACCATTTTGTATAACCATGCACCCATTGATGGGCATCTGGATTGATTCTAGTTTTTGGCTATTGTGAATAAAGTTGGCTATAAACATTTGTGTACTGGATTTTGAGTGAGCATAAGTTTTTATTTCTCTGGGATAAATGCCCATAAGAACAATTGCTGGATCATCTCAGTCATGAGATCGTTGCACGTTTATGTTTTAAGAAACTGGCAAACTATTTTCCAGAGTGGCTGTACTAGCTTGCATTCCCACGAGTAATGTATGGCGTACTAGCTCTATCTTGGCCAGTATTTGGTGTCAGCATCCTTTTTTTCTTTTCTTGCCATTCTAGTAGCTGTGTAGTGATACTGTGGTTTTTACTTTGCGTTTCCTTAATGGCTAATGATGTTGAACATCTTTTCAAGAGCTTATTTGCCATCTCTTTTTTTTTAACCATTCTTTGAAAAAATTATTTTTCTTAAGTTTTATTTATTTGAGAAAGGCAGAGAGTGTGAGCAGGGAGGGGGTCGGGGGGGAATCCCAAGCAGGCTACATGCTGTGCTGATATGGGACTTGGACTCACAAACTGCAAGATCGTGACCTGAACTAAAATCAAGAGTTGGATGCTCAACCTACTGAGCCTCTCAGACACCCCTTATTTGCTGTCTTTTGGATAAAGTATCTATTCATGTCTTGCACCCGTTTTCTTTCTTTTTAATGTTTTATTTATTTCTGAGAGAGAGATATCATGAGCAGGGAAGGGTCAGAGACAGAGGGAGACACAGAATCCGAAGACAGGCTCCAGGCTCTGAACTGTCAGCACAGAGCTCAGCGTGGGGCTCGAACCCATGAACCGTGAGATCATGACCTGAGCTGAAGTCGGATGCTTAACTGTGTGAGCCACCAAGGCGCCCCTTGTGCCCATTTTCTAATTGGAGATATTTTCAAGAGTTCTTACGTATTTTAGACAGGAGTCGTTATCAGATATGTAGTATGTAAGATCTTTCCTCCCACATATAATAGGACAAGTGAAAGCTTGTGCTTTCATTTAAGTCTTTCGGAAAGTAAAAGCTTTTAATTCTGGTGAAATCCAGTGTATCCATTTTTTTCTTTTACAGATTGCTTGTGCTGTCAGTGTAGGAGCCCTGGGCTTAGAGTTACAGCCTGCAGATTTTCATGCTCTTTTTTTAAACCTGTCCTTTGTTAATTATTAGACCGAAAGAACCAGGAGGGGTCGTGGGAAGTGTTCCCTCCTGGACGCCATCTTCTTTACAGCACAGGCCATTGCAGAGTAGAAAGAGAAAACCACCATAAAGAGTAGTCATTTCTTGTGGAGAGTTACTTTCTTTTTTGAGTTGAGATTACAAGTTAGGTTAAGACAAATGAAAAAAAAAATGTTAGCTTATTGAAAGAAACTATAATCTATTTCCATTGCTTTTGGCAAACCTTAAGGTCTGAATTAAGTATTATTTGAAAAAAGTCATAAAGATGATAAATTTTTGTTTCCATTACTTTTTTTTTGTCCAAAATCTAATTGGTTAAATACAGAAAATACTTCATTTCTACAAAGTAATACCATGAACTTTTAAGATAAGCACTGTCACACTTTTGTGAAATGTCAGAGTCAAAAGGGCATTATCATGAAAGAAAAATAAAAACACCTGGAGAACTTTAAAGGCATTAAGCTACTCTGCTGTTCTCTGTTAGTGTTTTTATATGCTCAGTGATACAAAGGAAGTAGAATCTTGCAGCCTAGGGTGAAACGAGAAAACAAGAGGCACATGATGGTAACTAGGTGAAAGATAAAGATTCCATTGTCATTGAGAACCTTATGTTGCTTAATTTCAATTTAAGGGGTCACTTAAATTCATGGCTTTATGGAAATTAAATATGTTATATTTCATCTGAACTTGTCAGTTGGCCCCAAGTTGCGATAATCAGCTTCTCAATGTCAGATCATTTACTCCTCAAAGAATCCTGAAGTAGCCATTCTCTCCCCATGACTTTCCCCGGGAATTGGCAGCCGTCCGGAATTGTTCCTTCTGCCCTCCTGCCCCCTCTCCAGGTCCCCATCCCGTGAGTTTGATGGCCTGTGTCTGAAGGCTTTGATAGTTTTCAGGTTCTTCATTTGTTCTGGTAATGTGTCTACATACCTCTGTCTTATAATGGAAGAAATCTTCACTGACTTGCATTAGGGCTTGAACTGGGCCATTTTGCGTGATTTCTTTCATTATCTCAGTTTTATTGGAGGAGACTCTGTATGGAGGAGAACACTGATAGATCCTGTTCGATTTCTTAATGCTGTTGGGACGTGGCTTTTTACGAAAATGTTATAGTTTTGTTTTACATTTAAATCTCTTATCCTTTGTCTGGTTTTGGTATCAAGGTAATACTACTTCATAAAATGAATTGGAGAGTGTCTCCTGTGTTCTGAAGAGATTGTATAGAACTGGTGTTAATTGTTCTTTAAATATTTTGTAGTTTTCTCTAGTGAAACCATCTGGGCCTGGAGATTTCTTTTTGGTGCGTTTTAAAATTGTGAATTTAGTTTACTTAATAAAGTTTAGTTTACTTAATAAAGTTTTAGTTTACTAAAACAGTTAGGACTGTTTTATCGATTTCATGTTGGATGAGACGTAGTAGCTTGTGCTTCTCAAGGAATTGGTCTGTTTCATCTACATGGTTGAATTTATGTGTGTAGTATTGTTTGTAGTATTTCCTATTTCTGTTGATGTTTATAAGGTCTGTAGTGATACCCATTTCATTCATGATATCAGTCACTTGTATCTTCTTTTTTGAGACTTGTCAATTTTATTAATCTTTTCAAAAAACCAGCACTCTTTTGTTGATTTTTTTCCTGTTTTCAGTTTTATTGATTACTCCAATTATTTTCTTCTACTCGCTTTGATTTTATTTTGCTCTTATTTTTCTAGGTTTTTAAAGTAGGAGCTTACCTTATTAATTTTAGACTTTTCCTTTTTTTTCTAATATGGTAGTCCCCCACGCCCCCCCACCCTTATCTGCAGTTTCTCTTTCCACGACTTCAGTTACCCACCATCAACTGCAGTCCAGAAGCAGATGATCCTCCTTCTGACGTATCGTCAGAAGGTCACTACTAACCTAATTCTATGTTACGGTGCCCATGTCATTCACCTCACTTCATCTCATCATGTAGGCATTTTGTTATGTGTTGTCACAGAAGGATGAGTATAGTACAGTAAGACATTTTGAGAGAAAACACATTCACATAATTTTTAACAGTAGATTGTTATAATTGCTCTGTTTTATTATTAGTTATCATTAATCTCACTGTGCCTAATTTATAACTTAAACTTTATTATCGACAGGTAGGTGTAGGCAGGAACACAGCACACATAGTGTTCAGGATCATCCAAAGTTGCAGGCATCCACCGGAAGTCTTGGCATTGACCCCCCCATGGGTAAGGGGAGACGACTGTAAAACCATTTTTAGTGCTATAAATTTCCCTCTCAACACTGCTTTAGCCTGCAGTCTGCATGTCTCAATATACTGTTTTTTTTAAAAATCCAGTTCACTATATTTTTTTATTTCCCTTGAGGTATCATACTTCTTTGATCTGTGGATTATTTAGAAGTTTGTTCAGTTTCCAAATATTTGGGAATTTTGTTATCTTTGCATTATTGGGTTTGATTCTGTTATGGTCAGAGAACAGATGCTATATACTTTTCTTCTTTTCAACTTGTTGAGTTATTTTAATGGTCCTGGATATATGGACCATTTTGGCTTATATTCTGTGGTCATTAAAAAAAATAAATAAATTGTATTCTATTGTGAATGGAATATCCTGAAAATGTCAAAGAGGTCCCATTGTTGAATTTTTCTCCATCCTTCCTGATTGTCTATTCTAACAGCTGTTGAAAAGGGGGTGTTGAGATCTCCAACTATATTTATGGGTTTGTGTATTTCTCTTTGTTTTAATAGGTTTTGGTTTTCATATTTTGAAGTCTATTTGGTTCATACACATTTAGAATTATTATGTCTTATCATTTCACTAATATATAGTGTCCTACTCTGTCCCAGATAATTTTCTTTGGTCTTAAGTCTACTTTAATATTAATATAGTCATGACTTTTTGTTTATTTGCTTTTTTGTTAATGTTTGCATAATATATCTTTTTCTGTTCTTCACTGCCTATGTCATTATGTTTAAAGTGAGTTTCTTACCGATAGCATATTGTTGGATCATAATTTTTTAACCCACTCTGCGAATTGGTCTTTTACTTGGTGCATATAAATCATTTACATTTATGTAATTATTAATATATTAGAGTTTAAGTCTACCCTTCCCCGCCCCCCCGTTCTCTGTTTTCTTTTTCCTACTTTACTGTGGATGACTTAATCCTTTTTATTTCCTTTTTGATTTATCTATGTTTTTGAGTGTCTTTCTTTGTGAAGTCCCTTTCGTGGTTGATCGAGGCGTCGCACTGCGTACCTGTAGTTTCCCATACCTTACTGGGGGTGTCATTTTGCCAGTTGAACTTCTTTGTGCCCCAGTACCCTCCCTGGGTATAATTTTCTTAAAAAGTTTCTCTACAGACATTTGGAATCGCATCAGTATATATCCTTCAAACATCAAGCATAATTTAGAAACACGATGAGAAAATAAATCTATTTACCCACATTTTTGCTGTGTTTTTCTTTCTGCCTGATGCAGTTTCTCTTTTTATTGCTTTCTTTATATTTGGAGAACTCTGTCAGCCATTCTTTTAGTGTATGTGTGCTTGTTGTAAATTGTTTGCTTTTTGTTTTCATTTGAGAGTTCTTGATTTCCCCAGTTTTGAGGGAAATGCATGTATTTGCTAGACATGAGGTTATGAGTTCATAGTCTTTTATTTTTTTAATTGTTATTATTTTTTAAAGTTTATTTATTTATTTTGAGAGAGACTGAGAAAGAATCCCAAGCAGACTCCATGCTGACAGCATGGAGCTGATGTGGGGCCCTGACTCATCAACTGTGAGATCACAACCTGAGCCAAAACCAAGAGTCAGACACTTACCTGACCAAGCCACCCAGACCCCCATTAGTTCTGTTCTTTTAACACTTGAAAAATGTGCCCTGTCTTCAAGCCTCCATGGTTTCAGATGAGAAATCCTGTCCTTGAGTGAGTTTTTCCCCTATAGGTACAGTATTCTTTCTCTAAGTACTTTGAAAATTTCTCCTTTGCCTTTGGTTTTCAGAAGTTTGTGTAAGATGTTTCTTACACAAGAAATCCATCTTTGGGTTTATCCTGTTTGGGGTTTACTTAGTTTCTTTGAATCTTCAGGTTTATGTCTTTTGTCATTACTTCTGTAAGTATTTTCTTTAACTTGTCTGGTATTATTTAAGTACTTTTCAGCATGGCTCTCTTTCCCCTCTCATTCTGGACCCTGATAACAAAAAAGTGATATCTTTTATAGTCATACAGGCTACTGAGACGATTCATTTTTTTTCCTAGTCTGTTTGCTTTTTGTTTTTCAGATTGAATAATTTCTGTTCCATTTCCGAATTCACTGATCCTTTCCTCTGTCTTCTCCATTCTTGTTTTGATCCTATACACTGTGTTTTTCAGTTATTTTACTTTTTGGTTCAAAACTTTTCATTTGAGGTTCTCCTTTATATTTTCTGTTTCTTTGCTGAGACTTATTTGTTCATTTCTTTCAAGAGTGCTGGTAATTGTTCCCTGAAGCCTCTCACCATAGCCTCTTTCAAATATGTCAGATAATTTTTAACATCTCTGTCTTCTCAGAGCTTGCATCTGTTAACTTTTTGCATTCGGTTTATATTCTTTCAGGTTCTTCGTATGAGGAGTGATTTTTCACTAAAACTTAGGTATTTTTGGCATAGGAGATTCTGGATCTAAACCTTTACTTTTAGCCACTGTTCACTAATAGCACTCAAGCCGGGGAAGAGTGGGTGCCACCTTGTTTCTGCCGGGGGGCGGGGGGGCAGAAATCCAGGGTTTTCACTCCGCCTCCATTGCCCCCCGAGGGCGGGTAGTGGTGGGAGCTCCGGCTTCCCACGAGGCCTCTTGTGACCCCGATCCCAGCAGCAGGTCTGCGAGCCCCCTCACTGCCCGGCGGGGTGTAGTGTGAGGCTCCCCACGCTGTCCCCGCTGCACCACAAGGGGTGAGGGGTCCTTGTCAGTCCCTCCTCCCAGCCGTCAGAGTGAGGCCCCTCTTTGTAGCCGAATAAGGATGGGAGTTCGTCTTTGCCGCGTGCGGTGAAAGCGGGGCCAGCGCGCTGTCTGCGGTGCTTTACAGAAGTTCTCCATGTTGGGAGCCGACCCTCCTCCTGGTCCTTTTTGGCTGGGAGAACTGACTTTTGTTGGGGCTCCCCTCCCCCCCCCTGCATTTTTTGACATGTTTGAGTTTTACCCATTACTCCAGCAACCAGGCTGAGATATAGGAAGCAAAAACCCCTCAGGAAACCCACTCCTGTGTCATCCCTTCGGATCCCACCGTTCCAGCCATTCTGTCTGGTCTCCCCACCTTTCAGAGTCATCTGACATTTGTTTTACGTATAGTGTTGGGGTTTTAGTTCTAGTTAAGAGGAAGAATAGGGAAAACTAGTCTGCCTTATCTTCCTGGAATGAGAAGCCTTAAAGGACTTGTAGAGCAAATGCCGCGTTTGCAGAGGATATGACATGAGGTAGCTATTATTAAGGGGATTGCGATGATACTAAGTGAATTGACATAATGGATTTGGTTTGCGATGTTGAAAATAATTGCCTAAAGGGTCTGTGAAAGAGTGTCTGGAAGTACTCTAGGTAGAGATGATCTGAACTTGAACACCGTGGAAAGGAAACGGGAAACCCAGTTGAATTCGAGTGGTGCTCTAGAATCAGGAAGTTGGTCGGCAGTGGAGTGCCTCATAGTTCTGGGGTTAGGGATGTGCGCCATGTGATCAGGGAAATCTGGCAGATTTTTTCTTTTGTAGTATGGTGCTGTATTACTCTACATTGATTTGACAGGTTGTAGATGTATGTAATGTAGATAGTTGGGAAGGGTATTCTCAGTATTTTCCTGTGGCCAATATCCTGATAAATAGGCTGACAAAATAAATCTCGCCATCTTCCCAGCTCATCATGCAAGGGAGTTTTGAGAAGGCCCTGTCATTTTCATATACCAGATAAAGCGTATTGTCAGACTGGTGAGGTAGTGAATTTACCATGTGTATTAAAGAGGACAAAGTAGAAGAATGAGAGTTGATGGAATTTTGCTTTATTTTGAATTAATACTAGTACCTTCACCAGGCAGTTTGGTTTTTTTTCTTTTCATCTGTCACTTTGTTTTTTGTTGTTGTTGTTGAAGTTTGTTTACTTTTGAGAGAGAGAGAGAGACAGCGTGAGCAGGGGAGGGTCAGAGAGAGAGGGAGTCACAGACTGAAACAGGCTCCAGGCTTTGAGCTGGCAGTCAGCACAGAGCCCAGCGCGGGGCCCGAACCCATGAACCGCGAGATCATGACCTAAGCGAAAGTCGGACACTTAACCGACTAAGCCACCCAGGCGCCCCTTCTTTTGCTTTTGTTTCTTGAAAGTATCTCAGAATTATACATACAGATTTTGTAAAAGATCATTTCTCTTCATTTGGATTAATTCTGCCTCTGCATTCTAGCTTTTAATAACCTGAATAATGGCAAAACAGTGGTTCTGAGAATGTTCTGTGTAATGTCTTATAGAAATTTCTGTGGGAAAAGGCTGTGTGTGTATTTTTAAAGGAAGGGATGTGTCTGGGAATTTCATAAAATGTAAGTAAGTATTTTGCACACGCAAGAATATTACAGAGAACTTGTTGTTTTTGTTTTTGGTTCTTAAGCTTCTGTAAATGTCCAGTCTTTCTGTGTCTGATGAGATCCAGCACGTTCAGGGTGATATGGCCGTAGACCCTGTGTCTTTGAGAAGACATGATGACTTCGGGATTACTCTCCTTCTTCAGCTTCTAAAAATCCACATTTAAACTCCACATTTCCTATAATTACTTTGTTTGAACTTTGTGAATGCTGTTAACAGTATTTCACATAAGAAAATGCAAACTCTGTATCATCAAATTTATAAAAATAGGATAGACATAAAATACAGATCATCTGACACTGTTACTTTTAAATCATTTTGCTAAAGGCCTAGACTTTTTTCTTTTATTCTGGCACACTGATTTTCAAGATTAATAATAAGGCTTTGTCCATAATTTTCAGTAGATAGAAAATCAAAAATGGGAAAATTCATGGGGAGATGTACTAATAACTTAATTCTCTTTTTCAACATTGTAGTTGCTGTTCAACATTCATTCATTCGCTCTTACAGTTTATTTTGACAAGAAAATATTTTAAAGAAAGTAAGCTGTTCCAACAGGACTTTTAGGTGATTTGATCTCTTAATCCAGATTGCATATTTTCTTCGTCTAATTCTGGGTATTGAAGAGTAAATGTTCATGGGATTTGAACTTTGCCTTACTTGAATGATAACATTTAAAGACAAACTTACAATTTAATACTTTTGGATCCTGAGATGGATAGGGGAATTTGAGGTGAGAATATATTCTCTCTCTTATTTTATCTGCCAAGATTCTTTTTTTTTTTTTAATATAATTTATTGTCAAATTGACTAACATACAGTGTGTAAAGTGTGCTCTTGGTTTTGGGGTGGATTCCTGTGGGGGAATATATTCTCTACTAAAGTGGCCACTAGTGGGGCACCTGGCTGGCTCAGTCGGAAGGGCGTGTGACTTATTCTCGGGGTCATGAATTTGAGACTCAGGTTGGGTGTAGAGATTACTTAAGTAAAACTTAAAAAAAACAAAACACTAGTTCTTCTCCTTCTTTTTTTAATGTTTATTTTTGATAGAGAAAGAGAGAGAGAGCTTGCACAAACAGGGAGAAGGGCAGAGGGAGGGGGAGGGAGAGAATCTGAAGCAGGCTCCACACTGTCCGTGCAGAGCCTGACGTGGGGCTCAGTCCTAACGAACTGTGAGATCATGACCGGAGCCAAAACCGTGAGTCTGATGCTTGGACAGCCGAGCCACCCAGGCGCCCACCACTAGTTCTTGAATAAACAGTATTATAACGTCATTTTTGAGTAGTAGCACTAAATATTCTGCTATCCAAAATGTTACTTTATTTGCTGTTATAGTATCGACTTGATGAAACGTTTGCACTCATACATAATAGGAAAACAAAGCATCATCATTCTCACTTCCACGCCCAGATATGAATATATTCATTTTTCAGGCTCATTTTATTAAAGCAAAGCTGATCTTTGATAGAAAATGGAAGATGTGGGGATGGAGGGGAGTATCCACAGGCTCTGAGTTTCTTCCCGTCTATTCTCAGTTCCACTTGCAGTGAGTGTCACCCTTTAGAGGCGCCCCCCTGACGCCCAGAGCAGCGCCTTTCTCCCTTTCTCCCTGAGAACACGCCTTCTTCAAAACTCAGGCTGTCACTACTACTCTTCCATCTTTCTACACTCTTGTCTTGAACAAGTATGATACCTGAATTCTACATTTGAGATGTCTTTTATTAAAAAAAATTTTTTTAGTGTTTTATTTATTTTTGAGAGAGCCAGACAGAATGCGAGCAGTGGAGGGTCAGAGAGAGAGTGGGAGACACAGAATCCGAAACAGGCTTCAGGCTCTGAGCTGTCAGCACAGAGCCCGACGCGGGGCTCGAACCCATGAACCGTGAGATCATGACCTGAGCCGAAGTCGGACGATTAACCGACTGAGCCCCCCAGGCGCCCCGACATTTGAGATTTCTGTATTTTGTCCAGGTGAATTCTGTCAGTACCACTATCTTACCTGTCAGCAGTTTGCCTAGTTCTTTCAAGGAATAGTTTTGAAAAAATTCATTATCATGCTCTTTTTTATTAAAAACTATGTAATCAGGAATATAGTTGAAACAAGTTAAATAAGAATCCTGGACATTGTATTGATATTAAAATAATTCCTCCATGTAAATGTACCCCCAAACAACAACTTCATTCAGTAGATTAATTTCTATCCTTGTAACCCTGTGTATTTATGTATGGCGCTGTTTAACAAAATTATTTGATCTACCCTATGAAAGATAAGTAGAAATCAGAATTTAGCCTGTGGTATCAACAGAAAGCCACAGTGATTTTTAAAAATTTCAATGTCTTACTAAAATAATTTTCTTTATTCCCGGTGATTAGAGCTCATGCATCTAATCTGTAACTTATATAATCTTTGAAAGAGCATATTAGTCTGTTTAATCAGAACATAGGTGCTGTTCCTGACAGAAGGTTAAAGTTTCTTGCCAGCTAAGCCAAGGCTAAGTAACAACTGGGGCATTTATTCTCCAAATATTTTTCTTTAGTTGTATTACAAGTAAGGACACCTGGGTGTCTCAGTCAGTTAAGCGTCCGACTCTTGATCTCAGTTCAGGTCACAGTGCCCTGGCGTGTGGACTGAGCTCCGCCTCAGGCTCTGTGCTGACGGTGTGGCGCCTGCTTGCGATCCTGTCTCCCTCTCTCTATTTCCCTCCTCCGCTCTCTTGCGCTCTCTCTAAATACATAATAAACATAAAAAAACCAAAAAAACACGGTCAGTCCTGGAAAGTTTAAAAAAAATAATATTCAGGTAAACAATTTACAAGCATCCTCTTTATATAATAAATTAATAGAGCATAAGCAAAATTAGATGAAAACAACAGAATTCAGTGAATACTAAAAGCTAAAGTTCCAAGAATTCCTTCATCTATCTTTTTGGGTGGTGTTGTTGTTGTTTTGTTTTTTTAAGTTACTTATTTTGAGAGAGAGCAAGTCGGGGAGTGGCAGAGAGTGTGTCAGCAGAGAGCCTTGATTTCGGCTCAGGTCACGATCAGTCGGTTAACTGACCGAGCTCCTCGGGCACCCCAAGAACGCCTTCATTTAGAACATAAGGTAGAATGAAGAGCTGTGACAGCTCTCCAGCAAAAATAAAATCCCGGAGTCCAGTTAAAGTAGAAATCAAAATGGAGTTCGCTGGTGGTTTTCTAACAGGATTAGTTTCAGCTACGTTTAGCAGAGTGGCCCCCAGAATGGTGACTTCCACCAGATGGGGGTTTGTTTCTCTCGAATCAGAAACCTCTGGAGCAGATAGCGAGCGACACACCGTGGAAGCCACCGCTGACCGTGGCTGCACAGTGTCCCCGGGGACCCAGCCAGGCCCTGCCGCCACGCGCGGGCTGCCGCGTTCAGGGCAGCGTTTCGTTGTGTGGCTCTCAGGCGCAGCCGTCGCCTGTGCCCCAGGCTCAGGAGGACACACCGGGTGGAGGTGCAGGCGGAAGGGCTTCCTCGCCGAGCCTCCCCTCTTAAGCGGCCTTCCTGCGCACCTCGCACGCCCGCCTCCGTCTCGCCGGCAGAACTCGGCCACGAGCACGCGAAACTGAGGGGAACGGGGGTGTGTCCGTCAGCTTGATCGTGGCGATTATTTCGGTGTGTGCTCAGGTCGCCGTGCTGTGCGCCGCTCGTAAGCCCCGCTGTCAGCTTTCCCTCAGTAAAGCTGGAAAGGGGCTTGCAGGCCCGGAACCCCACGTGGAGGAAACGGGGCTATAGCGAAGGGTATAATGGACAGTTGAAAAGACATCTGAATTTTATTCTCAGCCTCAAAAGACTTAACATTCGAAACTGTGGAGAAGTGTGTATTAAGACCTTTACATCAGGAGAGAACGAGGCCCTGTGCGCAGTTCACTGCTTGGGTCCAGTGCACTCTTCTCCCGCCTCTTCGGTTTCTGCCGCTGTGTTTGGCCCGTATTGTTTGTGGAGGCCAAGGCCCTGGCGAAAGGCTAATGTGTTACTGATTTGATTTTGTTGTCAAATGTAACCAGTAATTAGTTCGCCATTTTTTAAAATAAAGTTTATTTTTGATAAAGGGAGAGAGAGGGCCCTGAGTGAGCAGGGGAGGGGCAGCGAGGGGGAGAGGAAATCCCACGCAGGCTTCATGCTCAGTGAGGTTGAAGTTATTTTACCTTCGTTCAACTCAAAACATGAATTATCAAAAACGCTGAATCTGATGCCCCCCGAGAGCGTGGGCTTGTGCGTATTACAGAGACGAAGAACGGCGGCAGCGGGAACCCTGCGTTGGTCTGTACCCACATCAGGTTGACTGGTGCTTTGCTGTTTTGAAACTTCTAGGAAGAGTGTTTCTCAGCTCCTGTGTTCTGATTAACGGGCAGCGAGGACTTTCCGTATTCCTCGCGCAGCCTGTGACGGCCAGCCTTCTGTTGTGTTGCAGGACAGAGGTCAGATCAGGGCCGCCCCTGCAGGATGGCCTGCCTTCCTCGGAGAAGCGGCCGGGCAGGGAGCCTTCCTCACCAAACCCGTCTCCAGAGGAGCCTCCGCGGGAGACAGCGCTGGCCAGTGAGGAAGCACTGCAGAAGATCTGTGCCCTTGAAAATGAACTCGCGGCCCTCAGGGCTCAGATTGCCAAGATTGTGACCCTGCAAGAGCAGCAGAGTCTCACTGCAGGTCTGTAAATCCTACACTTGCTTTCACCGCTGGGCTGGGAGTGAGCAGATGGCACTGCTTTTAAAACGTATCAGCAAGTAGCATTCATGGGGTTGTTAGAAAACCAGAGGGCCGCCCTCTGCCTAGTCGGTGCAGCACCCAGCCGGGCGCAGGTGGGTTTTGTTAAACAGTCTTGGTGCTGTCAGAAAGGATGAATTTGGAAAATACCGAAAGTCATACGGTTGAATGAGTGCCCGTACGGACGCACCGGGAAACCTTGTGACAGTGGCACCAGATTTCTCAGCCGTGGAGCCCTCTCACACCGGTGCTGACAGGGTTGGGTGCACGACCTGCGGCAGGTCCTTGGCCTTGCTGGCTCCGTTTCCTGCTCTGAAATGGGTAATAGTAATCCTATCTTCGAGTTACTCTGGGAGTAAGTGTGGACATTCTGTAAGATGCTTCAGCACGAGGCAGCTCCTTCGCAGTCACCGTCTTCCTCCGGCCCGGAGTGGACGCTGATTCAGGTCCTGAGACTCCTGGGCCGCTCCTGTTCGCCCTTACTCGTGTGCACGGTTACCCTGGAGGAGAAACCGTAGCCTGGAAGCCCTGGCCCATTAACCTCGTGTTCGTGCTGAGTCCTGGCCAGACTCAGAATCCGCCCGCTCTGAAGGTTAAGGAGGAGCACCGTCCTCTGCCCCTGGGCCACTCGTGCGCCCAGAGTTCAATGTCACCCAGCACGGAAACCTCCAGCAGCCTGGGGACGTCCGGGAACGCCAGGGGCGAACGCCTTCGGCACCCAGTGCTTGGGAAGTGACTGTTACTTAAAGGGAATTTGCATGTGACTTTAAAAACCAGAAGTCCTGCCTTTTCTTTTAACTTTTATTTTTTTCTTTCAACTTCTAAATTGGCATTTCTCCTTTGCTTTACCTCCCTCTTCTGGCAGACTAGGAAAACTGCTGGAAGTAGATAAATCGGAGATTTATGTTAGATGTTTTATTTATAGTGAAAATCCCTTGAGTAGAACTGTTTCATCGAGCCCCCCAATCAGTACAGTCCAACCAGTGGACAGCTGTTCTAGTCACGCAGAAGGATGGGTTGTTAGGTCCTTATTTCGTAGCCACTCTAACGCTTGGTTACCTCACGTTTTGGAAATTAAGTATAACCCCTTTCTTTGTCTTTCAGAAATTTGTTGAGTAATACATCTAAAACTTGTAATGCTTAATAAGTCCTTTATGTAAAAATTCTTAAGGTGAACCACAAATTTATCAGTTTTTTCAAATCGTTATTATAGTCCTGAACTGTCAGACTATTGAAGGGGTTTATGTAGCACACACTTTCCCTGTAAAAGCGGCTGCAGACTGCGCGGGGGTCTGGCTGGGACGTTTGGGATTAGGTGCAGGCACTTAAGATTCTAACCAAGTAACTGAAACTTCCTTTACTTACATAACGGAGTTTGTTTGTTTTAAGCGTATTGATTTCAGGTATACAAGAGTCCTTAACATAATTTCGCTGCTAAAAGTTACTTGCCTGTTACCATCAAGATTGAATGGATTTTTCTTTATTTCTGTAGGTGATTTAGATTCTACCACACGTGTCCCCACAGCCCCACCCTCCGTCCCCCCACCCCCCCCGCCCCCACCTCCCCCGCCCCTCCCCCCACCAGGGCTTCACCAAAGTGTATCTGCCATCGAGCTGATAAAAGAGCGGAGAGAGAGAAAAGCCTGTGCTGGAAAGACTCTGGTTAAGAACAGTCCCCAGAAGCCAGATATGCCAAATATGCTAGAGATCCTCAGAGATATGAGCAGCGTAAAACTCCGCTCAGTAAAACGGTGAGGACACATTTACCTTAGTTCATACTTCCTTTGCTTTTTTATGTCTTGTAAAATAAAGTACTAGGCTTCTTGAGAATTTTGCTTTATTTTTATTACTTTTTTTAAGTGTTTACTTTTGAGAGAGACAGCGTGAGTGCCAGCAGGGGCGGGGCAGAGAGGGACACACCGAATCCGCAGCAGAGGCTCCAGGCCGTCAGCAGAGCCTGACGCGGGGCTCGAACCCAGGAACCGCGAGATCGTGACCTGAGCCGAAGTCGGACGCTCAACCGACTGAGCCCCCCAGGCGCCCCAGAGCTTTGTTTTATAACCTGATTACCATGAATAGTTCCAGTTTTTAGTTTAAAAAAGATGAGCCCCAGTGTCTCCTAGATAACTAAGAAGTTAGCAGACATTTTCAGGTGTTTCTACTGCACGTAAAGCCCTGGTGTGACGTCTTCACTGTTACTGTCCAGTCGTTCGGTCAGCTGTGCTGCGCGCCTGCCGCGACTGGGCGCCAGGCTCGGGAGGAGGCCGGGGCTGCAGGCGCCCCGACGACGATGCTCTTGAGTAGAACGGAGCGGCTCTTCTCTGGGCATCGTCGTGTTCTCTTACTGAGCCTCACGTGTCGGGTTTCTGTCTCGCATCTCTCCGTGTGTCAGGCACCTACCGGGGGCCGGTGATGCCAAGCGGTGCATCGGAGGGCGGTCGGCACATTGAAAGTCCCCTCGGTTTCTATTAATTTCTCCAAGGTCCGAGCAGGAGCCGAAGCCCAGGCCGGTAGACGCTGCTGACCCTGCCGCCCTCATAGCAGAGGCTCTGAAGAGGAAGTTTGCCTTTCGATACCGAAGTGATAGTCCAGGGGAAGTTGAAAAAGGAATTCCAACGTCTGAACGAGAGACCACCTCGGAGCCAGTGCTGGTGAGTTCTAGGCCACACTTGTCTCCTGGTGCAGCGTGGTAGCGACCCCGCTGCTGAGAACCTGCATCTTGTAAGGCCTTCGGCTGCGGCCTCCGCAGGGATGAGCCCCTCTCCACAAGGAGGTTACGGAAGAACATAAAAAAGGAAGCAGAAGCCACCCCTGGCTTCACTGCCTAGCATCTGCAGTGTTAAATTGTTCGTGCTGTGTTTTGTTTATACATAAGCACGATGAAGCTTATAAATTCACTATAATAAAATTTCGGTGATTGAGAAATTCAAAGTAAAGGGAGATTATTTTCCCTTAGAGTCCCGGAAAGTCATCTGGAGAGGGTGAGAATTGACCTGGGTCTTGCGAGATGTGTCAGGTCCTAGGTGGAGATCGAGCAGATCATGGGAACTTTCAGATATTAATTTTTACGTTAGCTTTGCTGTCCTGTGGGATATGTGCCTAACTAGCCCGGAGAATCAGGTAGCTGAGAAATTCTAACATCTCAGAAACTTTAGACATCGAAAAAAGGAAGCTTTGTACCTCATTCTTTTAGTCAGACAAGTAAGAATGGCCTAAAGCTCACGGTCCTAAGATGATTTTAGTTTTCTTTCCTAGGAAGTTATCTGGTTACCTCTTTGCTGCGTTTCATTCTGTTGCTGTGTGATGTTTACAACAATTTGTCAATTCATGAAGGTTTTAGGATCATCTAGGTGCTTGGGTTTTTACGCAGAACACACCTGACCTGTGATCCGTGCGGAGGACGGGGGCGTGTCATTATTACTGTTACCTGAGCCACTGTCTTTATTTATACTTTGTTTCTTTTGTAGTTTGGGCCACACATGTTGAAGTCTACAGGAAAAATGAAGGCTTTGCTTGAAAATGTTTCAACTTCCTAATGGTGAGCTGAGGAAAAACCCTCCTGGTTCCAGCCGTTGGTTTGTTAGGACTCTTTGGCTACTGGAAATCCACACTGGTTAGTAAACGCCTGAATTTAGTATTCAGTAGTCTCCTTTAAGTCTAATAAAAAAGCACTCTGTCTGTTTCTTTTTGTGAGAAGGTTCTGAAGTTTTCCGTAACATGTTTTTAATGCGTAGCCAGGATGTTAAAAGGTTTCTAGTCTTAAAAATAATTATATAGATTTCAGAAGAAAAGGACATTGTAGATGTGAGGTTTTAATTCTTAACACTAATTTATCCGTGCAGATGTTTTATATGCATATCTTTGGGTATAAAATAGTACATAAAATGTAATGATGATGTCGGTGAGGTGGTCGGTGACCCTTGATCACTCGGCGCTGAACGGGATATAACACACGTTGCTGGAGTGAGACGTTTAGGAACCTTGTTGCCTTGAATAGGACTTTCACCTTAGACTCGCTCTCACATTTCCTTAGAGATGGGGGCGCGAGTGGGAACCAGGTGATCGCTGCTGAAAATCCTGTAATGCTTTCGTTTAAAGGAAAGTCAAAGACCACAAAAGCTGCTTCCCGTCAGTGCTATCCAGTGCTGAGAGAGAGTGTAGTTTTCAGACAAATCAAATTACCGAATCAAACGTGTAACAGGTGAGAAGCACCGTGTACCATCTTTTGTGTTTCCAGTTTCATAAAGGCCTCATACAGAAGGCTTCTTGCTAAGTTAATATGTACTGGAAATGGTAGCATAATGGAGTTTCAGGACTTTTTAATATTGGTCAGATGTCGTAGCTTTATAATGAAACACTGAGTAGGCGAAAGAACTTCCTGTAAGTTGTTTATCACTGTCCCAGTGCTGTCCTGCTGAGTCACGTCGTGCAGCAAACCTTAGGTGCTACCAGAGGGTGGAGAGGCGCCCTTCTGGAGGGGTGCTTCCGCGGGCCGCTGTCCGGCCACTTGCGCGTGCCTGATGACGCTTTCTGGGCCTCTGTATTTCTGTGAAACTCAGCTATGGTTAGCGCAGAGTCTCCTGCCATGAGTAAATATGGGGATTTATTTAAATCTAGTAAAAAGAAATGGAGATGGGAAGAGTAGACATTTAAGTTATTGAAAATATGTGCAATGTTCTCAATATTAGGAAATGTTACTCAGCTTAAATTGGAACTGTGGCTTTACATTGTTTCTACTGTTTCATACGATTTAAAAATTCCACCTTTAAAAGAAATTCAGAAAATTTGTCTGAATTATGTATTTTGACCTCTTAAGAAATTTATATTTGTATCAGTATTGAATTTTGGCCAGTGCTCCAATTGAAGGAAGTTACTATTTTGAAATAAAGCAAATTTGTATTTTCCTTGGACCATAAGAGCCTGTCTGTTACTATTTTAATGGGTCAGAGTCTCTGGTATTGTACATGTAACTTCTTTAGAATACTTTGTTTTCTGCATTCTTAGAGCGGACATCTGTTGCCACTTATTCACCGTCATTCAGTTTCTCCCACTGAACACAGTAGCCGGAGTGAAGGTGATGAGAATAGTTACATTTCATACTTGAGAGCTGAAGCACAGAGGCGAAGGGGCTGCTCTGATTGGTCTCCTAGGATTTGACAAGTCCAGGCACCGACTGTATACACTACTGAATAGGAGTCAGAGGGCACTGCGCGTGCAAGTTATACAGCTCATACCTCTGTTTGTAAAACGGGAATCATTCTCCACTCCAGACACTGCCGAGGATCAAATAAAATCATGATTTTTGAATGGATTCTGTGAGTGGTAGAGAGCGAAGTATGTGACTCCTTACATCATTTACATGAGGTCACTGTACTTTCCAGGAGGCTGCTTTCTGCTAATGTCCCGCCTCCCTCCCTGCACCGCTTGGGGGCGGAGCAGAATTTAGTCTTTAGTTCTGGTTGTCTCTCCAGCCAGAGCCTTCTGTACAGGATCCGGTCCTCGGTGTATTAAATTCCCGAGTGTGTGTCGCTGGTGAAGACGACAATGCGAGGTAACAACTACAGAAACACATACTTTGGAGAAAACCATTCTTCTGACAAGGTCTCCAAAATTAAAAGTTTTCTTTGTGGGATATAATCTGGCAAATACGAGTTTAAATTTTTGGGAGGTCGTCCAGGGTGCCGAGCTCGTTGAACTAGAATCCACATAGAAAGCAAACCAGGGGCTGATTGGACAGCTTCTGAACAACAAAGGATCATGGGACCACGCGGAGGAAGGAGAGAGTAATGACAGGAAGCCCACCCCCAGCACAACAGACGCATAGGGAAGGGTATCCTGGAGGCGAGGGGATGCAGACCTGCACGCCCTGGGGCAGAGCAAAAACACCAGTGGTTTAAAGTGCATCTAGGGGGCTCAGTCGGTTAAGTGTCCGACTTCGGCTCAGGTCATGACCTCACAGTTTGTGGGTTCGAGCCCCGCGTCGGGCTCCGTGCTGACAGCTCAGAGCCTGGAGCCTGTTCCAGATTCTGTGTCTCCCTCTCTCTCTGACCCTCCCCTGCTCACACTCTCTCTCTCTCTCAGAAATAAAACATTAAAACATTTTAAGAATAAGTAAAGAAAGAGCATCTAGCCTATGAATGAAGGAGACCCATTTACTAACCTCACAGCCTCAGATAAAAGGTGAGGAACGGGGGGCGGGGGGCGACTCCGGCCGGAGCACTGGTGACAGCCCCTCCGTCTCGGTCGTGCAGACTGCAGCAAGTCCAGGCACGCCGGCCAGCCTGCTGGGGTCCCCTCAGCGAGCTCAGGCCCCCACGAGCTCGGCCTGGGTGGTGTGCACAGGGCACACCTGGCCCCCGCCTGCTCGCGGCCCCGCTCACCGTCCGGCGTGGTCAGGCACGTGCGGTCCTCGCAGGCTTCCCTACACGGGCCACTCATGCCTTCAAGCCGGGGAGAGGAAGCTGTTCTGCCCAATGTACAGAAATAGGCGCCAAAAAAAATCTACCTGGAAACGAATGATAAACACACTCATCAGAGAGGAGCAGAGAACTTCAGCAAAGAGGAAATATTATAAACAACTGGTCAGAGCTGACGACGGTAACAAATGAAAAACACACTGGGGGAAATAAGATGCGAGGATGCAGAAGAATGGGGCGCGATCCGGGAGGGTAGATGGAGCAGAGACTCCAAGCCAACGGCAAGAAAAGAGTTTGCACGGCGCGTACAGGTTAAGGAGCCACTGGGACAGGTGTACTGACGTGCGCGGGACGGGGTCCCAGAGGGAGAAGAGGGGAGGGAAGGAAACTCACTGGGGGAAATAACAGCCGAGAACTTTCTTAACCTGGGTAAGGAACAGACACCTAGAAAAAAGTGTGCAGCAAGAGCTACACCACAGTGTATTATAATTAAAATAGAAAAAGGTAAAGATGGAAAATCTTAAAGGCAGTGAAACAGAGCCACATACAAAGGGAAACTCCCTTAAGATTACCAGTTGATTTTGCAGCAGAAATTTGGCCAGAAAGCAGTGGCAGGATAATATTTAAAATGCTGGGGGCGGGGGGCTCGGTGGGTTAAGCAGCCAACTTCAGATTCTGTGTCTCCGTCTCTCTCTGCCCCTTCCCTGCTCATGCTCGGTCTCTCTCAAAAAAATAAATAAATAAAAACATTTAAAACATTAAATAAAATGCTGAAAGGGGAAAACTCACAACCAAGGATATGTTACCCTGCAAGGGTAACAGTCACAGTTACAGGAAAGAGAGTTTCCCAGACAACTAAAAGCTAAAGAAGCTCATCACCACCAAACCTGCCTTAGAAAATGTTAAAGGCTCTTTGTTAAACAGAAAAGTCTGTAACCGGAAATAAAAAATATATGAGAGGAAAAAAATGTCACCGGTAAAGGCAAATACATAGTAAAGGCAGTAAAGCGGACACTTAAAAATTAGTATGAAGACTGAAGACAAAACTAGTCAAATCATAACTAAAATAGTGTAAGGGATATACAAAAATGTCAGTTGAAAGGTCAAAACCACAAGATGTAGGGGGTGGGGAATAAATATCAGTGCTTTTGGGGCCCCTGGGTGCCTGACTCTGGCTCAGGTCATGATCTCACAGTTCACAAGTTCGAGCCCCGCGTCAGGCTCCGTGCTGACAGCTCAGAGCCTGGAGCTACTTCGGATTCTGTGTCTCCCTCTCTCTCTGCCCCTCCCCCGCCCACGCTCTGTCTCAAAAATAAAAACATTCAAAAAAGTTTTTTTTAATTAGTGCTTTTAGGATGTGTTTGAACTTAAGCAATTATCAGGTTAAAATAGACCAGTATGTATATAGGTCAATATATATGAACCTCCTGGAAACCAGAAACCAAAACCTACGAGAGATGTACAAAAAATAAAGGAACTCAAACATCGCAGAAAATCATCAAACCAAAAGGGAAGAGACCAAGAGAAGGAACACAGGAGAACTACAAAAACAACTAGAAAACAATGAACAAAATGGCAATAAGTACTCACCGATAATCACCTTAAGTGCAAATGAACCTAAAACCTAAAACCGGTAAGTGAGTGGGCGTATTACTTACTTTGGCTACCAGGAGCTGCAGCCCAGAGTCTCTAAATTCTGTTAGGAAGTAGTTTTAAAGAGGAGAAGCATGGAGATGCCGAGTCCTCCAAGCACACGCTATTTCCAAAGCAGTGTCAGCCCCTCTGAGTGGGGCTGATTGTCAACTGAAATGAAGTTCACTTGTGATGTTTGTTCATCTGACCCACTGTCTGCCAGAATGTAGCAAATATATTAGTAAATGTTGCATTTGGTTGGAAAAATGTAAATGAACTAAATGTTTTAATCAAAAGACATGGGGTGGCTGAATGGATTTTAGAAAGATCCATCTATATATATGCTGCCTACTTATCTACTGTGAGGGGATGAAAAAACTTATTCTGTACAAACAGAAATAGAACGCTGGTGTAACAATACACACATCACAAAATAGATAACAGTGTAACCAAAGGGCATTACCTAATGACAAAGCATGATCCGAGAAGAGAATACATATTAGATGTCTAGGCAGCCAACACAGGAGCATGTAAATAGATAAAGCAAAGTATTAACAGACATAGACATAGAGAAATTAACAGTAATACTTTAATAGTAGGGGACATTAATACCTCACATCGATGGATAGGTCGTCCAGACAAAAAATTCAGATAACATTGGCTTTAAATGACACATTAGACCAGGTGGACTTAATAATAGATATATACAGAATTTTCCATCCCCCAAAATAAAGAATACAGATTCTTTTCAAGTGTACACAGGACATTCTCCAGGACAGATCACATGTTAGGCCACAAAACAACTCTCAATAAATTCAAGAAGACTGAAATCATATCAGGTATCTCTTTTCTGACCACAACAGTCTAAAACTAGAAATCAACTACAAGAAGAAAACAAACACATGAAGACTAAAAAATGTTACTAAACAAATAATAAGTCAATGAAGAAATCAAAGAGGAAATTAAAAACACCCTGAGACCAATGAAAACCAAAACAACTTTCCAAACGCCATGTGATGCGGCAAAAAGTTCTATGAGGGAAGTTCATAGCAATATAGGCCTACCTCAAGAAACCAGAGAAATCTCAAGTAAACAACCTAGCTTTGTATCTAAAGTAAGTAGAAGAAAGGAAATAATAAAGATCGGAGGCCAGTATTACCCTGATAACAAAAGCAGACAAACCACAAGAAAAGAAAATTACAGGCCAATATCCTCAATACACAGATGCAAAAATCCTCAACAAAGCGTTAGCAAACAGAACTTAGTATGTTAAAAGGTCAAACACCCCATCCAACGGGATTTCTTCCAGGGATGCAACAATGATTAACAGGTGGAAGTCAAGCAAGGTGATACCGTTTTCACAAAAACGAGCATGGGGGCCCCAGGGAGGCTCAGTTGGGCTCAGGTCACCATCTCGTGGTTCCTGAGTTCGAGCCCCGCATTGAGCTTGTTGCTGTCCGTGCAGAGCCTGCTGAGGATCCTCTGTCCCCCCGTCTCAGCCCCTCCCGTTTGTGCTCTCTCTCAAAAATAAACATTTTTAAAAATGATAAAAATTGCATGATTATCTCGACAGATGGCAGAAAAAAACCATCTGACAATTTGATAACAAAGTGGGTGTGGAAGGAACACATCTAAACATAATAAAAGCCATATAGGACACACCGACAGGTAACATTATACTCAGCAGTCTTCTAAGAACGAGAATGAAACAGGGATGCCCACTCTCACCACTTTTATTCAACAGAGTATTGGGAATTCTAGCTATCGAAGTCAGGAAAGAAAAAGGCATCCAAATAGGAAAAGCAAAACTCACTATTTGCATTTAACATACTGTACATAAAAAGTCCTGAAGACCACCAAAATTCATATATCACAACTATAAATGAATTTAGTCAAGAAGCAGTCTAGAAAATTAACACACAGAAATCAGTTGCAGTTCTATATGAGGAGTTATCAGAAAAAAATTAAGAAAATAATCCCATCTATAATTGCATCACAAAATACTTGGGAACAAATTTAAAGAGGTGAAAATCTCCTACCATGAAAACCAAAAGACGCTGATGAAAGAAACTGAAGATGACACATACCCAATGCCTATGGATTACAAGAATTAATGTTGTTAAAATGTCCATACTACCCAAGACAATCTACAGATCCACAGCAATCACTATCCAAATACCAACAGCATTTTTCAGAGAACTAAAATAATCCTAAGATTTGTATGGAAACACACAGCAATCTTAAGAACAAGAAAGCTGGAGGCATCACACGGACTTCAAACCTTATTACAAAACTCTAGGGGCGCCTGGGTTGCTCAGTCGGCTAAGTGTTTGACTTCGGCTCAGGTCAGGATCTCACGGTTCATGGGTTCAAGCCCCGCATCGGGCTCTCTGCCGACAGCTCAGAGCCTGGAGCCTGTTTCAGATTTTGTATCTCCCTTTCTCCCTGACCGTCCCTCACTTGCACTGTCTCTCTCTCTCTCTCAAAAATAAATTTAAAAAATTAAAAAAAAAAACTCTAGTAACTAAAACAGCATAATATTGGCATAAAAACAGACATAGGTTGGGGCACCTGGGTGGCGTAGTCGGTTAAGCGTCAGACTTTCGCCCGGGTCATGATCTCGCAGTTCGTGGGTTCGAGCCCCGCGTCGGGCTCTGTGCTGACTGCCAGCTCGGAGCCTGGAGCCTGTTTCAGTCTGTGACTCCCTCTCTCTCTGACCCTCCCCTGCTCACGCTCTCTCTCTCCTAGAAATAAATAAAAAATTAAAAAAAAAAAAAAAAACAGACATAGGTTAATGAAACAGAATAAAGAGCCCAAAAATAAATCCAGGCATATAGGGTTAATTAATCTATGACAGAGGAGACAAGGATGCACATCTTCATGGTGTTTGGAAAACTGGACCACTATTTTATACCATATACAAAATGGATTAAAACTTTTTAAGACCTAAAACGATAATGTCCTAGAAGAAACCACAGGCGAGAATCTTAAAAATCTGTTTCTGGATCAGTCTCCTCAGGTAAGGGCAATAAAAACTAACAACATGTGGGATCATATCAAACTAAAAAGTTCTGCACAGCAAAGGAAACCCATCAAAACTGAATGTGGGAAGCAATATTTGCAAATCATATATTTGATAAGGGGTTAATATCCAAAATATATAAAGAACTCACCAACTTAGTATCAAGAAAACCAACCACCTGATTAAAAAAAAAAATGGGCAGAGGACGTGAACAGCGATTTCTCCGCAGAAGACACAGGCGGCCAGCAGGCGCAGGGACAGGCGGCGGCGCCCGCGGGGAAACCCCCCACAACCTCTCCAATGGACTGTCGTCAAAAAGGAAAAATAACAAGTGCTGGTGAGGATGTGGAGACTGTACTTTAGGATCCAATGGGAGAGCCAAGTGGTTTTACCAGACACAGATATTAACCAAAAAAATTCAGGAATTACTAGGAATGGTGTCACTCCCCACAGCGTGCGCCCATGTCGTAGACACCTGCCGTGTTACAGAGCACTCGCCCCGCCATTTTGTCGCTCAGGCATGTTGAGAACAGAGACCCAGGGTTTGTGGTTTTTAACGCCTTTATTACACCCGGTGCAGCGTCTGCACACAACGGGAACCCAGATGCTGCTGACGCGATTCAGCTTAGACAGATTAGTTTCAATGTAATTTCTCAATGTTATAGACTGATGGCTAAAGAGGAAACACATTAATACCGAATTAGCTTGTTTAAACAGTTATCAATGGTCCAACTGACGCCGGCCCTGTGCTGATTAATAGCCGAGAAGCTGGATGAGACGTGCTTTGTGGGCCCGCCCCCGTCCCCGTCAGCTCACCTCCAGGAAAAGACCATGGACCCTCGGGGGCCTTCCAGAAGACACAGGTTGTCTGCAGATCCTGAGCGAGCAAGGAATGGCTCAGACTAAGCCTCGCACATAACTGTACAACAGTATGTTTCAGACGTGTGCCGGTGCACATTTACGTAAAAACATTAGTGATGCATATTAGCTGTCGGTCACTGTCTATTTTCTCAAGGAGGAGACAGTGATCGGGAGACCATTTAAACACTGTATTTATACATTAAAAAAAGTACACATGAACACACTGTAAACCTCTGATGTGAAAGTTAAGAGTTTTAAGAAAACTGAAAGCTTTAAGAGCCGAGAAAGCATTTTGGAAAAGAAACCGTTACAGGAATCCTCAAAGAATTACTAGCACCTCTGACCTGTACCTCAGGTACAAATATATTTCCCAGGTTTGCAAAGGACATAAAATATTTGCTTCTTTTATACAAAGAGGGTCATTATAAACCATCACATTTGTAGACTACAAATACTGGCCAGGTACCAGATTGGTTTTTCGTTAAGCTAAGGCTGGTCAAAATTTTCTTTCCAAGGACCTTTAGCCCCAGAGCAGGAGACGCCCCCTTCTACTCAAGTATTGGGTCTGGAGCCCCAAAGGGCTGTGACATGCTCAACAATTCTTTGAAGTCTCCTTTTAAAAGTTCATGTGAATTTTTCTGTTCCATAACATTTACTTATTTGAAGTGTAATCTAAATTACTGAACTGTTTCCTCAAATTTTTCTAGAAAACCAATGTTCAAGGAATATCGGTTGTATTTAAGTGGGGCTACAGACGGTGATTTCCACATCTGTGGAACAAACAAAACATAATTTGTCAACGGGTTTATTCTACGTGTAGGCAGGAAATGGGAGAAACACTGAGATGTCTCCCCCAAGAATAGAAAGAAGAAGATAATCCTTTGACTATCAAACAGTAAAAACCATCATGGACCAGAGCAGAAGTAAGCCATCATACACCAGCAGACGGAGCCCAGGCAGGCTCAACGGAGACAAAGCTGAAGGTACGGACAGACCTACGGGATGTGCCAATCAAGCTGATGTGGAGAAGCAACTACGGGCAGAGAATCTCTACAATCATCCAGGGGAAGAGCGTGCCCTGGTCCACAAACATGAAAATCAGCAGATCTATCCCCACAGGGAGATGGATGCATGAGGCAACTTGCTTCCCTTGCTCAGAATCCATGCTCACCATGTGACCGGCTGGTCATAAATGGACATCCCCAGAAGATCTGCCTAAAGGGAGAGAATGATTGATAGTTATATTTCTCATTGTAAATGGAAGTACTAACACTTTTTTAAAATATCAGTTACTGTGAGCTTCATTAATGTGAGTTTCCTATGAGATGGTTCCACTCTCCATCTGCTGACAAACTAGGTCTATAAAGATCTAATCAGACAACTAGATGCATCATATCTACCAGGATGACGCCACCTTAGGTGGTCCCTGGCCTTCCCCAGGTACAGTCCACTCTACTGCCATCAAGCTTCTGTACCAACTCTGTCCAGTATGGTAGCCACAAGCCACATGTGGATATTACTGAGCATTTGAAATGCGGCTAGTCTGAACGGAGATGCGCTGTAAGTGTAAAATACGCACCAGATTTCAAAGCCTTGGTACCCTCCCCCCAAAGAAAGAATGTAAAACATTTCAATAATTGTTATCTAAGAATGACTACATATTGAAATGATACAATATTTTGGATATGTTGGAAAAGCTAATAAAATTGATTAATCGGTTTTTCCTTTTTTATACGTGGCAAGTAGAAAACTGAAAATTCATTTATGTGCGGCACACGTTATATTTCTATCGGACATCATTCTATGCAAATAATGACAATAGGTTCGATTTTAAAGTTCGTACCATGCCCTTCCTAATACACTGGACTTGGGAAGACCCAGGAGAGGCCCGGTGGTGCCTTTCTGACACGGATATCAATCCAGCAGAATGAAGCGGCCATTCCTTATTCCTTTACTTTAGAAAAGCAATGACAGCTAGTACGTAAGCACTTGCGAGAGTGCTGATATCCTCGGCAATTCCCAAGTGCGGGAACAAAAAAGGCCGTGGAGTCCAGAGGCCTGGGCTCAAGGCTGACTTGTACCATGTCAAGGTGCGAGCACACCACAGGGGGGCCGCTCCCTCACTCGTGAGGTGCAGATAATGGTAGATGACCCCAAAGGCTTGGCCTGCACCTGCCTCTGCCTAGATAATGATGAGCGAGTGCTGGAACCAAGAAGCTAACCCTCTGATTTCCTAGTAATTTAGCATGATGATTTCCACAAGAGTTATAAGGTAAATATCAAAGATAACTATGTGAAAAGATAGGTTTTTATTCATCAAAAGTTAACAGCAACAGGCTCATGTTAAAATGAGTATGGCAAAGCCTTTTACAAACGGCTTTACACTCAAGCTTTCTCCCAAGAAAATGGCTGTTGCAACGAACTGTAAACATAATCAAGAAACAGTCTTTTACAGTAACAAGGGAAATACAATTGAACTAAAAGAAAGCACCGGTTTCTCTTAAAACTAGATTACAGTTGTGCTTACTATACATGAGACAATTTAAAACAAATTACAAAAGTGGAATGTTTGAAGTTTAAAATTAGTCCTTAGGTTTTGTCCTAGAAAACATCTGTTCACATCAAAAGGCCCATCAAAGGGTAACGTTTCATCAAAGGGAGGGACAAGGAAACGATGCACTGGTTTCAAATCAAAACAGGAAGTTTGGTCACTTAGCTTTGTGCATAGTTTAAGGCAACTGGAGCGTCTGGTACAGCTCGCCGACCTCCCTCCCCCAGTGTGGCTGCGCACTGTCACATTCTAAGATAATAAATAAAAGCTTACGTTTCAGATCCTTTCCCACATGGATAAATACAACACATGCACAGTCACACATGCACAAACATGCACGCAAACACACGTCCGCACATTCACACACAACATACCTCGCACGCACGGCAGCGAAAGGGGCTTTAGTACCCTTGCTCTGAAGGACACACTTCCCCATCCCACTTTATCTCAGACTGGCAAGTACCCTGAGCTGATTGTGGTGTTTTAAACATTCCACCTTTTTCTGGCATGTGCAGGTCAAGTGTACAGTAGTGAAAACAACATGCAATGTCTTCACTGCAGAATCATAATACAGCTAGGACATTGGTGTTCTTCCCCGCCCGCCCCAAATCAGAAACTAGCAGGTAAGGAAACACCGCACTGCCGAGCGGCACCGGAGTGAAAGCGTGGCGGCGCTCTGGGAGAAACGCTCAGTTTCCAGTGCGCAAAAAAAACGACAGCCAACGGGAGGCTTTGGTGGCATCCAAAGAAGAAAAAGGCAAACCAGGGGAAAGAGCTGCAGAGAAGTTTGATCTTGAAAATTCTGAGTGGTTCCTTCACAATCGTGCTCCAAGGCAACTTAGAACCGGTATTTCAGAGTTGATCTGTAAACATCGAGTCCTGCAGGAGGCAGCAGAGGCTGGGCGCTTCACATTTCCTTTTCCTCAGAGAGCTGGAGGAAGCCCCGGACCCAGGCGGGTTACACTCCAAGAGACTCTGCGGAGGGCGGAGTTCAGGCTTCACGGGCCGAGGAACAGCGCTCTCAACACCTCGCGGCGCCGCTCACTTCCTCTGTCGCTCCTTCCGGACTCGCTCCTGCCGGGCTTTGCATATTCGAGGTTCACACGAAAGCCAAATGCATATTGCTGTGTGTTCAGGTCTGTGATTAAAAGGCGGGGTCGCACGGCCCCGTGGGGGACGCCCTGGGACGGACGGCGCTGGCCTCGCTCCCCCGGAGGCCGCACGGCCCGGCCCGCGTTTCCACAAGCCTGCAGGAGGCGGCCCGCTCCCCGGCCCGGGGCTACGACGGCCGGCTCCGCTGAGGTCCCAGCTGTGAGCTCAAGTCCTCGAACGCAGCATCTGCGTCCTCACTGGCGGACCGTTCTCTCTGCAGCCCCTTCCAACTGGCTTTATTCAGCCCCATGTGTCCGAGCATCGTCTGGGAGAGCCTGGTGTTGGAAAACCTGGCCCATTCTGCGAACAAAGGCTCCGCTAGGTAAGTCATGAAACCTCGAGAAAACAAACAAATCCGTATTAACATATATTCTGAAACTTTATCCTCAGGACATCTATCCGATGGTTATTCTCAAGTCTTATTCCAGTATTTTACCTAAGTTTTCAGTGTGTGTGTGTGTGTGTAAATGTACGGAACTTCTCTGGAGAACCTATCCAGCAGCTCACGGAACTTCAGGTGAAGGTGAGCAGACAAACACGTCACATTTTTCCCGACGCTTCCCTCCGGCTGCACCGGCGGCCCTCGACTGCGGAGAGCGGGCGGCTGCAGGCTGGGGGGGCGGGGGTCTCCGCCGGGCCTGGGGGCCGGTGCTGGGCTTCGTCCCCTCGGGGATGCGCCCCCACACCCGGCCATGGTTACCCTTGGCCACTTTATTTAAGTCAGAATTTACAGAACCAAAACTCATGAGTTTTAAAGGTCTGAGTGTAAAAAGAACAGAACATGCTAGTTTCAGCTGTTAAAATGAACACCCAAAGTGTGAAGGGCCCTACTTTATAAACAACTCCTAGAACTGATCCCTCGTAATTCGTAGTGAGGAAGGGAAGACGGGGAATTCCTGGGTTGTGTGCATCTCCACGCTGTACAGCCCACACCTACATTATGCCCGAGTTCATACTACAGTGGGTCTCACACTCCTAGGAAATCCCCCATCAGCCACGTCACACATCCTGGAGAGACACGTGGCATTATTTCCTCTACGTCTGGTCTGCTACCGACGGGGGCTCCTACGTTCAAACGCGATGTGTGATGGTCACTGCTATGTAACGGTTTTAACATCTTCTTCATCTCTAAAATGTCTTCTTTTCAGCAAAAGACCATGTGTACCAGAGGCCACAGAGGTTTCATTTAGGCAACAGAAAACTCTGGAGTTAAAGCAATTAGCACCCAGTATTTCTAATTAGACAAGTATACAAATTATGGTATCTGAAATAGTAGTTAATACTGGAAATAACGCCTTTCATTTCTTCCACTGTCTCCACGCGTGTTATGGAGAACCGGCACTGTTCTGGGGCGGGGGCGGGGGCGGGGGCGGGGCAGGCGGGGCGGGGGCGGGGCAGGCGGGGTGGGGGGCGGGGCAGGGGGCGGGGCAGGCGGGGCGGGGGGCGGGGCAGGCGGGGCGGGGGGCAGGCGGGGGCGGGGGCGGGGCAGGCGGGGCGGGGGCGGGGGCGGGGCGGGGGGCGGGGGCAGGCGGGGTGGGGCGGGGGGGGGGGCGGGGCAGGCGGGGCGGGGGCGGGGCAGGCGGGGCGGGGGCGGGGCAGGCGGGGCGGGGGGCGGGGCAGGCGGGGGCGGGGTGGGGGGCGGGGCAGGCGGGGTGGAGGGCGGGGCAGGGGGGCGGGGGCCCGCAGGACTGCAGCAGTGAAGGGCAGACGAGACGTGCCCCCAAGTTCTGTTCCGGTGAGGACAAGGACGTGAAGCGCCAGGCTGGAGCCGTCACTCAGCCCTGCCCCCGCCGGTGCCCCGGGTGCGTGGTGAGCCACGGGCTTTATACCCACGCGCAGAACCGGGCTACCCTGCTTTTGCGGGGGTTTCATCTTATTTGATTCACTCAGTATTCCAACCGGTTGAGAGCGTTTGCGTCTTGCCTGTAACAGCCAACAAATTAGCATTACCTGCGGCTCTAGACTAACCTCATTCTCTCGGGCCGTAAGTACCTGACAAAAACCGAGTGGGCTGGAGTGACTTCACCTAGTCTTGAGCATCTGAAGGTCTACGTACTCAGGGCACCGCAGATCTGCCGCGCAAGTGTCTTTTCGTCTCCTCCAGAGAAAGCCCCGTCCCTGCAAAATTTCTCAGGCTTCCGGCTGCTTGAGGCCCCGCACCCCTCCCCTGGGCCTGGCTGTCTTTGCTCCGCGTTCATCTGCAGTCAAGTCCTTACTACCCACTGCCTTCCGCACAACGATCCCTGCAGTCGCTGTGTGAGAATTAGATCTCGGAGCCCCTGACCTACAGGCCGCTTTTCAGAGCTCTGTGCCCCAGAAGTGCGCTATCTTCTGGACTTCCAGAAACGTTTTCTTTCTGAAGTTTGTGGACACATTTCTTTACGTTCGACCTAATCCAAGTCCTACCCACACCAGCCACCGGGGTCACACGGTCCTGCAACACCGGCCGACGCGCCCCCACCCTGGCCGTGCTCCAGCCCCCCACCCCGCCCCCCTTCGCTCTCGCCGCGCTGCCCCGTTCCACTCAGCCCGCGTCCCTGCCCGCTCTGTCCCTGCCCGTCCCCTGTCCCTGTCGCTCTGCGCGGAGAGCTCTCAAGCGCCGCCTGCCTCCAGGCGCGGGCAGGGCCCCGGGGCCACCTCGCAGGGGCCAGGCGGCGGCGCTCTGGCTTCGGAGGCGGGGAAAGGGGCAGGGCTCTGCCTGGGGACAGTGGCACCTAGGGGAGCCGGGCCTTTAACAAACACGAGTCAGCCCGTCAGACAGGAGGGAAGGAGCGGCGAGGCGGACGGCGTGCGGGCGCCGTGGACTTGGGGGCCACTCGGAGTCCCGGGTCCGGGAGGGGAAGCCGCTGGGGAGACCACTTGAGGGCAGCTCCCAAGGCGCCCGCACAGGGCGCTGAAGGGCTGGCCCACAGGCAGGGGCACAGAAAGGCAACGACGGGCTGCACGCCCCAATCGTGCTCAGTGATCTCCGTCTCACTTTAGAAGGGCAACCCCAGGATTATGCAAAATCAGCTTCCGCATGGGCACACCATACACTCCGTCAGTTTTAGGACAAAGTCACTGCTCCCTGCTTTGCAAAAATTATGGTTTTCATAACCTAAGATCAAATGAGAGCACATTATAAATAGAGCCCAAAAAAGGAAAAAATGGGTAAAATTTCTCAAATTAAAAAACAGAAATGAGCACAGTTTTAATAATTTATATTTCAAATGTAGATCTCTTCTTGGCACAACTAAAATCAGCATTTTTCTAACGAGCTAAAAGTATATCTACAGTTACCGATCTGGATGTTGGCAATAGATTCCGTCTGACGATCACAAAGCGGACTCACACCCAAATGATACTTCTTTTCTACGTCTCCTAAAATTGTAAAAGCAAGATAGAATTATTCACGTGGAGTATGACTGTTGCTTAAGTAGATATAGTCTTCATCTCACCTGCACATTCCTGAGGAAAAACACGACATACTTAATCCTCAAGGGAGGATGGCTTCTCAATTAGTTCTTTTTAAAATTTTTAAGTTATTCACACATAGAAAAGATTGCCAAGCTGATATCCTATTTTAAATGTAGGAGATGGAAAATTTTACTAGGTGTTATCCCAAGACTATATTTCTGTCAGCATTTTAATTTAAAATTTCTACAAGGAAGGTGCATGAAATGAAGATCTTTGGTTCTTGGCTTTAAATCACTGAAAATACCTTGCATGAGCAGGGCCGTGCCCCCCACAGGAAGGGGGATGGTACAAAGTCAGGGAAATCTTTCTGCGCAGCAGAGCTCCCAGCCTGACTTCTATTCAGAAATGCAAATACTGACATCTCATCGTTTCAAACGAGAACTGCTGATTTCCAAAATATGCTCAATTTATACATTATTGCCTACATGTACATCTACTATTAGCTGTCACTAAAAATACCAAGCATCTATTGCCCAACTCCTGTAAATGGGTTAGTTTATTCATATGATGCTAAAAAATGAACTGAACAGACTACTCATCACTCAAAACTGTAACTTGCCTTGATGGAAGAATTCCTCTGTTACTTTTTCACTCCACTGCTTGCTTAATTCCCAGGTCCGACACGGGTTACAAATATCAGCACATTTCAAAGCCATCTAGCAAGCAAAATATTAAAATTCTTTTAAGAAAAAAATAAAGTTCCAATTGTATTAAACTTAAATATACTCCAACAATGGGGAAAATGACACTTTAATAAAAAAAATACTGCAACAGAAAATTCATTGTCTTTTATATTAACTTTATGATGCTATGACGTCTATCAGTCAAGTCTGCAGGACTGGACTAAACATAAAGCTACAAACAAATCATCCTATTCTTGCCCATTTTTATTTTTATTTATTTGTTTAATGTTTTATTTCTAGGAGACAGAGAGAGAGAGACAGTGTGAGCAGGGGAGGGTCAGAGAGAGAGGGAGTCAGACTGAAACAGGCTCCAGGCTCTGAGCTGGCAGTCAGCACAGAGCCCGACGCGGGGCTCGAACCCACGAACCGCGAGATCATGACCCAAGCGAAAGTCGGACTCTTAACCAACTAAGCCACCCAGGCGCCCCAATCTTGCCCATTTTTAGATCCAAGAACTAATTTCTTAAAATACTCAACATCACTAAACATCATCACTAAAGATGGCTAAAAGATGCTCAACATCACTCAACATCAGGGAAATACATATCAAAACCATGACGAGGTACCACCTCACCCGTCGGAATAGCTAAAATTAACACAAGAAACAACAGGTGTTGGTGACGATGTGAAGACATGGGCACCCTCCTGCTCTGCTGCTGGGAACGCAAACTGGTGCAGCCGCTCTGGAAAACAGTGTGGGGCTCCTCAAAAAGTTAAAAATAGAAGTAGCCTAGAATCCAGCATTTGCACTACTAGGTATTTACCCAAAGGATACAAAAATACAGATTCGAAGGGGTACGTGCACTCTGATGTTTATAGCAGCATTATCAACAACAGCCAAACTATGGAGAAAGCCCCAGAGTCCATCGACTGAAAATGGGTAAAGAAGATATGGGTTTGTGTATACACACATACACACACGCGCACACACACGAATATTACTCAGCCATCAAAAGGAATAAAACCTTGCTATTTGCAATGACGTGGATGGAACTAGGCTGTATTACTCTAAGCAAAATAAGTCAATCAGGGAAAGACAAATACCATACAATTTCTCTCATATGTGAGATTTAAGAAATGAAAGAGATGAACATATGGGAAGGGGGAAGAAGAGAGGGAAACAAACCATAAGAGACTCTTTAAAAAATTGTTTTAAGGGCGCCTGGGTGGCTTAGTCGGTTAAGCGTCCGACTTTCGCTTAGGTCATGATCTCGCGGTTCGTGGATTCGAACCCCGCGTCGGGCTCTGTGCTGACTGCCAGCTCAGAGCCTGGAGCCTGTTTCAGTCTGTGTCTCCCTCTCTCTGGGACCCTCCCCTGCTCACGCTGTCTCTCTCTCTCTCCTAGAAATAAATAAAACATTAAAAAAAAATTGTTTTAATGTTTATTCACTTTTAGAGAGAAACGGGGGGGGGGTCCCGGGGAGAGAGGGAGAGGAGAGGGAGGAGAGAGAGAGAGAGAGAGAGAGAGAGAGAGAGAGAGAGAGAGAGAGAACACGTGCATGAGTATGGGAGGGGCAGAGAGAGACGGAGACAGAATCCAAAGCCCCAAAGCTGGCTCCAGGCTCTTAGCTGTCAGCACAGAGCCCAACACGGGGCTCAAAACCACAAACATGAGATCATGACCTGAGCTAAAGTCAGACATTTAACCTACTCAGCCACCCAGGTGCCCCACCCTGAGAGACTCTTAACAAAGGAGAAATGAGGGTTGATGGAGAGACGTGGGTGGGGATTGGGCTGGGTGGGTGATGAGCACTGGGTGTTGTACACAAGTGATAAATCACTGAATTCTACTCCTGAAACCAATATTGCACTGTATGTTAACTTAATACAATTTACGTAAAATTTTGAAAAAAAAATCATTAAAAAAATAATAAAATAAGGGCGCCTGGGTGGCTCATTTGATTAAACATCTGACTTTGGATCAGGTCATGGTCTCTCAGTTCGGTTCGTGGGTTCGAGCCCCGTGTCGGGCTCTGTGCTGACAGCTCAGAGCCTGGAGCTGCTTCGGATTCTGTCTCCCTCTCTATGACTCTTCCCCGCTCGCACTCTCTCTCTCTCTCTCAGAAATAAATAAAAACATTTAAAAAATTTAAAAAAAAAAAAAAAAAAAGAAATCTTGAGTATGGAAACTACAGAAACAATAGTGCTTTCCTAAGGAGGAGAGTCACCTTCTGTAAAGTGTTTTACTAATGGAAGGAAATCTCACGGCTTTCCCTCAAAATTTAGCCACTCTGAAAGCTACACTAGACTACTTCATTTTTATTCTAATAGTCACGTGATTTACCCTAGAACGAGATCCTTCCCAGCCCCACTTTACCTGTAAAACCAAATGCCTGTGCCTGGCATCTTCAAGGCATAAGTCACCTCTGTCCAAATGGGACCTGAACAATGACAGATACTCATTTTGGCGACTGATGTCTGTGGCTAGTATCAAAGCACCTATCTGAGTCTCCATTTGTTGCCTGGAATTAGAGAAATATAAAGAGAAAAAAGACTTTCAATTAAATAGTTACTTCTTCATTTTTTTCTTAAACTTACTGCTCTGCCATTCAACTTTTAACCTATCAAAAAAACAATGAATTTTAAGGAATGCATTAAAAAACCCTATTAAAATCATCAAAACTAGGGGCACCTGCGTGGCTCAGTCAGTTGAGTGTCCAACTTCAGCTCAGGTCATGATGTCACAGTTCGTGGGCTCAAGCCCCACACTGGGCTCTGTGCTGACAGTTCAGAGCCTGGAGCCTGTTTCAGATTCTGTGTCTCCCTCTCTGTCCCTCCTCTGCTCACGCTGTCTCTCTCTCAAATAAATAAAACATTAAAAAAAAATAATAATAAAACCATCAAAACTAAAACCAAAAGAGTTTGTAGGAAAGTACAAATATGCGTACATTCCAAAAAGAATGCCTTTATTTTGCCAGCCAAGGAGGAATTATTTGCCTAAAAAGAATCCATATGAGCCTCGTATCTTATTTTATAAATTTTTTGACTGGGATATGCTGAGGGGGAAACAAATTTGGTTTCTTTTTTGGGTGTCCGATATCTGGAAGTTGGAAGGTTGGCTCAAATGGAGAAAGAGCAGCCCATTCAACAGCTAAGTCTGGTGGATATTTTGCCTAAGATCCCTTATTATATGCTGATGAAACCCCACCAAGCACTCTGATAAAGTTTAGATGCAACTGTATTTTCAGGGTCAAGTTCTAGAATCAATTATCTATATGAATATCCAACTGTTCTGGAAAGGAAAAAGTAACATGTTAATGCAAATACCTTATATCATTTTTAAAACTGTCTCAAGTAAAAAAATAAATAAAACTGTCTCAAGTAACAAGAGAAGTAAACTTAAAAAAAGTCCCTGCCATTTTTCCCCTCAATGGGCTGTAGCAAACATTATCCTTGTATAAGTAGCAGTAAAGAGCGGTCAACAGATTAAAAGGCTCACAATTCTGAATATGAAAAAAAAAAAAAAAAACCAAATCCTAAATAAAGGACACATAAAAGAATGCTATTACGCAGTGTTCATTATTTTCAGTTTTTATCAGCAAGGTTAATCATCAAATGTAAAACATGACAAAAAGAAGAAAGCAAACATTTTAATCTGCTTTAATCAAGAAAAGGATAACATATATACAAAAACTATGGTTTAAGCAATTTTTCTATTTCTACTACAGCAAGAAACAATTTTACTTACCAGAAGTATTGTCATAACTCCAAATGGTATCCATGAATAAAGATTTAAAAAAATAAAAAATGAAGTCCAGCTTTTTGCTATGGTCATTACACAAAATACTCAAGTTTTAAAAATAAAGTTGTTTTAAGTTATGAAAGGGGAAAAAGGAAAGAACAATGAGAGTGACTGAAATTTTAGTACCCAAACCTGTTTTTATGCCTCACCTTGTTTCTAGAATTAGATGGCTTATATCCACTTAACATGGTTTTCTTAAGAGCATCTTCTCTCAGTGAGGCATTATTAAAAGCTTTTGTTTGTGGATCAATGAGATTTTGTTAATCACCATCATATGGGCTCATTTGCACTTGATGTTTATTAGGCTTTCATATCGCCTGCTTAACATTAAATGGTCTTTTCTTAAACAAATCAGTATTTCCTGTTCTTTCCATCATCATTTTAGCCTCCAGCTCCAGAAGGGACTCCAGGGCTATGCTACTGAGATATAAAGCATTCTTTCTACTTCTAATCAGTTTTGAAACCTTCCTGAAACTTTTAATGAGTGTATTTATAATACAGAATGACTAATTTCTTTACACCTACAACATAAGGTTTTATTCAAATGAGCATAAAATGGAAATATGTAACACTATTTACATAAATAAGTAGTAAACTATGAGGCACTATGTATTTGGAGTGAATTTTGTAATACCCAAATCTACAGCCTGAGCCATAAGAATTCACTAAAAAAATACTGCTGTCTATACTGAATAGGATTAAATTACTAGAATTCTGATGTAAATTTGTAAGATAAAATAATTTAGCCATTAAACAAAAACTGAAAACTGTGGCACACCTGAATAACTTTTAAACCTTTATAAAACTGTTTTGCCAACTTAATTTCCATAGTTTATTACCAATTAAATGTGTCTTAGCCCAACCTACCTGCTTTCTGATGGCATATGTGAGAATAAACCAGATTCTCTCAATAATCCCACTGCAGATCTCCAGTGGTGATTTTCCAGTACTGAGGTATTCTACAAAAAGGGACATATCGGAGTTATTTAATAGCAAGTCTCTTTCTGAACATAAAGAATTATCTGTAGGTAATATTAATCTGGTTAAAATTCTAATGTTCATGGACATTCTGTTTACTACTTCTGACTCCATTAAAACATTTTCCAGAATGCAAGAATATTAGAATGCATGATAAATTCACACTGACCTTGTATAAAGTTGCCAAATAATGGTTAGTTTTAATAAGGAAAGGTTGATTGACACCTGGATGATCCAGATCATGAGTGGCAGCCGCAATTAAGCTCAGCAAGACATCCCAAGGGGTTACAGAGCTGGCAAGCTGCGTGGGACAAAAGAAGTAATTACAGACACACCTGAAATAAACTCTGTACCCTTGCCGTGGTTTTGAATTCACCCCAAATAGTAGTGTCGACTCTCCTCCCCTTCATGATTCGGACTGTTGATTAGGGTCACTGGGCACCCGCAAGGTGCTGGCCTCACCACGGCACCGGGGAGAGAGGTAGAATAGGATGCGCGTTCCCATCCACATAGAGTTTACAGAGCTTAACCTTACACTGTGTTCGTTGTAGAAAGGTTTACTTAAAATGACAGCTCAAGTATAAATCTTCTTTTTGAGAAATGGGTTTAAAACAAACACAGGTTTTTGTAGGTTTATTACTGTAGTTGCTACCAACGGAAGACTTATTATTCTTTTTGCAATAAGAACACTTATGTGAGATCTACTCTCTTATCAGGGTTTTAAGTGTACTATTACAGAAGACCTTTGTCTGAGGGTACTTATCCATCAACAAACTGGTTACTGGACTTCAATTAAGAATCCAAAATGTAACATTATTTCTGAGGTCTTTAATGTTGAAACAAGCTACTGAGTAATCCCGGAACAGTCTCCACTCTGTAAGAAAACCCTCTCCCAACAACGGATATATTCAGAACAGTGTTCACAATACAGTCACCCAAGAAAAAGTGATCATGTAAGCTAGCAATTGCAATGTTAGTCTCGATAATCACTGCAGATCTTAGTTGATACAATAAAATAATCACAAGAAGTAAATTAATTACCTGACTGAAACAGTCAATGATAATTAACAAACTGTCAGTGGTAAAAAATTAATGATCACCTTTATAATAAAGACAAAGGAGTCAATGGCATTAAGACAATTTTTAAAGTGGACTAAAAACAAGGCAAACGTCATGTCCATCTCTAGGACTGTATCTGACAAGGCCAGATAGTAACGACGTGCCGTACGAAGAAGAAACGGCCAATCATGTGACCGTGACGTCTGCAAAGCCATCATCAGGTTCCGTTCTCAAATCGCAAACTAGTAATGGTAAGTCTTCCCGTATTCAACAAAAAACTTCAAAAAACTTCACGGTTTTCATTGTTGCGATTAGGTGCTAATAGGCTCAACTGAAACAAAATTATAATCTACATAAGCTTAGCTATGAGAACACAAAAAGTAAACACTAAAGTTAGAGCTGATGTCAAGTACAGAAAGAAGGAACTTTGCCTTAACTTTTCTAGCAATTCTGGGGGCTTGGAGTATTTCTTTTTGCACTTTAGAGTCCAGGAATTAGCTCTTAGACAGAAATCATACCTAAAAACTGAAAGCAGATTTCATTTCTTTAAACATTTATTCATTTCTGAGAGACCGAGAGACCAAGCACGAGTGGGGCAGGGACAGAGAAGAGAGGGAGGCACAGAACCCAAAGCAGGCTTCCAACTGCAAGCTGTCAGCACAGAGCCTGACACAGGGCTCGAACTCACAAACTGTGAGATCCTGACTTGAGCTGAAGTCAGACGCCTAACCCACTGAGCCACTCAGATGCCCCAAAAGCAGGTTTCCCACTAAATACTATATTTAAACCTTTCTATCGGACTCCTGTACCTGCATTTTTCTACAGGTGACTTCTCAAATTTCCCCTTTCAGTCTACGTGGTTTCTGACCCCTTTATCTACACCTGTAAATGCTTGCCATCCTCTGGTCACTCTCCAGCACATTCCTAGATTTAGGTTTCTCCACAGGAGTAATTACTACAATATGTGTCAACATTCTATTTATTTGTTTAATGACTGGTTCCACTGGATTCCTGCACCAGGAAAACGTACTGAATGAAAGCACTTGAAAGTGTGAAGCCTTGTGAAAGCCCAGGAAGTAAGAGATACAATCTTAGGGCTTTTAAAACTGAGTGATTCTATTTTAAAATGTAAACTATAATAAAGGAGAAAGGAAGTTTTGCATTTTAGAGCTTAGTGATTTTATCTATCTCCTTCACTGAAGCTTTGACTAAATTCACTATGTTAACCACGAATTTTTTTTTTTTTTTAATATTTGAGAAACAGAGAGGGAGGGGGAGGGAAAGGGTAGGGGGGAGAGAGAGAAAGCATGCGCACACACTCACAAGTGGGGAAGAGGCAGAGAGAGGAAGAGGGAATCCCAAGGAGGCTCTGTGCTAACAGCACAGAACTGAACCGTACGTTCATGACCGTGAGCCAAAATCTAGAGTCAGACGCTTGACTGAGCCACCCAGGTGCCCTGAAGTATTTCATATAAGTGTAATCAAAGCTGCATAGGGCAAAAGGTATTTAAAATAGGAATTATCGGGGCGCCTGGGGGGCTCAGTCGGTTGGGCGTCCGACTTTCACTCAGGTCATGATCTCGCGGTTCGTGGGTTCGAGCCCCGCGTCGGGCTCTGTGCTGACTGCCAGCTGAGAGCCTGGAGCCTGTTCCAGTCTGTGACTCCCTCTCTCTCTGACCCTCCCCTGCTCACGCTGTCTCTCTCTCTCCTAGAAATAAATAAAACATTAAAAAAAGCTTCAAAAAAAATTATCAGAGCTAAGAGGCAAAAAAAGAAAAAAAAGTTTAACATCAGTGCTGCCAGAGCTGCACAGGTAAGGCAGCATTTTTATTCATTTTTTGTCTTACCACACCCTCCCCACTCTCACACTGCCCAGTGCCTGGCATCAACCCCTACTTCCGCGCCCCCGGCTCTGCTTCAGTGTGGCCAGTGGAAGACGGAGGGGAGCTGCCTTCACCTACCTGTGCACCAGGTTAATGAACCTCCTCTGTGTCTCACAGAACATGACACTTACCTTCATTATTCCACTTACTGGCTGTACGGTGATTATCAATTCCTCCCAAAAACTCTCAACAGAGGCTTCAGGCTTGGCCCATGTTGTTGTTGTTTTTTTTTTTAAAGCTCAATTAGAAAATTGGGGCACTTGGGAATATACATTTGTTAAAATTGTACCCATAAAATGTATATATTATATTGTGGCATAGAAGTGATACCACAACGAAGTGGTTTAAACAAAGCCATGACATATATACTTTAAAAATTCCACCATCTCTTGAATACTAAGACTGGCAACCACATGGCTGTATTCTCAGAACTGGCATCGGCTAGCACAAAGTGGTTTAGTCAGCCTGCTTTCCCTTCTAACATCTAGCCAGAACTCAGATCCCAGAGGGAGAAGAGTTTAGAAACAAAGCTGAGGGTAAGCAAATGTAATTTCTGGACCCTCAGGGGTAAGAAACATCCATGGACAAACACAGCTTTCCATTATCTTCTACAGTGGATGATTCCCACATCTAGATCTCCGACAGATTTTCTCTGGCCAGACTCTTTTAACCAACTCTCTATTCAACATCTCCGTTTGGATACCACGCAAGTACATTTAATTCTACGTATCCAGAGTGGAGCTCATCATCTACCAGCCTTACCTCCAAAACTTGCTCCCTTTTCTACATTATTTCTCTCACAGAATTCCACACTCCACTAAGCTGCCCCCAACAGCCTTCATGGACTCTTCTCCCTACTTCATAGCCCAGACTCTCTAACTCCCCAGAGATCTTACAGACCATTCACCTCTCTCTCTCCCCAAGGCTCCTTGCCTGGCTCGGGCCACAAGGCTCTTTCACGGTGCACTGCAGTGAAAGAGCTTCTGACGGGTGTCGGAAAGTCTCCTGCGTCCCTCCTGCAGCCCTCCCTTCACTCACGGCCCTGGACGCATGCTGTCCAGCCCTCGGGAGCTCACAGGAGCTCCGTGGACGCGAAGTGTCTTCACACAGGGCCGCGGGCTGCTCTGGATCAGGACCTCGCCTGCACTGTCTGGCTCCTCTCTCAACAACCGCCCCGTTCTACAGCTGCTGCACATGCGACTGTAACCACGACGGGAAACGAGAGCCAGACAGGTCTCGTTTTGTGAAGGAAGCCTCTGATTTTGAGTCAAATCACTCATTTAAGGTAAAGGATTTGAAAGTAAGTCAAAGGAATTTTCTTAGGATTCTCACCCTCTGTAAATGTCAGCATCTTACCTTAGGTTCTTTTAGGTAGCAGTGCATGGCCTGAGTGACATCTGCAGCATGGACCGCATTGTGGTAAGGGTTCTGGCTGTGGTAATCTTCTTGAATCATAACTGCACCAAAGAGAAAAGATCTCAAATTTAACTGTACGTGGGGAGCCTGTGCAAAGTACAAGAATTGTGATAATTGTGAGTTTTCCCTGACAATTTTCATGCGGCATCAGCTAATTATTCAGATTCAGATGACAATCACCTCAGAACTCATATGTATGCCCAAAGAATCAATACCATTGTGACTGCTAACTTGTTTGAAATCATCAGAAGGTTTTCATGTCAAGACAATATTTTATTTCTCTTTCTTTTATTAAAAAAAAACATAATTTTAAGGTTTATTTATTTTTGAGAGAGACAGAGTGCTAGCAGGGCAGGGGCAGAGAAAAAGGGTGACACACAGAATCTGAAACAGGCTCCAGGCCATGAGCTGTCATAGTCCCGATGCGGGGCTCAAACCCATGAGCCATGAGACCATGACTTGAGCCAAAGTCAGACACTTAACTGACTGAGCCACCAGGTGCCCCTCTTTTTCTCTTTTAAAATGTGAGTCTATCATTGTGCCAAACTCCCCTCTTTAAAATGTAATTTAAATAGGGTTTCTCGATTTCATTAAGACATCACAATTCATTCAACAAACACTTATTGTGCCAAGCACTGTGTTAGATTCTAGAAATTTATCAATATTCAAAAATCTTTATGAAACTAAAAGATTACAGTTATTGGGGTAGAAGAAGATGATCCTATGGGTGCATCATCAGTGAGGAACGTCTCAGATCTGGAATTAGTTCTCATATGTAGGGACGGACCTCCTCTTAACCCACGGACCATGTGCTCCGTGTCTGTTAGGCTCTCGTGATGAGGAGACGAGGGTTAGGGGATTATCCCTGCTGCCATCAGGCCTGCAGCAGCCCCAAGAGTGTAACACTGTAATTTTCTGGTCACCAGTAAAGTGAGCCAGTCCCACAGTGGTGAGCCACGACTCACAGGTGACAAGGAGGGAGCATTAACTCTGTTTTTATTTTAATCCACCTTTTCAAATAGCCTTCTATTTACTCCTTAATATCTATTTTCATATATGTTTTCTAATTTACACAATTAGTGGAGTATTATAGGCATACAAATTAGAAATAAATATGCATGAAGTTTCTCAAAAGTCCTAGGTAATAAAATTATCTTAATTCAGCATTTAAGAGTAAAGAAAATATTACTTTCTTCTTTAAAAAAAAGTAAATAGGGGCGCCTGGGTGGCTTAGTCGGTTAAGCGTCCGACTTTCGCTTGGGTCATGATCTCGCGGTTTGTGGGTTCGAGCCACGCGTCGGGCTCTGTGCTGACTGCCAGCTCAGAGCCTGGAGCCTGTTTCAGTCTGTGACTCCCTCTCTCTCTGACCCTCCCCTGCTCATGCTGTCTCTCTCTCTCTCTCTCCTAGAAATAAATAAAATATTTAAAAAAAAAATAAAAAAAAATAAAAAAAATAATAAAAGTAAATAATCCTCATGCTGATTTTCTTCTAACATTTATTTATGTATTTATTAAAAACTTCAACTTTTTTCTTAGCAGAGTGGCCTTAAACAAGTATCACCCTGCACATTTAAACATATTAAAAATAATATTTAAAGTTTACTGTAAAGAGATTTCTGGGATCAGGAAAAGAGAATGCCTAAGTGCAATGCGCCTTATCTTTTAAAGTCTGAGCTTTCAAAGTTTTGAAAAAGGACAGAAATTGTGTCACCTTTGTGACAAAGCTGTGGTCAACCTAAGAGACTGTAAAAGTGTCCCACTTCTTCGCCATGCCCTTCACCGTGGCTTCGAACCTCAAAGCTTCCTGGCCAACAGGGGTCATTCAGCCCCGTCACACGTGCTTTGGCCGACAGCATGCGCTGGGAGCGACGCAGGGCGTACCAGGGCTCTCCTGGAGACTGCCCGTCACTCTCTGAACAAGCTCGGTTCATCGTAAAATAGATTTCCTTCATTTTTTTGTTTTTAATGTGAATTTATTAAGGTGCCACTCCCTCTGCCTCCCATTTGAATATAATGGGAGACCATGCAGAGCTGAGGCCCCAGCCCAGGCCCACAGAGCAGCTGTGTGCTGTCAAGTGCGGGTACGTAACTGAGCTCAGCTAGACTACAAGCAGATTCAGCAGCCCCAGAGGCCCAGAAGCTAAATAAGTGTGTGTCATTCCAAGCCACTAAATTTGAGGTAGCCTGTTTTAGAGCAAGAGCTCACTGATAAAACTGGTGAAAACTGAAGCAGATATTTGTTCAAATGTATACTGTTAAATGGGTTACAATCACTTACCTAAAAATCTACGAAGCTTCATCATATCTAAATGGAAGTACTCAATTAATCCATGAAGACTAAATAAATGAAAGGTTAAACTTACTAGACTATTTCCTAAAATGAAAGAAGAAAAGATATTAGTAGGAAATAATAACCTAGCATAATTTCAGTGTGCTTCCAAATATGGGTTCTGAATATAAAACACGGAGATCTAAAATGTACATGCTTTTATTTACCAGCTGTGAACTCTAAATCTCACATCTCTTTTCCATTCTAAGGGGGAAAATGGCTTTGTTTCATTTTCCTACAATAAGGTAACTGAAAGATAAGCATTTTCAAATAGATGAGTTTTTTGAAAGACACCAAAATATTTAGAATCACTAGAAAACTGTACAGCAAGCTCCAGCTAGACACCCCTCTACCACATCACTTCAGCTGTATGAGGATGTCCAGTCAAAGTCAACGGTGGTAGCTGCACCTTGTTCAGTGGAGGCTGTGTTTGCTCTTCCAGGTACAGAGCCAGGAGGAGGGATCGATGCCCGCGAGACAACCGCTCGCCTACCCCACTCTGCAGCAGGAAATCGGAGTAGCTGGAGGGGCGGTGGGCACAGACGAGGCAGAACTCTATCCTGTCACTCGAAGTTCACAGCCAACAATTACACAGCAATCTCAGTATGGTTTTCTAGTGAAATGGTTCTCTCTCTTTTTCATCTTTATTCACTTTTGAGAGAGGCAGCGCGCACACCCGTGTACACGCGCACACAGAGTGCACACCGAGGGGCCTGGGTTCAAAGCCAGCTCCGCGATGACAGCCGCAGCCCTGAGGTGCGGCTTGCCGCATGAGCCACGAGGCCCTGACCTGAGCCAGAGCTGAGTGCGTCCCAGTGAAACTGGCAACGTACAAGGATAAAGAGAGAACTGTGAAAGCAGCTAGGGAGAAAAGGGCCCTAACATACAAAGGGAGACCTATCTACTGAAACGTGGCAGGCCAGAAAGGAATGGCAGGAAATCTGCAATGTGATGAACAGAAAAAATATGCTGCCAAGAATCCTCTATCCAGCAACCCTGTCACTCAGAATAGAAGGAGAGATAAAAGGCTTTCCAAATAAACAAAAATTGAAAGAATTCATCATCACTAAACCAGCCCTACAAGAAATCCTGAGGGAGACTCTCTGAGGGAAATGTTGTAGGGAACGCAAGATGCTAGAGACACCACCACAAGCATGAATCCCACAAAGGACACAATGACTCTAAACCCACATTTTTCGATAATAACACGGAATGTAAATGGGCTGAATGCTCCGGTCAAAAGACACAGGGCAGCAACATGGGTAAAAAAACAAAATCCATATATCTACTGTCTAAAAGAAACTCATTTTACACTGGAGGACACCTTCAAATTGAAAGTAAGGGGATGGAGAAATATCTATCATGCTACTGGAAGTCAAAAGAAAGCTGGAGTAGCTATACTTACATGAGACAAACTAGACTTTAAAGTAAAGACAATAACAAGGGACGAAGAAGGGCATTATATAATAATTACAGGGTCTATCCATCAGGAAGAACTAACAATTATAAATGTCTATGCACCGAATATGGGAGCACCTAAATATTTAAAACGATTAATCACAAACAGAAACACTCTTATGGATAAGAATGTGTTAATAGCAGGGGACTTTAATACTCCACTTATACCAATGGCTAGAGCGACCAGACAGAAAATCACTAAAGACACAATGGACTTGAATGACACATTGGACCAGAGGGACTTGACAGATATATTTAGAAGTCTACATCCTGAGGCCATGGAATTCACTTTCTCCTCAAGTGTGCATGGCACATTCTCCAAGATAGATCACATACTGGGACATAAAGCAGCCCTCAATAAATATAAAAGAATCGAGATCATAACATGCACACTTTCAGATCACAATGCTATGAAACTTGAAATCAATCAAAGGAAGAAGTCTGGAAAACCCCCAAAAACATGGAGGTTAAAGAACAGCCTACTAAAGAACGAATGGGCCAATCAGGCAATTAGAGAAGAAATTTAAAAATATATGGAAAGAAATGAAAATGAGAATACAACAATCCAAACTCTACGGGATGCAGCAAAGGCAGTCCTAAGAGGAAAGTACACCGCACTCCAGGCCTATTTCAAGAAATTAGAAAAAATGCAGGTGCAAAATCTAACAGCTCACCTAAAGGATCTAGAGGCAGAGCAACAAGAGCATCCCAAACCCAGGAGGAGAAGAGAAATAAAAATTAGAGCAGAAATAAACAGCATAGAGACCAAAGAAATAATTGAACAGATCAATGAAACAAAGAGTTGGTTTTTTGAAAAAATAAACAAAACTGACAAACGTCTAGCCAGGCTTCTCAAAAAGAAAAGAGACAGCACTCAAATAGACAAAATCATGAATGAAAATGGACTTATTACAACCAACCCCTCAGAAATGTAAGCAATTATCAGGGAATACTATGAAAAACTATATGCCAACAAATTGGACAACTTAGAAGAAATGGACACATTCCTAAACAAACACTACCAAAATTCACATGGGAAGAGATAAAAAACCTGAACAGAACCATAACAATTGAGGAAATCGCATCAGTTATCAAAAATCTCCCAACAAATAAGAGCCCTGGGCCAGATGGCTTCCCTGGGGAATTCTACTAGACATTTAAAACACAATTAATACCCATTCTTCTCAAGCTATTCCAAAAAACAGAAATCGAAGGAAAACTTCCAGACTCATTTTATGAAGCCAGCATCACTTTGATTCCCAAGCCAGACATAAACCCAGCAAAGAAAGAGAACTACAGGCCATTATCCTTGATGAATACGGATGCAAAATCCTCAACAAGATACTTGCAAATCGAATCCAGCAGCAAATAAAAAGAATTATCCACCAAGATCAAGTGGGATTCATTCCTGGGTTACAGGGCTGGTTCAATATTCGCAAATCAATCAATGTGATCCATCACATCAACAAAAAGAAAAGATAAAAACCATAGGATCCTGTCGATAGATGCAGAAAAAGCATTTGACAAAATACAGCATCCCTTCTTAATAAAGACCCTCCAGAAAGTCAGGATAGAAGGAACTTACTTAAACATCATCAAAGCCATCTATGAGAAGCCTTCAGCTAACATCATCCTCAACGGGGAAAAACTGAGAACTTTCCCCCTGAGATCAGGAACACGACAGGGATGCCCACTCTCACCACTGCTGTTTAACATAGTACTGGAAGTCCTAGCATCAGCCATCAGACAACAAAAGGAAATCAAAGGCATCAGAATTGGCAAAGAGAAAGTGAAACTTTCACTTTTTGCAGACGACAAGATACTCTACATAGAAAACCTGACATACTCCACCAAAAGCCTACTAGATCTGATCCATGAATTCAGCAAAGTTACAGGATACGAATCAACATACAGAACTCGGTTGCATTTTTATACACCAACAATGAAGCAACAGAAAGAGAAATCAAGAAACTGATCCCATTCACAATTGCACAAAAAAACCATTAAAATATCTAGGAATAAACCTAACCAAGGATACAAAAGATCTGTATGATGAAAAGTATAGAAAACTTATGAAGGAAATTGAAGAAGACACAAAGAAATGGAAAAACATTCCATGCTCATGGATTGGAAGAATAAATATAGTTAAAATGTCATTACTACCCAAAGCTATCTACACATTCAATGCAATTCCAGTCAAAATTGCATCAGCATACTTCTCAAAACTATAACAAACTATCCTAAAATTTGTATGGAACCACAAAAGACCCCGAATAGACAAAGTACTGAAGAAGATGGACGGCAACTTGCAGAAGAATGAAACTAGATCATTTTCTCACACCATACACAAAAATAAACTCAAAATGGATAAAGAACCTGAATATGAGACAGGAAATCATCAAAACCCTAGAGGAGAAAGCTGGAAACAACCTCCTTGACCTCAACCACAGCAATTTCTTACTTGACACATCCCCAAGGGCAAGGGAATCAAGAACAAAATGAACTATTGGGACTTCATCAAGATTAAGAGCTTCTGCACAGCAAAGGAAACAATCCATAAAACTAATAGGCAACTGACAAAATGGGAAAAGATAGTTGCAAATGACGTATTGGATAAAGGGCTAGTATCCAAAATCTATAAGGAACTCACCAAACTGCACACCCAAAAAACAAATAATCCAGTGAAGAAATGGGCAGAAGACATGAACAGATTATTCTCCAAAGAGGACACCAGATGGCCAACAGACACATGAAACGATGCTCAGCATCCCTCCTCATCAGGGAAATACACATCAAAACCACACTGAGATACCACCTCACGCCAGTCAGAGTGGCTAAAATGAGCCAATCAGAGAACTCTAGATGCTGGCGAGGATGTGGAGAAACGGGCACCCTCCTACACTGTTGGTGGGAATGTAAACTGGTACAGCCCCTCTGGAAAACAGTGTGGAGGTTCCTCAAAAAATTAACAATAGAACTCCCCTATGACCCAGCAATAGCACTGCTAGAATTTACCCAAGGGATACAGAGTGCTGATGCACAGGGGCACATGTACCCCAATGTTCATAGCAGCACTCTCAACAATAGCTAAAACATGGAAAGAGCCTAAGTGTCCATCAACGGATGAATGGATCAAGAAGATGTGGTTTATCTATACGATGGAATACTCCATGGCAATGAGAAACAATGAAATCTGGCCATGTGTAGCAACATGGATGGACCTTGAGGGTGTTATGCTGAGTGAAATGAGTCAGGCAGAGAAGGACAAGTACCATATGTTTGCATGTATAGGAGGATTAGGAGGAACTTAATGAAGGACCATGGGGGAGAAGAAGGGGGGAAATAGTGGGGGACGGGGGGAGGCAAACCATGAGAGACTCTTGAATGCCGAGTCAAACTGAGGGCAGATGGGGCGGGGGAGGGGAAGGGGGGAGATGGGCATGGAGGAGGCACTTGCGGTGATGAGCACTGGGTGTCATATGGAAACCAACTTGACAATAAACTATTATAAATAAATAAAGTAAAATTAAAAAAAAATTAAATGTTAAAATGTATTTGAATCCTGATGACACTCTATTGATACAAACAGAAGGCCATCTGGTTTAAAACCATTTGTTAAGAAGTGAACTGTTTCCTGTTATTATTGCTGTAACCCACTTTTCCTTGGTTATATACATAGACATTTCACAATGTAAGTTCAAACAAACAACCCAGCTAAAATATAGGCAGAAGATATGAGTAGACATTTTTCCGAAGAAGACACACAGATGTCCAAGAGGCAGATGAAAAGATGCTCAACATCACTAACCATCAGGGAAATACAAATCAAAACCATAATGAGATACCACCCTACACCTGTCAGAATGGTTATCATCAAGAAGACAAAATATAGCAAGTGTTGGTGAGGATGTGAAGAAAAATGCACTGCTGGTGGGAACGTAAAGTGATGCAGCCACTATAGAAAACAGAATGGAAAGAATTTTTTAATTTTTTAAAAAAAATTTTACGAAGAGCAATTCCATCTCTGGGTATTTATCCAAAGAAAAGGAAACACTAAGTCAAAAAGATATAAGGATTCCTCTGCTCAGTGCAGCATTGTTTGCAATTCAAGCAACCTAAGTGGCTAGAGACAGATGAATAGATAAAGAGGGTGTGGTACATACAATGGAATATTATTCTGCCGTAACAATGAAGGAAATCTTGCCATTTACAACTACATAGATGAATTTTGAGGGCATTATGCTAAGCGAAATAAGTCAGAGGGAGAAAGATAAATGCCATGGCCTAACTTTTATGCAGACTCTTCAACAAAAAAACCAAGCTCACAGATCCAGAGAACAAACTGGTGATCGTCAAAGGTAGGGGTTGGGGGTGTTGACAAAATGAGTGAAAGGACTCAAAAGGTACAAATTTCTAATTATAAATTAAGTCTGGGGGATGTAATGTACAGCATGGTGACTATAATTAATAATACCGTATTGCATATTTGAAAGCTGATGAGAGAATAGATCTTAAAAGTTCTCACCACAAGAAAAAAATGTAACTATGTATAGTGATGGATGTTAAACAGACTTTTTGTGCTTGTTTTAAACACATACATGTATTAAATCCTCACTCTGTACACCTAAAGCTAATATAATATGTCAATTATACCTCAATCTAAAGAAAATGGGTGAGAAGTGCTGAAAATGGAGGAGGGTCCTGAGCTCTTGTCCTACAAGGAACAGGCCCAAACCGCAAGTCCACATGGAGTAACTCACTGAGAATGACCTGAAGACTAGCAGAACGGCTCTTCCACAGCTAAAGATGTAAAGAAAAAGCCTCATCAAGAAAGGCAGAAAAAGCAGAGGCGTGGTCTGGTGAGGACCCACACGGCCAGCTCGGCGACCCACAAGCAAGAGAAATGTCACAGGAATAAAGAGCCTCCCTGGGAAGTGAAGGGGTCAAGCCCCACAGCGCACCCCCAGCCCTGGGGATCCGCGCCAGGAAGAAAAGCCTCCGTTACAACTGGCTTTGGAAATCGGCACAGCTTATGTCTGTCCAGAAGCCTTGAGAATCAGGGAAGCTTGAGTCCAGGAGAGCTGGAGGGCTGTGGGAAGCCGGGATTCCACTCCTCAAGGGCCCGCACACAAACTCACTTGCCTGAGACCAGCACAGAGGCAATAATCTAAAGAGCACCTTGGCCATAACTGAAGGAGATTCACTGACTCAGTTGTAGGGCTTGTGCAGTAGAGTCAGGGATGCAGGAACTTTCTCCAGGAAGGAAGCACTGAATGGCACATTTTCCTTGCCTTCCTTCTGCCTAACTGGCCCAATGCTGGCGGCCACCAGTTCTGACACGTCCATCCCCCTTGCCGGCGCCGCTTACCCTGACCAGATGCCCCTGTGGGCCTGTTCAACCCAACCTTCCCACCCTGGTGGGGACCCTTCCAAAGCAGCCCCCAGCGCCCGTCTCCCCGTGTACGCAGCACGCGGCCCCGGGGGGAACCAGCGCGTGTCTCCCTGAAGTGGCTACTGTCCCACCATACTGAGTCACCGCGGCTGGGCCCGGCTTCCAACCTGGTGGGGATCGCAGGCCTGCCTAACAGTGCACCCCCAGAAGCTGTGGTCCAGCCACGAAGGAGGGCAGGTGCAGCCCACACAGGGAAGTCCCTGGAGTGCCGGGCAGAGTGCCGGGGGAGGGGGGGGCGCTTCTGGGCCCCACAGGACGCCTCTACATAAGGCTACATGTTCAAGACCAAGAGGCACAGCTGATCTGCCTAATATATACAAACAAAAATAGGCGGGGAAAGGAGGAGACAGAGGAGCATGTTTCAAATGAAAGAACAAGACGGAGCTTAAAAAAAAAAAAAAGAACTAAATGAAATGGAAATGAGCAATCTACCTTATGAAGAGTTACCAAAGTAATGGTCGTAAAGATGCTCTCCAGACTTGAGAGAAGATTGGATAAACTCAGTGAGAACTTCAACAGAGATAGAAAATATAAAAAAGAATGTATCAGAGCTGAAGAATACATTTACTAAAATGAAAAACACAGTAGTGAGAATCAACAGCAGATTAGATGATGCAGAAGCACAGATCAGTGATCTGGAATTCAGGGTAGTGGAAATGAAAGGAATGAAAGAAATAAAACTTGACTACTTTCCTACACCATGTGCAAAAATAAACAAAGTATATGGACTCAAGACCTAATGTGAGAGCTGAAAGCACAATGGAATATTACTGTAAGAGAACATTACTCAGCCATTTGTGATAACACGGATGGATCTAGAGGGTATTATGCTAAGTAAAATAATTCAGACAAATAAAGACCAATACCATATGATTTCTCTTATATCTGGAATCTAAAAAACAAATGAACAAACAAAACAACAGAAACAGACTTACAGATACAGAGAACGTGATTGCCAAGAAGGTAGAGGAATAGGCGAAACAGGTGAAGGGGATTAAGAGGTACAAAATTCCAGTTATAAAATAAATATGTTACAGAGATGTAATGAAGTACAGCATAGGGAATATAGGCAATAATAATAACTTTTTATGGTGATGGATGGTAACTAGTTCTGTGATGATCTTCTGTAATGTATATAAGTGTCAAATCTTTACGTTGTACATCTGAGACTCAATTGTATCTCAGTAATAAAAAACAATGTCTATTCATTCTGTGTGTTTAGGTTATCACAGCATTCTCCCAAACCTGTTTTCCAAACCTAATGAAACAAATTACCAATTTCTAGGTCTTGGATAAGTATTAAGAAAGCTGCAATCTAATGGCAAAATACCTTCTGGAATTCCGGCAATCTGCAATACATGTAATGTCTTCCACCAAGAACTTTAAAGGAATCGGAAAGAAAACAGTCTATCAAAGTGTACTACCCATATCTAATTGGAAAGCTGCATGTAATATTGTTTCTTATTTCTAGTTTTTAAGATAACAACAGACTATTTTAATACCAGTAAATAAGAAAACAAGTCAACGAAACATTTCAAAACAAGTAGCGCTTACCCATTCTTCTTGCACAGAAGAACTTATTTTATATAAAAATGGTACACTTTCTTGGAAAACAAAATTGTGCTTACAGAAGAGCTACCTTCATAAAAATGTATCCAGTGACAGAACCGCTCAGGGTGTAGGTACGGGTCCTTACAGACGGCAGCTAGGAGGACGAGGCTGCCGCCAGGACACAGACCTGGCAGCGAGGGTCCTCACACGCCAGGGAGAGCTCAGGGGTGACAAACCCTATCTTGCTGTTTTACACATAACCTCTCATTCCTATAAAAGGAATGTCAAATATATTATACCGGATGATATGTAGTTTTCCCCCTTGCAGTGGACAAGCTGGGACCCTTTGTCTTGGTGGGAATCACTGAGTTTACCTCTTCCCTGCCCTCCCCCCTACTATGTTATCTGGTGAATTACCAGAGTAAGGAATTCAGAAAGCACTGGATCAATAAGCAAGAAAGGAAAACTATACACTTGGATGCCATATACACATGTTATCCAGAATTCATTTCTGGTTAAGCAGTTTTAAAAGGAAAGCACTTCTAATCAAATAATAAAAATTAAAAAATTTTTCTTCTGCCCATTTGCTCTTCATGTATAGAATTCCTGTAACTTTTAGGTGGCTATGGTTAAATGAACATGTGTATCACCATCTGTAAAATCACAGGTGTGTAGCTACCTCCTAACAACCAAACCTAAGAAGAAACCATTCGCGCTCATCTTCACAAAAAGTAATGAGGTGATTAACATGAATGCGAAGTGCTAAATTAACTAACATAAATAGTGGCTATTCTGCCCACCCCCCACCCTGTACTTTCACCAGCAAGACCCCTGACTACCAGGATATGTGCTGTGTAAAAATAGAAGTTAGAGGACAAGCAGCTATTTCAGGGAGTGAAAGTGTCCCAGCAGATGATTAACAGGTGAGGAGCTACGAGAGTTTACAGACGGGCGACACGTGGAAGGTGCGAGGGGCGGCGTGTTTCACCTCCATGTGTCTTGGGATAACAACTAAGTAATATTCACATGACGTTAGATAAAACGGATTTCCCAGTTCTAGAAGATGAGTCACCTGATACTTTACTATCTACATGTTTTAAAAAGGGAAGGCTGGGGCGCCTGGGGGCTCAGTCGGTTACGCGTCCGACTTCAGCTCAGGTCATGACCTCACGGTTCGTGGGTTCGAGCCCCGCGTCGGGCTCTGTGCTGACAGCTCAGAGCCTGGAGCCTGTTTCGGATTCTGTGTCTCCCTCTCTCTCTGACCCTCCCCTGCTCATGTGTCTCTCTCTCTCAGAAATAAATAATTAAAAAAAAAAAAAAAAGGAAGGCTGAAGGGAAAGACAACTGTGTAAATGATACTAGAGCATTTTCCGTGTGGACATGCCAAAGTCAGGTCAGAGAGAGGCGCAGAACAGTCAGTCCAGGGCGAAGGAGAGGTGTTAGAAAAGAGAAAAGGAAAACAAAACAAAACAAAACAAAAAAACATCAGGGAAGTGGGAGGGGGCTGTGCTGATGAAAACAGTTCACCGTCTTTCAGCTCTGCCTAGCATCAGTCCCATTTACTTTCTGTCAACAGGGTACAGACAAATAGAAGGTGATTCCAAAACTATTTTCACTTTACATGGCCACACAGCTTACAGGGAATAATGTAGTAATACGAAAAAGCTAGACCCACATTGATTCTCAAGATGAATTAAGTTGTATCTGCTTCTCCATTTCCCATATTTAGCTTTCTTATGAAAGGAGCTTCATTCCAAAGAAAAAAAAGAAAACAAAAAGGTAATTTCAAAGTGCACAGCAGTGAACTACATATTTACTTCATTCTAAATATTTTTTGAGAGCAAGCGAGCAAGAGAGAGAGCATGAGCAGGGGAGAGGAGGGACAGAGGGAGAGAAAGAATCTCAGGAAGGTTCCATGCTCAGAGCGGAGCCCATGCAGGGCTCAATCCCACAACCCTGGGATCATGACCTGAGCTGGAATCAAGAGTTGGATGCTCAATCAACTGAGCCACCCAGGCAGCCCACTTCATTCTAAACACTCAGAAGTGACTTCCTCTTAGCATACTTTCCAATCTGCTTCACTTATTTTTTAAGGTTTATGTACTTATTTTGAGAGAGAGAGAGACAGAGACAGAGACAGAGCGAGAGCATGCATGTGCAGGAAGGGAAGCGAGAAGGGGAAAGAATCCCAAGTAGACTCCACACTGTCAGCACAGAGCCTGATGTGGGGCTCAGTCTCACAAACTGTGAGATCATGACCTGAATAGAAATCAAGTCAGATGCTTAACCAACTGAGCTACCCAGGAGCCCCCTGTTTTACTTACTAAAAAGATATTTAGACAAGTAAGGTCTAGTTGAACTACATGTACCATTTTTATGTCAAAAATTTTTCTTTAGATAAAAATGATTCCCAAAGGGAATCCTTTTCCTGTTCCCAAAGAGAATAACGATACAAGACCTTTACCCCTAAAACCAAACAAAACACAGGAAGGGGTAAACAGATTAGAATCAAATGGTGTTTTCAAACCACTAATACTGTGTAGATTCTCCTAAAGAAGCCAGAAGCTCATCTCCATCCAACCATGAAGAAGCAGGGTCACAGGGAACCATGACCATGTCACATCATGTCATGTCACATCTCTCAAGTGCACAGAGAAAGAAAAGCCTAAGAGCCATAAATTTAAGAGAAAGGATATCTCTATAATGTCATTCATCTACCACATATCTGTGGCTATTAAAGCTGGAACACAGTATCAGAAGATGTCAGTGTAAATCACCACAATCCAAAAGAAACCAAAAGAGAAAAATAAAATAATGAGGTAACAATTTCACTTTGGGTTATCTGTAATAGTAGCATTACTTAGGGACGGATGGCCAAGTGATGATGATGATGGTAACTTTTGATTAATGCTAACTAAGACTAATGAAAAAACAGAATTGGGAAAGTGATTCTCTGAACTTATAGATCAGTCCCTCAAGAAAGGACAAAATGATGTTCTGTTGGCAGCAGAGGGCTCGTGACCTACGTAAGCAAGAGCTATAGCCTCCCGCGTGACTGTACCATCAACGCAGCGATCTAGAGTACACATTAATTTGAGTAAGTCAAATTCTTCACTTACCATTTGTTAGTCTATCAAATAGAAAGATATCAAAATTCCAATTTCCAACTTTTTCCAGCATACACTGAAAAGAAAACCAAACATTCCTACTGTAATTTAAGTTCAATAACAGTCTTTTATAGAAAGTCCATAGAGAAATTAGTGAAAATGCAAAGTGATTTACTTTAAGAAATGCAAAGTATCATTCTCCTTTCAATCATGACCTTTCCAATTGGCTCCAAAAGTGTCCAAAGGATAATCTCCATTTAGAAAACAAAATGTTATTTTGTTTTCCAGTTAATGAATGTATAGGTAAGGTTGCTTCTTTCAATTCATTCCTATACTCCCATGAACTTTTCAAGAATTCTAATATAATTTAACACCATGAACCATGCATGGTTCATACACTGCATGGTCTAGAAACTAGATTTTAAAAATAATTTATAATAGCTGAGAACTTACTATATTCCAGGTAATGTTGAAAGTGCTTTGCTTACTCTTACTATTCATACCAAGACTATGAAGTAGGCATTGTCTTCAACCCTCATTCATAGATGGGAAAACGGGCTAAACGTAACTAACTTGCTCAACTAGAAAGTAACAGAGCTAGGATAGTAATTAAATCAGGTGATCTAATTCTGGAACCTAAGCACTTGAATCTATACTTCATCATGCTTAAGTTATTTGTTATTCATTTTCTTAAAAAAACACTCTCAACTTACAAGTATTTATTTATATTCTTTAAATATCATTATACAATAATCAACAGCATTTATTACATTTAATACACTTAAGTTGATGTGTATTTCAGTTGAGCAAATAAATCTCACAACAACTGAGCCGAACTGATAATATTTTTACACCATGTTGTGAAAAGTTCACTATTGTATACATTTATCAATAAATTAACATAAATACTCTAATAGAGATTATTTATGATAGTACTAACAACCACTCATACACAGAACAATAGTCTCATTTTATTTATTTATTTATTTAAAAAAATTTTTAATGTTTATTTTTGAGAGAGAGACAGAGTGTGAGCAGGGGAGGGCAGAGACAGAGGGAGACACAGAATCTGAAGAAGACCGGGCTATCAGCAGAGAGCCCAATGCAAGGCTTGAACTCACAAACCACGAGATCATGACCTGAGCCGAAGTCAGACGTTTAACTGACTGAGCCACCCAGGTGCCCCAATATTCTCATTTTAAAAAGAAGACTTGTAAACTTTTCATAATTTAAAGAAAGCATGAATACTTTTCTATAGATTTCTTTCATCAAACAGGAAAGTAATTTTTTTTCACTTTAATGTAATTTTAAAGACAGTACCTTAGCCCCATGTACACACACTTACAAAATCTGGCCTATAAATACTAAGTAAAAAATAATTTTAAAAATATCAGAAACATAAGATCATTAAAACTCTCATTTGGTCAAAAACAAGCTCATCTGAGCTCCATGTTCATTAAGACATTTCTTTTCAACCATATAAATAATGCTCACAATCACTGGGTTTAATTAGAAAATGTATGAATCTTCAAAATATCTCAGTGACACAAGACACTATAAAAAATCATCTGACTGTAAGTTACGAGACCTAACGCCCTGTGCTGGGCTCACTGCTAACCAGCGGGTGGGCTCAAACAAGTCCTCGATACGCCTTAGGCCACAGATTCTTCATGCAGTGCATACAGATTAGATCAGAATTGCCACAATACTGTTCCCAGAGTTGAGCTTCTGTGTTACCTTATAGTTTAATGTTCTACTGATCTACTTGTTGCTTAGTGTTATAATAAACAAAAATATTTTCACTCTTTTAGTTACTTCAGAGATTTCCCTTGCTCTGTTATACCTGATTATAAAATGAACATGTGCTCTAAGAGAAAAACTGAAAAATGGCCCTGAGTTTTGCATACAAAAACAGGTTCTAACAAATCAATCCCATATGGGAAAAAAAGGGCTTCATGAAACTTATCAAAAATTAATGTTTTCTTGAAACGGTTATACACACCTTGGCTTGTCCATTATAATCATCATCTAAAATGTTTAGAGAATTTGAAACGGTAGTACCACGAAAAAAGCGAGAAGATCTAAGATACCGCTGGAAACTTAGTAACCTTCTGATATTCCTTGCAGACACAGAAACTTCAATTTCAGATTGAGCTGAAATAAAAGACGAAAAAGGTGAGAGTATAGCAAGTCAAAACTGTGAACACAGAACCTTTGTTATACCCCTTTCTAGCTATATACAAATATTTTTATTGTTTTTTTAAATTTTTTATGTCTTTATTTTGAGAGACAGAGACAGAGGGCGAGCGGGGGAGGGGCAGAATCCGAAGCAGCTCCAGGCTCTGAGCTGTCAGCACAGAGCCCGACGCGGGGCTCGAACCCACGGACTGTGAGATCACGACCTGAGCCGAAGTTGGACTCTTAACTGACTGAGTCACCCAGGTGCCCCTACATACAAATATTTTTAAAAAATGAATCATTATAGCACATTTCTAGGAGAGAAGGAGCACTTCATTTGTATTTTCACCTAAGGAACTAAGAGCTGAAGGAACTAAGAATGAACAGTCAATTCTGACAGGACTTAGAAAGTTAATGAGGAATGTGGCTGGATTCATGAGGATTTTGTTTTTGCTTAACTCTGAAGAATTGTCACCTCTCATTCTATTGCTTGAATATACTGGATACACATTATGGAGCAGAAAGAGAAAAATCTAGTTTCAAATTACCCTTCATACTATGCTGAGAAGCCTGGTCCCAAGTGACATAGGAGAATTTAACAATTACACAACTACAGCATCTCAAATCCCAATGAGATATCATTTCAAATATTAAGATAATTTTATTTCGAAGAAAAGGAGATGGACTGGAAAATTAGGTAACATACTCTATAAGAATTCTAAAGAATAGGGACAAAAATCCTGTCAGATGAAAATCTCTAGAAAAGAGCCATTTTTTCCCTCTACTGTTAGAACAAACCTAAATTTCCTAAGTAACCGATGAAGTAACGGACTTGGGTTAAAAGACATCTTCCAGGGTACACGTTATCTTTAAACTCTAGAATCAAACCAAATTCAGTGAAATGCTCATAATATAGAACACATGACAATGGAGACTAAGGATCAACAATTATCACCTCTCTTCTTAAAACCACCAGGATGAACGGCAGGTGAGCAAACACATTCTCCCCTGAGCATCCAGTCCCTAACTCCTCTGTTGACCTCTATTTCCCTGTGTTTTCACATCTATAGAGTAATGGCAATAACATCCAATTCAAAGGGTGCTGAATTAAGTGAGAGAATGCATCCATGAGCTGGACACATAATAGGTATTAAGTAACTGGTTGCAACGTAGAAGATGATGAAATTGATATGATGCCACTGCTTCTCCAACCGTGCTTCCACGTGGTTATCCTAAATCCCCAACCCATTGATGTTGCTCTAAATAAAAGCATTCATTGGCTTCACATCATCTTAAAATGAACTCCATCTCCTTAGCCTGGAAGAAAACGCTTCGTGTTTCAGGTGTCACGTTCCCTGGGAGGTACGTGTGAGCCCCTGCACGCACACTCCCCATGTGGGAGACATGGGAGATGCTTCCTCTGGGTTCTCCAGGCTCCCCATGCAGATCTCTATCGGACTACTTCTGATACTGGATTATCACCACTTATTTATCTGTCTCCTGTAATGAAGGACAAGCTCCAATGTAGCCAAGAACTACTTTTTTTTTCATCTCTTTACTCCAAAGCCTAATAATAGCACAAAATAGGTATGTGTAAAATATAATGAACACATGCATCCTATTTTTGAAACATCTGATGTTTTCAGGTTCCCACATACTCACATAGCCAGAAATAAAGTAATGTACACTGTTATGTACATTTTTCATAAGGTACTCATTTTTCATTCCAGTGAGTCTAAAACAGAAAGTATTTAGAGCAGCTATGGAGTTAATTTTCTGATCTTTATCAAAGTAACATTAAAAGGACTACAACCAAAATGGTAAGACTATTAATATCAAATGATTATGCCTGAACTAGAATTAGCATGTTTGAGGAAATGAGGGTAGACTAAGTGTTCTGTGAAAACAACATTCCAACGTGCTTTGCAAAAGGGCGTTTAGTCCTCAACAATGAAAAACATAAATATTATCATTCATTCTACACACGAGAACATTGAATCTACAAGGGATTAAGTAACCTGCCCATGGTCACAGAGCCAATATAGGACAACTGAATTTTAAAACACAGAACTGTTTACAAAGCCTGTGTCCACACTGTTACACATAAGTTTTTATTACATCTCTACAGTATTTATTAATTACTGAGTGTAAAATTCTGTGTATAACATTATTCAAAATTGTCTTTACATAAATGAAATCATGCATAAAAAGAAACACAGAAGGAAAAAAAGCTAAGGTACAAGAATTTAAGTCTAATATGATCCTTTTAATCCTGTTTTTAGAAAAGAGTGAAGTGGAAAGGGACAGAGTTGAATGGTATGAATATATGGGGAGCAGATGAGATTAATATATACTAGCAACACCATCTCTGTTTTGATAAGACACCTTACAGTTTTACAAAAGCACATTCACATCAGCTATCCCATTTAGTAATCACGACAATCCTGTGTAGATGACAAGATTATCGCCCCCATTTTATAAATATAACTTTAGAAACTAAGTAGAAATGTAATTAATGCATTTGAGCCAAAGCATTTAGAACACTTCTAGAGGGGCGCCTGGGTGGCTTAGTCGGTTAAGCGTCCGACTTTCGCTTGGGTCATGATCTCGCGGTTCGTGGGTTCGAGCCCCGCATTGGGCTCTGTGCTGACTGCCAGCTCAGAGCCTGGAGGCTGTTTCAGTCTGTGACTCCCTCTCTCCTGACCCTCCCCTGCTCACGCTGTCTCTCTCTCTCTCCTAAAAATAAATAAAACATTAAAAAAAAAAAAAAGTTTAGAACACTTCTAGAAAATGTTGCAGAATGTATTCTATTCATTATGGAAAAGAGTTCAAAGTCATGAGCATGATTTCATGAGCATTCCTTTCAATTGATTTTAAATCACACACAAAAGGTACCAGTTTTATTCTTGGCAATTAAACTGCATCATGGGTCACCTGGGTGGCTCAGTCGGTTAAGCGACCGACTTCAGCTCAGGTCATGATCTCACGGTTCGTGGGTTCGAGCCCCGCGTCGGGCTCTATGCTGCCAGCTCAGAGCCTGGAGCCTGTTTCAGATTCTGTGTCTCCCTCTCTCTCTGACCCTCCCCTGTTCATGTTGTCTCTCTGTCTCTCAGAAATAAAAAAATAATAGTAAAAATAATAATAACAAAAATTAAAATAATAAACTGCATCACCATGTGCTGAGCTGTCAGCACAGAGCCTGACACAGGGCTTGAACCCATGAACCATGAGATCATTACCTGAGCCAAAGCCAGACGCTTAACCAACTGAGCCACCCAGGCGCCCCGCATCACTGCTTTCAAGTAATACATCTGTACTCACGTACCCTGGAAATAAATGCAAGAATCTCTTTGGGAGCCTAACTGCACAAGGACCAAAAAACAAATGAGCCTCAACTGAGGGGAAAATCCCAATAACACAGTCTACTTTGCCAAATTCTCATATCAACAAGGCAGGACTCACACTACAATGGTTGAGACGTCTGGCCGTCTGGGGCCAGAGCCTCATTCACGAGGTCAGGGCTATACCCTCCCTGTCCCCTGCCTTACTCCTATTTTCTGAGTAATTTATCAAAGTCACAACCTCTTGATGTCTCACTTTCCTTAGGTGAAAAAAAGAAAACCAAAAATTAAACATAATTATCTTCCTGTTTTGTAGAATCCTAAAGTTGGTACTTGTTATCAAGAGTTCTGTTTTGACCATATTAAATTGAGAATGAATATTAGACACTAACTCAAGGGTAAATGCTCACTCACAGAAGCCCAATGCCATCCAGCAAGACTAATCCCAGAAATAACCTACACAAAGGATAAGAAACAGAGTTTCATTGAATGACAGAACCAGCCTTAATAAGTACTGATTATTTTACAGACAACCTAAGAAAGGACAGAGAACCTGTCCAGATGAAACAGCAAATCACTCACAGAAGGGTGTTTTCTTTACCTAGAAGGCCTGGGGAAGATTACTTAAGAAGATTACATTCTGGAAAGAATGAAAATCCCATGAGACTCTGCAGAAATAGCAGCTAAATCTACCTCAGAACTTTGCTTAAGACTTAATACGGGACCAGATTCTGGGGGAAGGAGGAAGAGAATATTTGATATTTCCATTAGTCTAGTCAGTAATAGTAATGCATTTACACTTCAAAAATGAAAAGAATCTCAGGTTCTTGAGTTTGAGCCCTAAATCAGGCTTTGCACTGACAGTGTGGAGACTGCTTGGGATTCTCTCTCTCTGCCTCTTCCCCGTGCTCGCTCGCTTGCTCTCTCTCTCTCAAAATAAATAAATAAACTTTAAAAAAATGAAAAGGAAGCAAGAAGGGAAGAAGAGAGGCAGGGAAAGAAGGCAGAAAGAAGGGAAGGAAGGAGGAGAGAGCACAGTGAAGAACTAGCCTGGGAGCGCCCGGGTGGCCCAGCTGGGTCGGTGGCTATGCATCCAGACTGAGGCTCAGGTCACCATCTCCTGGTTTGAGAGATCAAGCCCTGCCTACCCAGGGCTCTGCACTGAGAGTGTGGAGCCTGCTTGGGACTCTCTCTCTCCCTCTCTCTGCCCCTTCCCCTGCTCACGCAAGGCTGTGCCTGCTCTCAAAATAATAAACATTAAGAAAAAAAACCCCAAACCTAAGCCCCTCCCCAGTCATCCATCTGACCACTTCCCAAGCCCTCTCCCAAGATAATTTTTTTCTTAAAGATTCTTGTGTATCTTTCCTGAGTTTTTTTTCCATCAAATATGTGAAATCATTATATACTATTTTTCTACTCCTTTTACATAAATGGTACCATGTTCCATTATATGTTCCGCACCTTGCTTTTTATCGTGGTGCTCCTTCCCTACCAGTACATACAGACCTTCCTCCTTCTTTTATGAGGATATCAAGTATTTCATGCTATGGATGAACCATAATCTACCTGTCCTTCCCTGAAGAGCACTGCTACAACTTTACAATTTGCAAAAATACCTTCATTTTGTAAAATATATTTCCACTTCAGGATTTGTCAGCTTAAGACATCATCCTTTAATATTTTGTTATTACACAGGAGAAAACCACTCTATATCCTAGTTTATTTCCCTTTCCCAATGTTGGTTACTTTTTCTTTCACAATAATAATGTATCTCACAAACAACATATCCTTGAACGGTAGTTTTTTGGTATTTGACAGCTTCACTAAATATAAATTCTTGGCTCTCATTTTCCTTCCTTGACTGTATTTGAAAGTACTGATTCATTATCTTCTGGTATTGAGATTTGCAAAGTCTGAGGCAAACCCTTTACTTTCCCCCTTTAGTGACTTGGTCTTTTGGCTGCCCAAGAATCTCTCTTGATTTAAAGTCCAATGACTTTGCTAAGATATACACCACTGTTAACCATTCTGGTCATTTTCCCCTGAAACATGGTGTGCTCCTTCAATATGTCAATTTAACTCCTCTGTTACTTGTGAAGAGTCTTCTTGAATTGTATGTGTAATTACTTATTGTGTTCCACTATTTAAGCTTTATTATTCAGAGATTAAAATATGATATTGAAACACCTTTACCTGTCATCTGTATCTCACTTCCTCTCCAATTCATTTTAATCATTTATTTGTTTTGTTTCCTTTCCCATTTCTCCCATCCAAGTACTAACCAGGTCAACCCTGCTTGGCTTCTGAGACGGGACAAACCTGGGCACACCCAGAGTGGTGTGGCTGGAGACTGCTTTGGTCATTTCTACACCCTGTGCCCACTGTCTTGGTTACTGCATAGTCTACACCCTGTGCTCCTCCCAAATGCCTTCATTTCTGTAATATATTTGGACCTTTGCTTCTATTTTTTTCCTAAACATTTATTTATTTTGAGAGAGAGCGAGCAAAAGCAGGGGAGAAGAGAGAGAGGGAGAGAGAGAGAATCCCAAGCAGGCTCTGTGCTGTCAGCACGAGCTCAGTCTCATAAACTGTGAGATCATGACTTGAGCCAAAATCAAGAGTCAGATGGTTAACCGACTGAGTCACCCAGGTGCCCCTTGTTTCTACTATTTCTTGATTCTGAATGTACATGTTTCCACCACTTATGTTGTCTGGCCTTATTACTCCCTGAGTTCAATTTTTTCCCTGACGGCTATTGCTTCATTTAATTAAAAAATTTTTTTTAAATGTTTATTCATATTTCAGAGAGAGAGAGAGACAGAGACAGAGTGCCACGGGACAGTGGCAGAGAGAGGGAAACAATCTGAAGCAGCTCTAGTTCTGAGCTGTCGGCACAGAGCCCGACATGGGGCTTGAACTCACAAGCCATGAGATTGTGACCTGAGCCGAAATCAGATGCTTAACCAACTGAGCCGCCCCAGTGCCCCACTTCATTTAATTTTTTAAGTGAGTGGTAGAAAATTCAGTCATACTTGCTTACACCATACAGAAAAATAAACTCCATATGGATGAAAGTCCTAAGTGTGACACAGGAAATCATCAAAATTCTACAGGACAAAACAGGCAGCAGCAACCTCTTTGACCTCAGCTGCAACTTCTTGACGTGTTTCCAAAGACAAGGGAAATAGAAGCAAAAAATGAACTATTGGGACCTCATCAAGATAAAAAACGTGCATCGAGGTGGGTGGCGTCGATCTGACTTTCGCTGAGGTCGTGATCTCGCGGTTCGTGGGTTCGAGCCCCGCATCGGGCTCTGTGCTGACTGCCAGCTCAGAGCCTGGAGCCTGCTTCAGTCTGTGACTCCCTCTCTCTCTGGCCCTCCCCTGCTCATGCTGTCTCTCTCTCTCTCTCTCTCCTAGAAATAAATAAAACATTTAAAAATTTAAAAAAACCTATGCATTGCAAAGGAAATAATCAACAAGACTGAAAAGCAACCGACAGAATGGGAGAAGATACTTGCAAACGATGTATGAGATAAAGGGTTAGGATCAAAAATCTATAAAGAACTGAGCAAACTCAACACCCAAAACCAAATAATCCAGTGAAGAAATGGGCAGAAGACATGACTAGACACTTCTCCAAAGAAGACATCCAGATAGCAAACAGACATATGAAAAGATGCTCAACACCACTCATCATCAGGGAAATACACATCAAGATCACAGTGAGACCATCTCACACCGGTCTGCGTGGCTAAAATTAACAACTCGGGAAACAACAGATGTTGGAGAGTATGTAGAGAGAGGAACCCTCTTGCACTGGTGGTGGGAATGCAAACTGATGCAGCCACTCTGGAAAAGAGCATGGAGGTTCCTCAAAAAATTATAAATAGAGCTACCCCATGACCCAGCAATTGCACTACAAGGAATTTATCCAAAGGACATAGGAATGCTGGTTTGAAGTGGCACATTCACCCCAATGTTTATCACAGTGCTATCAATAATAGCCAAATTATGGAAAGGGCCCAAATGTCCATCAGCTGATGGAACGGATTAAGAAAATGTGGTGTATATGGGTGCCTGGGTGGCTCAGTCAGTTAAGCGACCGACTTCAGCTCAGATCATGATCTCATGGTTCCTGGATTTGAGCCCTGCATCAGGTTCAGTGCTGACAGCTCAGAGTCTGGAGCCTGCCTTGGATTCTTTGTCTCCTGCTCTCTCAAAACTGAATAAACACTACAATTTTTCTATTTAATTAAAAAAATAAGAAAATGTGGTATGTGTATACGTACACACACACACACACACACACACACACACACGACTACTCAGTGATGATAAAGAATGAAATCTTGCCATTTGCAACACCATGGGTGGAACTGGAGGGTATTATGCTAAGCAAAATATATTTAGTCAGAGAAAGACAGATTATCACATGATTTCACTCATATGTGGAATTTGAGACACTTAGATGAACATAGGGGAAGAGAAGGAAAAATAAGATAAAGACAGAGAGGGAGGCAAACCAGAAAAGACTCTTAAATACAGAGAGAACTGAGAGCTGATGGGGATGGGGAGGCGGGGAAATGGCTGACGGGCACTGAGGAGGGCACTTGTGGGGACGGACACTGGGTGTTACGAGTAAGGGATGGAGTCCACTCCTGAAGCCAAGACTACACTGTATGTTAGCTAACCTGAGAATTAAAAAACAAAAACAAAATAACTCGATCACAATTTTCATCAGTTTGAAGTAACAGTTTTCTGTGAGGTGCTCTTTAATCATTGTTAAGTTCTGCTCTCTCTTCTGCTTTGTGTAATTCAATGATCCTTTTTTTGAGTCATTACTGAATGGACTAAATTTTCCTGAATAACCCTCTACACCAAATTCTTTTTTTAAGATTTTATTTTTAAGTAATCTCTACACCCAATATGGGACTCAAACTCACAACCCTGAGATTTAAGTCACATGCTCTTCCAAGTGAGCCAGCCAGGCGCCCCCACGTGAAAATATTACTAGGGACAGAAGTGAGGTTAGCTTCCCTACTCCAGGGGTGGTCTCCGTCTCTGCCAAAGGGACAGACTGCTTCTTACAAACATGCCTTTGCTATTTCTTTAATTGGGCCCAGGGGGAGGGCACCTACTCCTGCTCAACCCAGATGATAGACCAGATGAGGCAAGTAAAATATTTAACTTTATACTTCTGGATAAGCCTCTAAAAAAAAGTTTATCAAGACTTCTTTTGTGGTGTAAGATATGATCTATTCTGGACAATGTTCCATGTGCATTTGAGAAGAACATGTATTCTGCTCTTGGGTGGTATTCTAAGTCTTACTCGATTATAGTGTTGTTCAAGTCCTCTATTTCATTACTGATCTTCAGTCTCATTGCTTTTTTCGTTACTGAAAATGTGTATTAAAGTCCCCATTACTGTAAAACTGTCTGTTTCTTCCTTCAATTCTCTCAATTTGTGTTTCATGTATTTTGGGGTTTTGTGATTAAATGTATATATGTTTATAATTTATATCTTCTTACTGGATTGAGCCTTTTATCAATGTACAATGACTTTTATTTCTTGTAACCTTTTTTTATTCCAAGTCTACATTGCAAATAATATGGCCACCTCAGCTCTCTTTTGGTTATTATTTGCATGGAGTAGCTCTCCTATCTTTTACTTTCAAACTCTTTGTGTCTCTACATCTAAAGTGAATCCCTTCGAATCAAGAGCAAAAATGAACTATTGGGACCTCATCAAGATTAAAAGCTTCTGCACGGCAAAGGAAACAATTCATAAGAACTAATAGGCAACTAATAGGAAAAGAACAGTTGCAAATGACTATCAGATAAAGGGCTAGTATCCAAAATCTATAAGGAACTCATCAAACTCCACACCCGAAAAACAAATAATCCAGTGAAGAAATGGGCAGAAGACATGAACAGACACTTCCCAAAGAGGACATCCAGATGGCCAACAGACACATGAAACGATGCTCAGCATCGCTCCTCATCAGGGAAATACACATCAAAACCACACTGAGATACCACCTCACGCCAGTCAGAGTGGCTAAAATGAGCAAATCAGAGAACTCTAGATGCTTGCGAGGATGTGGAGACACAGGCACCCTCCTACACTGTTGGTGGGAATGTAAACTGGTACAGCCCCTCTGGAAAACAGTGTGGAGGTTCCTCAAAAAACTAACAATAGAACTCCCCTAGGACCCAGCAATAGCACTGCTGGGAATTTACCCAAGGGATACAGGAGTGCTGATGCACAGGGGCACATGGACCCCAATGTTCACAGCAGCACTCTCAACAACAGCCAAAACATGGAAAGAGCCTAAGTGTCCATCAACGGACGAATGGATCAAGAAGATGTGGTTTATCTATACCATGGAATACTACATGGCAATGAGAAACAATGAAATCTGGCCATGTGTAGCAACATGGATGGACCTTGAGGGTGTTATGCTGAGCGAAATAAGTCAGGCAGAGAAGGACAAATATCATATGTGTGCACACATAGGAGGATTAGGAGGTACTTAACAGAGGACCAAGGGGGAGAAGAAGGGCGGAAATGGTGGGGGAAAGGGAGAGAGGCAAACCATGAGAGACTCTTGAATGCTGACAAAAACTGAGGACTAGTGGACGTGGGGGGGAGGAGGGGTGGGCATGGAGGAGGGCACTTGTGGGGATGAGCACTGGGTGTTATGTGGAAACTAATTTGACAATAAACTATTTGTAAAAAATAAAAAAATAAATAAAAATAAATAAATAAATAAAGTGAATCCCTTCTATACAGCATATAGATGGACTCTGTAGGTTTTTTTTTTAAATCCAATCTGCCAATCTGCCTGTAAGTAGAATTTAATCTATTTCCATTTAAGGTGATTACTGATAAAGAAGGGTTTTCTTCTGCCATTTTGCTATTATTCTGGATATTCTTTATACATTTTTTGTTCCTTATTCAGTTATTGCTTCTTGTTGCATTTAGCTCATTTTTTGTAGTGTACCACTTTGATTTCCCCTTCTTTCCTTCTCAGCATATTTTTTAGTTACATAGTGGTTACCTTGGGCATTACAACGAACGTCTCCAATTAATAACAACCTAGTTTGCATAATACCAACTCATTGTACAAACACTCCACCCCTGTAATCTCCAACTCTTCCGTCTTAACCTTGTTATTGTCACGGACTGCATCTTTATACACTGTGTACGCACACAGATTTTTATTAACACAGATTTACAAAAGAGTAATTACAAACCAAAAGCACAGTAATATTGCTTTTACATTTGCCTGAGTAGTGACCCACACCCGGGTTCTTTATTTCTTCTTCTATGAGAAAGTTTCAGGTTACTCTCTACGCTCCTTTCATTTCATCCTGAAGGACTGCCTTTAGCGTTTCTTGTGGAAGGTCTATTGCAAATGAACTCCCTCAACTTCTGTCTGTCTGGAAATCTCTTCTTCATTCATGAAGGAAACTTGCCAGATATAGAACTGTTGGTCAACAGGTTCTTCCACCCCTTCCAGGCTCTGAATACATCATCTCACCCCCTTCCGGCCTCCAAGGTTTCTATAATGAAAAATCAGTTGCCAGTTTTGTTGAGGATCCCCTGTTGTGACAAGTTCTCTTCTGCTGCTTTCAAAACTCTGAGTTTGAATTTCAACAGTTTGACTATAATATGTCTCAATGTGGATCTCTCAGCTTACCTGCCTGGAGTTCACTGAGGTTAGATGGGTATATTCAGGTCTTCATCAAATTTGGGAAGTTTTCCACCATTATTTCTTCAAATACGTTTTCTGCCCCTTTCCTTCTTCTTCTGGCTGCTGGGACTCCTAAGACTCACATATTGAGCTCTGTTCACTTTTCTTCATTCTTTTTTCTTTCTGCTTCTCAGTTTAGATAATTTCCATGGTTTTAGCTTCAAGTTCACTGATATTTCTGCCTACTCAAATCTGCTGCTGATCCCTCTAGTGAATTTTTCATTTACTGTACTTTTCAGCCCCAGAATTGGTTTGGTTCCTTTTTATAACTTCTAACTTAAAACTTATAACTCTTATTGAGATTCTGGTTTTGTTCATACAATTTCTTCCTGACTTCCTTTAGTTCTTTGCCCATGGTTTGCTCTACGCATTTAAGATAGTTGATTTAACATCTTTGACTAGCAATTCCAATGTCTGGGCTTCCTCAGGGATGGCTTCTATGAAATTCTCTAATTGTATATATGGGCCAAACCTTCTGGTTTCTTTGTATGTTCTGTAGTTTGTTTTTTGCTTCCTTTTCTTGAGAAGTAGAAATCCTACTACTGGGGTAACTGGAAATCTAACGTCTCCACTCCTACCATAGTGCTTACTGTTGCTTACTGTGGGTTGAAGCCAGCGGTTTTAACTTTTCCAAACTATCTTCATCTTGCGTATCTAGTTTGCTTTTGTGTGTTCCTGTTGTGTGTTTGCTGAAGTTCTTGACCCATTATCTCTACCACCAGGCAATACAGTGACCTAACACAGATTTCTTTAAATGTCTGGCTCCAGAAAGGTGGGGCGGGGGGAAGGAAGAGATTCTCTGAATCTTCAGTACACACTGCTGGGTGAAACCTCTGTGGCTAAAAGACTGACACCAAGGCAAAGGTCTGTGTCTATCACTCAGGGATCTGACAGACTGATTTAGACCCGCAATTCCAATGTTCTGGAGAACAAAGATCCCAGGGCTCACCCTGGCTTCAGAAAGTCACTCCAAAAACAATGGACCACTGTCCCGATGAGTAAGGGGCTGAGGAATGAAGAATGATCACCAGTTTGTGAATGAGCTGCCAAATAGCAGCCTCTCCCTTCATCAAGTACTCCCCTGGTTGTTTTGAGTGTCTAATCAGGATCCAGAGTCTTAAACAGTAGATTCTGGTCTTTTTCTCTAGCTTAGTGGTTGTTTTAGTAGAGAAATAAATCCCTCGATCATCCTACTCTGTCATTTTAAGTGACATCTGTCCCTTTTCTTTAAAAGATATGTTTTTCTTCGGGGCACCTGGGTGGCTCAATCAGTTCAGCATCTGACTCTTGATTTTGTTTCAGGTCATGATCTCATTGTTCATGGGATCAAGCCCTATGTCAGCACAGAGTCTGCCTCTCTGGGATTCTCTCTCTCTCTCTCTCTCTCTCTGGGATTCTCTCTCTCTCTCTCTCCCCCCCTCCCCTGTTCACACACAAACTCTCTCTAAATAGATAAACTCTAAAAATAAAGTAAAATATATGGGGTTTTCTGGTCTTTTCTGGGAGCAGCTACCCTAAGCCTTCTCTTCTGTTCAACCAAGGCTTAATAATGGAGAGAATCTGCATGGGAATACTTACTTGTTAGGAAACAACCAAAGTTAACAGTCTAGCAGTCTGGATGTTTTTCTATGAATTATTTTCTATATGCATGTATGAATACAGTTTTTCTTTTTATCCACAGCAATTCACAGTAATTTAAAAACTTTTTATTTTAGAGAGAGAGAAAGAGCATGCAAGCAGGGGAGGGAAGGGAGAGAGAAAATCTTAATCAGATCCCGCGACCCTGGGATCATGGCCTGAGCCAAAATCAAGAATAGGACATTCAACTGACTGAGCCACCCAGGCGCCCCATAGTAATTTTTTTCCTTACAATTTTAAGCATTTTTTCAAGTCAGTAAATACACTTACATGTACCATCATTTTTACTAGCTATGCATTTATTGTAAAGTATGAAATTATCATAATAACTTATTCTTTTGGCTTCCCAGCTGTTTCTTTTATTTTCCTTACAATTCTGTAATAAACATTATTATAACTATATCTTTCCACATATCCTACTTGATTCTCTTGAAATATACCCTCAGAAGTAGAACACGCACACAGCAGCACATTTCAATGGCTCCTAAAACACACTGATAAACTGAAGAATATGGTTTCTCAAAGAAAATTAGAAGGGCGCCTGGGCGGCTCAGTCAGTTAAGCATCCTACTTCCGCTCAGGTCATGATCTCGTGGTTTGTGGGTCCAAGCCTCATGTCAGGCTCTGTGCTGACAGCTCAGAGCCCTAGAGTCTGCTTCAGATTCTGTGTCTTCCTCTCTCTCTGCCCCTCCCCTGCTCGTGCTCTGTCTCTCTCTCTCTCGAAAATAAACATTAAAAAAAAATTAAGAGAAGCTTCCAGAACTGTCCTAGAACAGCTTCCAAAATATGATCTAAGAAAAGGGATCAGTAACTATAAATCAAGGATGAAGCATGACGACATCATTTTAAGATGGAAATTTTTAGTTTCCTCCAGTTTGCTCCCCTCCCATTCTTCCCTCTTCCACACACACACACACACACACACACACACACACACACACACACACACAGATTCTCTGTAACGATTAGAAGTAAATTTCTTAAGTTGAATAAGTAGTTATCATTTAGGAATATGTAAAACAGAATACATGGAGAACTAGAAAGAGGGGTGAGTGAGAACTTAGCTCCATCATTCAAACAATTACTGAAAAGCTCACCGTCTAACCATGTAAAATCTGACCCTGCTACCAGTGCTGCTGTGCACTTATTCTGTAACATGAGGCATGCCGTTATTTATTTCAGAGCATAATACACAGTAGATTAAAACTGTCTTTTTATTAAAGGCCAGCTTCCACCAGGCTAGGACTATTTATTGTAAGTCCCAGGCTTGTTCTAGTTTACATGGTTACCTACATTCCAACCAGCTTAGAACGCCAGCAGGGCTCAGTGATTAATCAAGTTACTATTAAAGAGCTGGTAGCTGTCCTGGTTCCCTTCTAAAATACCACATTACCTCACTACGTGACCATCAACAGACTCATCAGCCTCCAGAAAACTAAATGAGTGTTGTTACTTGATGATCATGGGGATTACTTCTAGCCACCCATTCTTAGATTCTCTGAGCCCAAAAAAAAAAAAAAAAAAAAAACCCGGAATGTGGAATAGCAGGCAAATTTAGAAACAATGTTTTCTCCTAATATTAGAAAGTAGGAAGGAAATACAGGCAATCGGTTAAGGAAACAAAAGGGCTAGAGACCACACATGCTGAGCAGTGTTACTCCTGACAGTCCCAGACTCCCTTCTCTAGCATGCAAGTAGCAGGGCAAAATAAGGTCACGGATCTTAGCTGTCACACAAGAGAGGTTCTCAACAGAAAAGCCCTTGGAGCTGGAGACTTGACAGCTACTTGCGTTAATGGTCCACAAGAGGGAGCCCTGCAGCCACGAAATCTGCCACCTTAAAATCCGAAAAACACATAGATCATGAAATACCCTTGGAGACTTTTAAAAAATGTTTTTTTAATTCAGTTTTAACTGTAGTCTAGGGCAAGTCATGGGGCATGGTAACAGAATAAAAAACCTGAAGGCATTCTATATTCTAACCTCTCCTTTAGTTTTCCTAAACACACACACACCCCAGGAGCCATATCTGAGGGGTTACTGTTAAAATACTGAATAATTACATCTATGCATGTCTGTGGGGCAAATTTTCTTGGAAGAATATTTACACTTGGCATATGAAGATAAATGGGGAAGAAACCCAGCTAGGTGCGTAAAGCAATGGCTTAGGTGGAGCAGTCGGTGCTGATCCGCAGCGGCAGCGCAGCCGGGCGGGTACACACATGAGCTGTGCAGTGACACACCTGAGTCTGAACCCCAGTTCTGCCACTTTTACTAGTTTTGTGACACTAGCAAAGTTATTTATTAAAGTCTTTACTGTTTCCTCACTGTAAAATAGTCATCATAGGACTGTTGTAAACATTAAGAGATAATACATGCAATTTGCCTTTTGGGGAAAGAATAAACAATTAACGTTTAATGGTTATAATTATCATAGATATCAAATTTTTTTTAGTTAGGGTATAACTGACCTGCGACACTATATTAGTTTCAAGTTCAAATATTTTTAAACACATGACCTCACACTACCTATTTTAACAAAAGCCAAGTTTATTCTTCATGATAGCGTACTTCATCCTGAAGACCACTGCATACTTTTATATACTATAGAAATAAATGCACACACTTAAAAGGTTTCAAAATATGCATATAATTTTATTATTTTAAACTGAATATATAAACAGTCCAAGCTTTAATGTAACTCAAAGAAATAAGTGAGCTACTCATAATCTAAAATCAGATCAATGTTAATATGAGAATAAGCTGTACAATCAATATTCTTTAAGCAATTCTTATAAACTTAGTTTATGGAATTCAATGTTCACTTTGATAGGATAAAATAATTGGTATAAAACTCTTAAAAGATTATAATATTATTGTCATTATTGTTATGCATTAGGCATTTCCACCCTTCAGAGATGGGATATGTGATATGTTGGATCCGTCTATGTTGAAACTCAGGACTTGAAGATAGCTCCATATTCGTTACATTTTTAATTACCTTATTAGTGAACTGAGAAAGACAGAAAAAGAGACAGACAGAAAAAAAGAAAGAACAAAGACTTAAAGCATAACAGGTAAAATAGAGCCTAAAGTTAAATCCTCTATTCCCCCAGTTCTCCCAAGCACAATTAGAATTAAACTACCACTAAACTGTATTAAGATTAATGTCCATTCCATATCATATCAGCTCCCTAATTTATGCTTTGAAGTTAGAGAAGATATCAATTTGGGACAAAGAAACAAAAATCAGTGGTTTTCAAGTGTAGACATGTGGTACAGGGGATTGGAAGTAGGGACATTCATGATGAAAAAGGGAAAAAAGACCAGATTCTTGCTGCTCGTGATGCCTCCCTGAACTGTCACAGACATGCTGTTCACATTATATATTACAGACATGATTTCAAGACGGATGAAGACTGGGAACAAACTATAATTAAATAGAATCCCCAGCAAAAGACGGCCTTCGTCCACAACAGCACAGCTGCACGTAGAAGCTGGAATGAGACTAAACTGCAAGCGATGAATACCTATGGTAGCAGATCAAAGAAATAATGGCTGAAGAAAATATGCTTGTAAATAATAAAGTACTGGTCAGGTGGCACAGAAGGACAGACAAGAAGATAAATTCTGTAACGAACACAAAGTCACCACTGAGGGAAACGATAGGCAACAACTCTTACACTTAACGGGATGAAGCCGAAAAAGCCGCCAAATATAACAGGAACTGTCCTCGTATGGGAGTCACTATGAAGACTGATATCATCCAAGACAATAAAATCAGTGAGACACAAGCTTTTAAACTCAAAAACACATAGAAACAGATGTTCTTTCTGATCATATAACTCAGTATAAAACAAGTACTGAGGTCTAACACAGCCCTGTTAGGAAGACAGGAAACAACCCCGAATCAAACACACATGAGGATCTCAGAAAAAGGAGTTTTAAGGAGGTTTGTTTTTTTTTAATGTTCATTTATTTTTGAGAAAGAGAGAAAGCGGGGGAGGGGCAGAGAGAGAGGGAGACACAGAATCTGAAGCAGCTCCAGGCTCTGAGCTGTCAGCACAGAGCCCGACGCGGGGCTCGAACTCAAGAACCGTGAGGTCATGACCTGAGCCAAAGTTGGACACTCAACCGACTGAGCCACCCAGGCGCCCCAGGAGTTTTATATCTTTTCAAGCAAGTCATTACACTAAAGACAACATGAGACATTAGATTCAGAAGAAGGGCAGCAACCAGCCTGAATTTGGTTAATGGTTCAGATCACACTCAGAGAACTACAAGTAGTATCCTCGAAAATGTAACTGGTAGAAGATACAGTTTTAGTCAATTTGCTGCTACAAAAATATATTCAATCTCTAATATGAGCCAGAAGCTGCCAGAAGCCAAGAACTAAAAAATGAGTAAGACTAAAATCCTACAAATGTAAGAGCTTTTAGACTCCAATATAAATATTCTGACAAATCCCCTTGCTGCCCTGTTACAGGGTGGAGTAAAGTGCTAAAATGAATAAAAAGCTCAAGATAATGGGTAAAACACATTTACATGGACTGAAGCATTATCATGTGCCAGGAGCAAAAGAAAATGGAAAAAATTGCATTTGTGTAGACACGGACAAAAGCGGGGAGAAAACCAACAACCGATATTCCTTGTATTACTTCTTGTCTGATACTGGCAAAGAGGCCGTGCCTTCGTCGGGATGGTGTCAGCAAGCTTTGGTGAATTCCATGAAAAGAAGTAACTGTCAAGCTGGCAGTTTCTGTTACTATTTGATAATCATCCCAGAATCTTTCAAAAAACCCACCTAATTTTCTGAGTGCACATGCAGTGTTTTAATAGTTCTTTTACATTTTAAAGATATTAGTATTTGTTATTATATAAGCTTAAAATAAGGTGTAACTAAAATAATTATTTATTAAATTGAGGGACACACAATTTTAGAAGCAAACAAAAAATAAATTCTGACAAAATGTTAATACAGAATTCATTTCATCAAGTCCAATAAACTGAAGACTCAAAATATTCTATTTCAACAGGCCAGTATGGAAAAATACTTGTAGGAATATTTGGGGCTTTCAACCCAGCCTACTGAAGGTAAGCACCTTACGCACAAGGAGGCTCCTGGTGATCTTTAGAGTGGGGTCAAGGCAGAGCCCTGCGAAGCCATCACAGTAAGGAGTGACGCTCCGCAGCGCAGGAGCTCACGTGAGGGGGACACAGGTCTGGAGCGCCTTTCAGCACCAACCACCCTCCTGTCAGCCCCACATCTCCATCGGCCCCTTGCTCTCTCTAATCAAACAATTCCTCTCTCCCTCCCTTCTCAGCCCCGTTATTTTTTCCTCCCAAGTTGTTAGTGCTGTACATTGCTCATCGTCACTTAAAATTTTCACACCATAAAACTAGGAGACTAAACAGGTCCAAACTAGTTGAATGAAAGACATCAAGAATCAGTTTTTAAATGCCGGAGGGCCAGAAATCTGTGCCTTAGTGGGAGTAATTCCCAGACAGAACAGGTCTGAAGGTTAGGGATCTTTTAAGAGTGGGATAAAAGCTGACATTTCTCAGTGGGTCTCAAACAAGGGTTAGCACCAACATTTTTATATGTATGATACATATTACCTTTTGTGCTACAGTATAAAAGTTAAAAATCTCTTCAGTGAGAAATGACATCTGGCCAAAGTTTTTGATTTCTTGCCCCACAGAACCAAGATAATACCTGATAAATGCACAAAAGAACTTAGCATGAAAAGCTCAATATTACCATGTTGATGTCTCATTGCCAGGTATTGTAGTAAAGATAATATACCAACATGGAGAAAGTCATAATCCAGAATTAGTTAAAACTATTCCAACATTTAAATATCAGCACCTCGCAGATACAACACATAGAACACAAAATTATTGACAAAAAGTAGTTTTATTTACTTTTAATTTCTTAAATGTTTTATTTATTTTTGAGAGACAGACAGACAGACGAGCAGGGGAGGGACAGAGAGAGAGGGAGATACAGAATCTGAAGCAGGCTCCGAGCTGGCAGTCAGCACAGAGTCCGACACAGGGGTGAACCCACGAACCGCAAGATCATGACCTGAGCCAAAGTCAGACCCTTAACCGACTGAACCACCCAAGCTCCCCAAAAATAAGTTTTAATTAATATGCCGATAGCATATTACATGTCTTTACCTACTGTGATGCATTTTGCCCTATATTTTAAGCTTTCCCTTTCTTTAGAAAGATCTGACTTTGGGTACAGAGCACAGGTTATATTACAGGACGGAAACCCTAAAGGTAAGGACGACAGTTAAGATAATACCAGAATAATCCCAGACAGTGGGGATAAAGCTCTGAATCAAGTAGGATAAGAAATAAGGAGGGCAGAGAGGAAAGAAGTATGGCAACAATTTTTGGTTACAAAATACATGGAATTTACTGCAGACTGGATTTAAGCAATGAAAGAGCAGAAAGAGACAGGAGTTTTACAACAGGAAAGTTAAGAGTGACTTTAAGTTACAACCACAGAGATGCACAGAAGCGCTGAGTTAAGGAGCTGTAGATATTCTAACTTCGATTCACTTAACACAACTATCTAGAAGTTTGCAACCCGAACATACAGAAACTATTTTAATTTCAGCATGCGAGGTATGTCATTGTGAAAAGTAAAATCTTATTTTTAAGAATTTATAAGGGAGAGGACACATGACTAAAGCCTTTCAAATGCTTCATTCCCTCTGAAGGTTTAAACTCAACCCAGAGAGCTGCTTAAGGGTAGGTAGGTGCCTTTGCCAAGTCTGAAAAAGAGAAGGCTCCTGAAGACGGCTCATGGGAGGTTTTAGTCATAGCAGCAACATGTGCTCACTCTGATTAGATCACTTTTCACAAAACATACTAGATGAAGATTTTTTCTGTTAAGAATTCTGAGCTCTGTGATAAACAATACCTACTATACTAGTAGGAAACAATGATTCATTTTTTCTCTATGAAAAAAACCCTCCAAAGTATATCATCATTTTGGCTTAGAGAGGTCTTGTTCGGCAGTAACTACGGGACCGATTCTACAGTGACAGTCAATTTCCAACCTAGAGTCTTCACCTTCTGTAAACAGCTAGCACGATGAGGCTGTATACACTTGTGAGACACCATCCTACAATCGTTCTACATCAGTCGATCAGGATGCAAGTGTAGGTACCCAAACCCAGTGTAACTTCTTCAAGCCTGGTACTGCTACATATTGTTTTTTAACCAGTGTTTGTCATTAGGCTCCATTCTTTACCTAATCTGAGCATCTTCATGTCTTAGAAGGAATACTTCATACTTTTATCTTTACTACTATCATTGATATCTTTGGTCTGTTCTTGTTTTCTCCTTCAGAATTTTTATTTCTTTTTGATTTTTTTTTAATGTTTACTTATTTTTGAGAGAGAGACAGAGAGACAGAGCATGAGCAGGGCCGGGGAAAGAAGAGAGGGAGACACAGAATCCAGCTGTCAGCACAGTGCCTGGTGCAAGGCTCACAAACTGAGATCATGGCCTGGACACTTAGCTGACTGAGCTGCCCAGGTGCCCCTGTCCTTCAGAATTTTTAGTATTTGCTCTTGGTTTTGTTATGATTTAGAAGTTGTCCATCCTATTTTTTTTTTTTTATGTTTTATTTATTTCTAGGAGAGAGAGAGCGTGAGCAGGGGAGGGTCAGAAAGAGAGGGGGTCACAGACCGAAAGAGGCTCCAGGCTCTGAGCTGGCAGTCAGCACAGAGCCCGACGCAGGGCTCGAACCCACGAACCACGAGATCATGACCTAAGCGAAAGTCGGACGCTTAACCAACTAAGCCACCCAGGCGCCCCTGTCCATCCTATTTTAATTCTACTAGAGATTACTTTCAACAATTTGATTATTTCCAAATTCCCTCTCCCAACCAAAAGGTCCATTACATCCCTTATTTAAACTTCCAATACTTTATAACAATTATATGTTTCAAATCCTCTATTTGAGTAAATTCAGCAAAAGATAAAGGGTTATACTAGAGACTCTCAATATAACTGCACCTTTTTTGATAATAATGTTAATATTTAGACTTAACCTTTTTATGGATATCCTTATTCATATCCTAACTCATAAATACTACAATCTTTACAAATAATTTTATTTAAACTTTTCAATGATAATACATTCACATGAATCAAAATTCAAAAGTCTCTACAACAAAAAACTTTTTTCTTTCATTTTCTCAAGCCACCCATTCCCTCCTGGAAGCAACCAATGTTGTCAATATACAGTTACAAAACAAACCCCACAAAATCTAGATACTGAATCATGCTTGCATTCTTCCCTAACACAAACCCACTAAGACCAGACTATTGTTCTTTTATGCTGTTGGAATTTTTGCTAAATTTTTTTCAAAAAAATGTTTTGTTTTGTTTTTTTAATTTTTCCAATGTTTTATTTGTTTCTAGGAGAGAGAGAGAGACAGCGTGAGCAGGGGAGGGTCAGAGAGAGGGGGAGTCACAGACTGAAACAGGCTCCAGGCTTCTGAGCTGGCCGTCAGCACAGAGCCCGACGCGGGGCTCGAACCCACGAACCGCGAGATCATGACCCAAGCGAAAGTCGGACGCTTAACCGACTAAGCCACCCAGGCGCCCCTCAAAAAAATGTTTTTAATAGACACGTATAGTAAGAGTATATTTGCTTCTTAAAAATAATCACCAGTCTTCTAAAGATCCAAACGAAGTTGCTTGTAAAATCAATCTCTAGACATGGTTTGACATAACTCTTGTGCAACCTTCTCAAACATGCTGCTTTTCATAACTCTTGTACACTTAAAATTACTGACTGCCCCAAAGAGCTCTAGCTTATATGAGTTACAGCTACTGATATTTACCATGATAGAAATTAAAACAAAATTGGTAATACTTGTTTATCATTTCATTTAAAAATAACACAATAGTACTTTTCAGTTTCTGTATCCACATGTAAGAAGCTTGGAAGCTGCCACTCTGTCCTAATAATAAATAAAAAGCTGAACAGACTGAGAAATCAACAACTCTCCCAGGAACCCTAGGAGAGGAGAGGACACAGGGCAAACCACTTCCCTCAAGACCGGAGAGGCCGAGAGAGGAGGAGAGACAATGGCAAGTTACTGGGGCACAGACTCCCAAACAGAAACCTCCGTAGGAACCCGGGCCAGGGGAGGGGAATCTCAACTGTAGCTGGTCAGTTTCTGGAGGCTGAGTATGAACGACTCTGAAACCCAGTCATGGGGCCTCCCAACAGTTTGGTGAGGTTTACCTCCAGTGGTCTGACCAGATTCCCTCAGTAAATGTCTACCACAACTCACACAAGAATAGACAACCTGAATAGGCCTCTATTTATTAAAATATTGGAATTAGTAATTAATAACCTTCCAAAACAGAAAACATCAGGCCCAGATGGGTTCCCTGGTGAATTCTACTGAACCCGTAAGGAAGAAGTTATACCAATTCTCTACGATCTCTTTCAGGAGACTGCAACAGAAGGAGTATTTCTAACTCACTCTATGAGGCCAGCATGACTCTAACAGTAAAAGCAGGCACAGACGATCTAAGAAAACTGCAAACCAGTATCTCTTATGCATGTAGGTACAAAAATTCTCAACAAAATATTAACAAGTCAAATACAAAAAAGCATTAAAAGAACTATAGACTACCACCAAGTAAGATTTATACCACATATCCAAGTCTGGCTCAACATTAAAAAAAAAAATCAATTACTGTAATCCATCACATCAACAGACTTAAAACAACAACAACAACAACAACAACAACAACACAGGATTATACCAACAGATGCAGAAGAAGCATTTGGCAAAATCCAATACCCTTTCATGATAAAAACTTGCAGTAAACTAGGAATATTGGGAATTTTCTCAACTTGATAAAGAATACCTGTAAAAACCCCACAGGGGCGTCTGGATGGCTCAGTAGGTTGAGCATCTGACTCTCAATTTTGGCTTGGGTCATGATCCCAGGGTCATGGAATCAAGCCCGACATTAGGCTCCATGCTAAGAGTGGAGGTTGCTTCACTCTCTCTCTCCCCCAGTTGCACTATTTCTCTAAAAATATGTAAATAAATTAAAATTTTCTTAATGAAAGAAAAAGATTCTCTCCCTCTGCTCTTCCCGCTTCCACGTGCATGCACACGCACTCTATCAAAAACAAAACAAAAACAAACCCACAGCTAAAATACTGAAAAGTAAGAAATTTGACGTTTTCCCACTAAGATTAGGTAGAAGGCAAGGATGTCTCCTCTCACCATTCTTTTTAACATCACATTAGAAGTCCTAGCTAATGCAGTAAGAAAGAAAATAAAACATACAGAATTGGAAAGAAAGAAATAAAACTGTCTTTGTTCACAGGATTGTCTGTACATGAAAGAATAAACAAAAAAATTCCTGAAACCAATAAGCAATTATTATAGCTAGGTTGCAGGATACAGGTTAATACAGAAAAGTTCATCACTTTCCTATGTACCAACAATATATAACCGGTATTTAAAATTAAAAACACAAACATTTTCATTAGCACTCCTCAAAATGAAACACTTAGCAATAGATCTAATCAAATACATACAAGATCTACATGAGAAAATAAATAAAAAAGAACTAAATAAATGGAAATATTTTATGCTCATAGATAGGAAGATTCAATATTGTTAAGATGTCAGTTCTTCTCAACTTGATCCATAGTTTCAATGCGATCCCAATCAAAATCCCAGGGAGTTATTTTTCTGGATGTCAATAAATTGATTCTAAAGTTTATACAGAGAGGCAAAAGACCAAGACTAGACAACTCGTTATTGAAGGAGAACAAGCTGGAAGACTGACACTACCCAACTTCCAGACTTATAAAGCTACAAAAATCAAGACAGTGTGGTACTAGCAAATAGATTAGTAGAACACACTAGAAAGCCCAGAAATAAGCCCACAATAAAGCCAACTGATCTCTGACAAAGGAGTAAAAGCAACACAACAGAGCAGAGGTCTCTTCAGCAAATGATACTGGAACAACTGGGCAACCATATGCAAAAAAAAGAAAAAAGAAAAAAATGAATATAACACAGACCTTACACCAGTCACAAAAATTAATTCAAATGGATCATAGACTTAAATATAAAATACAAAACTATAAAACTCCTAGAAGACAACACAGAAGAAAATGTGTGGACAATCTTAGGTATGGAAATGCCTTTTTAGAAACAACACTTAAAGACATGCATGATCCACGAAAGAAATTGATTAGATGGATTTGATTAACATTAAAAACTTCTGCTCTGCAAAAGACAACGTCAAGAGAATAAGACAAGCCACATAATGGGAGAAAATACTTGCAAAAGACATATCTGATAAGGGACTATTATCCATAGTATACAAAAACCTCTTAAAATTCTACAAGAAAACAAACAACTTGATTAAAAACTGGGCCAAAACCCTTAATAGACACCTCATCAAAGAAGATACGGATGGCAAATAAGCCTATGAGAAGATGATCCACAGTAAATTTCAAGTTAAAACAAGATACCATTACATAGTTATTTGAAAGGCTAAAATTCAGAATACAACACCAAATATTGATGTGAATGTGGAGCAACAGATTCCCACTCATTACTGGAGGAAAATACTAAGTGGTACGGCCACTCTGGAAGACAGTTTGACAGTTTCTAACAAAACTAAATATACTTTTTGCCATATAATCTAGCAATCACACTCCTTGGTATTTATCCAAAGGAGTAAAAACTTATATCCACACAAACATCTGCATATGGATGTCTGTAGCAGCTTTATTAATAAACGCCCAAACCTGGAAGCAACCAAGATGTCCTTCAGTAGGTAAGGGATAAACTGTGGTACATCTAGACAATTGAATAGTATTTAGTGCTAAAAAGAAAGAAGCCATCAAATCACGAAAAGGTAAGGAGTAACCTAAAATGCATATTATTCATGTGAAAAAAGCCAATCTGAAAAGTACAATCTGTATTTATTACACCTATTTTCCTATTCTCTTAAATTCATTTACTCATCTACAGTATGATTCTAACTATATGACATTCTGGAAAAGGCAAAGCAATGGATAAAGTACAAAGATCATTAGTTGCTAACGGCTGGGAAAGGAGGGATGAATAGGTGGAACACAAAGGATTTTTAGGACAATAACAACTGTCTGTATACTGTTAACAATGGATACATGTCATTACATGTTTGTTCAAACCCACAGAATGTATAGTGAGTACACTCACAGAAAGAGTGAACTTTCAGGTAAATGATGGACTCTGGGTGATGACGATGTGTCAATATAGATTCATCAGTTCTAACCAATATATCACACTGGGTGCTGGATGTTGATGGCAGAGGAGGCCATGCATTTGTGGGATGGAGGTATGTGGTAAATTTCTTTACTTCCTCTCTATTTTGCTCTTAACCTACAACTGTTCTAAAAAAATAAAGTCTTTTAAATATAATAAACCCCTATTAACATAACATTTTTATTTTAAAAAGGTATTTTCCTAAACAAAAACTTCATCAGAACTATTCCTTTTTTTTTTTTTTTTCATTTTAGAGAGAAAGAGAGAGAGAGAAAGAGCAAGCAGGGGAGAGAGGCAGAGGGAGAGAGAGAATCTCAAGCAGGCTCCATGCTGAGCATGGCGCTTGATCTCACGATGCTGGGATCACAATCTTAGCAGAAATCAAGTCAGTCAGATGCTCAACTGACTAAGCCACCTGGCACCCCAAATCAAAATTATTCTTAAGCAGTCTATTTTTACTCTTAATTTCCCTTGAATCTGTAAGGATTCCTCCCTCCCCTTAGTTTTTAAGTATGCAATGCAGCTTAATATAATCCCTTGATTAAATTAGCGAGCAGTTTATCAATTTTGTTTAAAGTACTAGTTATTATTTATTTTTATTTTAGTTTTTTAACTCATTGACTTCTGTTTTTTATCTTTACTAATTACTATCTTCATCTTTCCTTAGGTGTACTTTGTTATTCTTCTTCTAACTTCTTGAACTCGACTATTTAATTCACTTACTTCATTCTTTCCTATTTATTCATGTAAATATTTTTAATGCTAAGAATTTTCCCATAAGCACTGCTATAACTGAACTTCAACAATTTTTATGTGTAATCTTTAATTATCACTTTTAATAGTCTGCAAAATCAGATTTTACTTCCTCGTTGACTCAAGTATTGATTTTAGAACTTGCAAGAATTTCCACGTGGCCAGGTCTTATTTCCCAGCCTCATTATTAAGTTCTGTGTTTAGTGATGCTACTTCCCTCGACAGCTGCCTCTCTCTCTTTCCTTTTCTTTGCAGTGAAAATCTCTAGAGGACTTGACTTGTCCGAGCTTGCTACATCTATCTTCCTGTTCTTTTAAACTCATTTAATTATCAGGTTTCCCCTCCCACCACCTCCACTTTACTAAATCAACTCTTATTCCTCATCTTATTTGACTTATCAGTATAATTTGGAAAAGTAAATACACCCAAATTTGATTTTATCATTATGATGGGAATGAGGGGTCCAGATTCATTTTTCCCCCATATAAGTAGCCAATTGATTCAGCATCATTTATTTTAAAAAAATTTTTAAGTATTTAGTTTGAGAGGGAGAGAAAGAGAAAGAGTACGCACAAGGAAAGAAGGGGCAGAGAGAGAAAGGGAGAGAGAATCCCAGAGCCCAATCTCACCAACTGCAGGACCATTTACTGAAAACATCACCTTTTCCCCTATATTTACCCCATGGGTCACCAAACCAGCCCAATATGTGTGCTTCTGTTTCTGAACTTTACAATGTCTCATTACCCTATTTGTCAGCCCTCGAACCAGTATCGCCCAACCTTAATTATAACTATAGTTTATGACACATCTTTAGAACTGCAAGGACTATAGAACTTCTGTAACACGGTTCTTATTTTTTCTTAAGATTTTATTCATTTCAAGTAACCTCTATACCCAATGCAGGGCTCAAACTCACAACCCTAGGATCAAGAGTCACATGCTCCACCCACTGAGCTAGCCAGGTGTCCCTGGGCTTTTTAAATCTTTCTGTAGGTTTTACACTCTGCGTCAATTCTACCAAACGGGAAAAAACCCGCTGGGATCTTTATTGTGATTTCACTAAATCTATGGGTCAATTCATGAAAAACTTAACATCTTTAAAATATTGAATCTTCCAGTCCATGAACAATAATATATACTTCTGTTTATTTAGGTCTTCTTTTCCTCTATGACATCTTATAGTTTCCTATGCAAAGCCATATACATCTCTTGCTAGACTGATCACTACATATTTGACCTTTCGTTGATGTAAATACATACTGTTATTTCAATTTTTGTCAATGCTGCTTTATAGAAATACAACTACATATTGACTTTGGACCTTTCAAACTTGCAAGCTCACTTATTACTCCTAATAGTTTTCTAAGTACACAATCATGATCCATAAATAGTGACACTTTATACTTCCTTCCTAATCCTTATATTTTTTATTTCTTTTTCTTAAATTACAGTACTAACTAGAAACTCCAAAATAATATTGAATAGAAAAGGTGATAAATGACATTCTTTACACTGGTCTTTCTGTGACTTTTCTCCTTTATTCTACTAATAATATGGAGGTTCGTGAGTTCAAGCCTCACATCAGGCTCTGTGCTGACAGCTCAGCGCCTGGAGCCTGCTTTGGATTCTGTGTCTCCCTCTCTCTGCCCCTCCCCCGCTCATGTTCTGTTTCTCTTTCTTAATAATAAATAAAACATTAAAAAAAAATTTTTTAATATGGAGAATTACAATGTCTGGTTTTTTAATGTTAAGCCAATCTCATATTTCTGAGAAAATAAAAATTGGGCCAAAATATATTTTTTCTTAAAAACTGCATATTTGATAGTATGTTATATTCAGGATGTTTCATCTATATTCGTGAGTGACACTGGCTTTCATTTTCTATTCTTGTCGTATTCCTGCCGCTTTTTAGTAGCAAGATTATGCTGCCCTTGCGTAAGCTGTGAAGTGTGTCCTTTTTCTCTTATTCTCTAGAAGAGTTTGTGAGTGACATTTTAGTTTGACAGTTACTTATTTTTTTTCATCACTTTGAAGTTATCTTTCCTTTGTCTTCTAGCTTCTTAGTTTCTGTTGAAAATGAAACAGAATCTGTTTCTGGCAATCTCAGAGCTGTTCTTTTGAAGGTAATAATTTTCTTTCTCTCTCACTACTTTTACTTATTTGATTTACTTTTCCATTTTGCATGTCTTTTTTTTTTTTTCTTTTTTTAAGTAGGTTCCATGCCCAGTGTGGGGCTTTAACTCATCATCCTGAGATCAATAGTTACATGCTCTACTGACTGAGCCAGACAGGGCCCCTTTTCGTTTCCATTTTTGAAAAGAGTTTATTCTCAGGTTTAAAATGCTAGAGAGAGACAGAGACAGAGACAGAGATATGTGTGTTTCTATTTAAATTTGTTGGTTAGCACACAGTGTAATATTAGTTTCAGGTGTATGATATAGCGATTCAACACTTCCCACTACACTCAGTGCTCATCACAACAAGTGCCCTTCTTAATCCTCATCACCTATTTATTTCACTTATACTCACACCCACCCACCCCCTGGTAACCATCAGTTTGTTCTCTATAGTTAAGAGTCTGTTTTTTAGTTTGCCTTTCTCCCTCTCTTTTCACTCCCCTATTGGTCATTTGTTTTTGTTCACATATAAGTGAAATAATTTCTCTTTGATTTTGGTTTTTAGTTATACTGAACTAATCCACTGTGGTTTTCTTAAGATTCATTAATGCTTCCTGAAGCTGTACATTAGCCTGTTGTATCAAGCTTTAGAGATTTTTCAGCCATTATCTTTTCAAAGACTACTTCTGCTATATTTCCCCATTCCTCTCCTGGGAACCTAATGACCTTTTTAATACATTTTGTGCCAGATTAAGGATAGAAGATTTAAAATTTTTTAACCTTACTCCCTTTGACAAGTGGGGTCTATGTCCACTGCATGAATCTGAGCAAGCTATGTGACACAGCTGATCAATCGAATATGAAAATGTCCCAGTGTCCATACCCGCAAGATCCAAGACCAGATTCCCATACCTCCATACGTCCTCTCTTGGAATGCTTGCCCTGGGTGAAGGCAGCTGCCATGGAAGAAGGCCAACTGCCCTGAGACTGCCATGTATGGCAAGAAATGCTGGCCAACCCCAGAAATTCCAGCCACCCTACCCTGGCACCACATAGAAGAATGCAGAAGTCATCTTAGATGTTCCAGCCCCAGGAGAGGACATGTGGAGAAAAAGCTTGCAAGACCCCGACTACGGACCCAGTGGAGCCATCCCAGCCATCTCTAGCTGTCTGAACTACCCCAGCTGAAAATCAAAACACGGTGGATCACAGACAAATCAAACCTGATAATGCTGACTAAATTCCTGAACCTCAGAATCAGGAACATAAAAAAAGCTGTTTTATGCTGGTAAGTTCTGGAGTCACTGGTTACTACTGGGAGACGTAATCCTCCACAGAGGACACTTCTGAGTGTTCATACACTCCTGCTGGCCGTGGCAAGAACACAAAGCCCTGACCAATTTGTACACGACCTTTTCTCTGGGTTGTGTTTGCAGCTAGCAACCTTGAAGAACAAATAACATCTTTTTCTGGGACAAAGTATTCCTGTAAAATGGGCATCTTCCCCAAGCTCATTACTCCTCAGATGTAATGCAAATTCACTGTGTGCACAGCATCCACATAAAATCCTCCAGGCGGCCGCTGTGGGCTACGGCGGGGCTAGAAGAGCTGATACAATATGATGCTCATGTTGCTCGTCGTGCCTTGAATAAGCAGCCCTTTGTCTCTGACCCAGGAGTCTTCTGTCTTCTGCCAGCACCCAGGAAGTTAACAGGCTAACTTATTTGTTAACTTATAAGGTAAAATTTTAGACTTTTCACAAATCTTGACAGATACAGAGCAATAGATAAGTAGAACACATTCCACGTCTTTTCTGTATTTTCTACCTTTTGCCTATTGTGTTTCATTCTGAATGATTTCCTTCTGACCTAATACTCCAGTACACTAATTCTCCCTGCATTTGGGTCTTTTTTGCTGTTAAAACTATCTTCAATGAGTTCTTATTTAAGGTATGTTATTTTTCACTCTTAAACTTCCATTTGATTCTTTTTTTCCACAATTTTCAGTCAGCTTCTGAAATTCTCATTCCTTTTTCTCCCATCAACATAATCAGTCATTCTGAAGCTCATGTGAAAGAATTCCACTATTAGCATTTCCTCTGGATGTTTCTATCATTTCCTCTTCATTTTTGATCATAGTCTTATCTCCTTTTGCCTTTTTATTTTTAATTTAGTGCTTGATATTGTATATGAAAAATTTAGAGAATTTGAGATTTATCTCAAAATGCTACCTTCCTCCAAAAAGGATTAACATTTACTTCAAGTGGATGGCTAGTGGTACTCAAGTCACAGATCACCTTCATCTAATCACAGATTGAACTCTTTCAAAGGCGAAATTTATTTCTCAATGATAGCACTCTGAGGTCCCATGGGAAGCATAGAGGGTTTACCAGGACTGATGCCCCAACCTCGGTGGGGTAGTAACCCCCGTTTTTGTTTTTCTAGCCTGAAGTGTCCATTAGAAGCTCTGCTCAGCTTCTCATCCACCTTACCCAGAATCAGCTGACGCTACTAAGAGGAAAAGCAGCCTAAAATGCCAGGTTCTTCTCTGCATTATTAGCATTCTGATGCACTCAAATACATGTCTTCCATACTTTGTCCAGGCTTTCTAATTTTTCAAACTGGAGTGTTAATCCAAGTAATTTACCCAATATTACCAAAAGTGGAACTCCTCCAAAACCAGATGTGTTTACTGTTTAACGGTTTTAGAAGTTCTGTTTTTCTGTTTTCTCCATTATGGGGCCTGACCCATACAACACTTGTTTTCAAAATATCCATTCTACCAAAAAACTTAAAAGGTGGAGGTGTATTTTCAAATAAATCAGGATGCACGTTGTTAGCTACAAAGATACCTTATAAAATGTCATTTGCACAAAAACATTTTATCTACGGTAGTGAAGACAATACGTTTAGAATAAAAAAACCTAAAAATACGTATTTATATATAATCTTATATATAAATGAAAGAAAAAAAATGTACCAAAGTCATTTCACATTTAAATTCAAAAAGAAAAACTATATCAGCTTTCATATTTTATACTTCCCAATTCTAATTGCCTCTAAGCATTTACTAACATTATCTAGAAATACAGTGTCATTTATCACGACCCAAAGTTTTGAAAACATTCCAAACATATTGTTTTTCTCTTGTATACTTTTCCCTTTGAAAAATTACATAATTTAATGAAAATGTGTAGTTTACTGAAAGCCTAAGAGAAATGCTGTATATGCCAACACTTACCATGAAAAATACGAAAATCAATATATGGATGAGAACCTCTTCTTTCTGATTCAAATCCTGCTCGACTCCTTACACGTACATCTCCTGGACAAAATCGAGAATAAAACAAAAGCTTAGAAGGCTGCCCCTTGGGAAGAAGCTCCCATATGCAACAAAGGTTTACGTGGTATACTCATAAGTAAGGACCTACTAGTGATATATATGGAATAAGTAGCTGAAAGCAGGTTTATTTGAAGTGGTTTACAAATTTTCAATATTTAGTTGTAAAGCTAGAGGAGTTTTTTAAATCTTCTCCTACAATAATATTAAGTACAACCTAAAACTTAAAGTTAGGAACATGACAAGTATATGACAATCCAACCTAACATCTAACTATTCACAAGGAGTTCAAAAAATCCTAACATGAAACTAAAAATCCAGAAAAATATTAAGTGTCTAGCGCCATACTATAGACTATAAGAGACGTGAAAGAAGATATATTACCTATTCTCAAGCACCTTATAATTTTATAAACGTACAGAAAAGTATAATGTTAAAGACTTTGCCATAAATGTTTAATTTGATCTATCTTTTCTCTTTTCTCATTGACAGCGGATATACCCAAGGCCTTTAGTTGGGTCTTATTATTCAGTATTATTTCTACGTGTAATCCATACAACTTTCAGACCTACTTATCCAAAGAGCAAAATAACCACTGCAATCGTGTACCGGACGCTCTGTGCCTTATATATATTTTACTTCTCTGTGCAGCTCTGATAGGTAGGAATCTTAGCCCCCATTTTATTGATGACAATACTGAGACTGTGAGAAGTTAAGTAGCCTGCTCATGCCACAAAGCTAGTGTAAAGGGTGAGTCAGGATTTAAAATGTGCTCCGTGGGCTCCAAAGGCAGCACTTTACCCACTATACTTCCACAGCCTCCAACTTTATAACCTTGAAGTATTCAGTCCCTTGAATTCTGCTTGCCTAGAAGGGCTTCCTGCTCACTTGTTTCTCTAAAATAAAGCCATCATTTCCTACAAGGCTCATGTCATCTGAGTCCGTCCCACGAGGGTAAATCATCTCTCTCATGTGGGGACCCCTTCACCCTGCAACAAGCCAAGTGCTTACTGAGCGCCCTCTACAGGTCAGGCACTGCAAATACGCCAGTGAGCAAAGCCCACTGAGTCCCGGTCTCCATGAAACTTATCCTCTTAAGGGGACCAATAATACAACAAGTGATAATCTCATTCTCTGGGGCGCCTGAGTGGCTTAGTCGGTTAAGCGTCCGACTTTTGCTTAGGTCATGATCTCGCGGTTCGTGGGTTCGAGCCCCGCGTCGGGCTCTGTGCTGACTGCCAGCTCAGAGCCTGGAGCCTGTTTCAGAGTCTGTGACTCCTCTCTCTGACCCTCCCCTGCTCACGCTGTCTCTCTCTCTCTCTCTCTCTCCTAGAAATAAATAAAATATTAAAAAAAAAAATAATCTCATTCTATGGAAGATGATAATAACCAATCTGAAGAAAACTAAAGCAAGGAAAGAGGAACAGGGAGGAGAAGCAGCAGAGGCTGAACTGACTAGTGTGGTCAGAGAAGACCTCACTGGAAAGGCGGGATCTGAGCAGAGGCCTGAAGGAAGCTGGGCGGTGAGGCACACGGCTATCTGAAGGAAGAGGTTTCCAGGCACAAGAAAGAATGAATAAAACACCCTGAGATGGAGTATGTTCAAAGTCAAGCAAAGAGGCCAGCATGACCGCAGTGAGGGGAGTGAGAAGTGAGGTCAGAGAGGCAGCAGGCCTGGATCACGTGGGACCTTTGTGCGCCATCATAATAGCTCTGGCTACTCGTCTACGATAGAAAACCATCAGAAGATTCTGAAGGGAGTCTGAAGGGAGGAGTGAGCCTGATTTAACTTCTATCTCAGAACGTTCACTGTTGCCACACAGACTGTAACTGAGCGGAGGCACATAGGTAGAGGCAGGGAGGCTGGGTGAGGAGTGAACGTAAGAAACGACGCCATAGCTACGCCTTGGTGGGAGGTGGACATCAAGAGATACCGTTCAAAGGAAACCAAGTGTCAGATGTGCAGGATAAGTTCTGGAGATCTAAGGTACTACAGTGCAACTATAATTAACAATAAAAAAAAAACTATGGCTTAGATCGGGATGGTAACAGCGTTGGTCTGTGAAATTCCAGATATATTTTGAAGGTATTAGCCAAGAGGATTTGCTGATAAAGTAGACATGGAATAGGTAAGAAATAAGAGTCAAAAAGGATTTGAAGGTTTCTGATGTGACAGCTAGAAGAATAGAGTTACATGTTCTGAGATGGCCAAAGACTGAAAAATGAACACACTTGGGCACCACAAATGTTTTGTTTAATAGACATAGTAAATGTGATGTACCCATAATACACTCACATGGAGATGTTCTAGAGAGTTTAAAAAAAATCTGAGTCTAAAGGTCTGTTTTCAGGACAGCAGAATCCTGAACATGTCTGCAGAGAGAGATGGAGCCACACACTCGTGAGGAAAAAATATGCACCGAAGAAGAACGGAGCGGAGGCAGGCGTACGGGGTAAAGAAGAGGAGGAAGGAAGACGGGCAAACAAGGGGCACTGGCGAGCACTCGGGCTTCAGCAGAGGAAAAAGAATTAGTGAAAAAGGCAAAAGCAAACAAACGAATCAGAAAAAGGTGAAGAACATGAATGGCTCAATATCTTAGAAGTTGAGGGAAGAATTCTGAGCATGCGGAAAGGAGTCACAGAAGACTCCTTTAAGAAAAGAGAAGTAATTCTGTCTACTAAAATCTTAAGTTTGTTTATTTATTTTGAAAGAGAGAGAGAGAGAGAGAGCACGAGCAGGGGAGGGTCAGAGAGGAGAGACAGAATCCCAGGTAGGCTCTGCACTGATGTTGCAAATGATGATGCAGGGCTTGAACTCATGAACTGTGAGATCATGACCTGAGATCAAGAGTTGGACCCTCAACTGACTACACCACCCAGGTGCCCCTGGAATCTTAATAGTACATTTTTAATAGTTTGAATTAAAGTACAAGGGATCGACAAGGGTGTGGATGAGGAAAGAATTCTGGGAAAGAGAGGGAGAAAAAGAAAATTATACATGTTTAATCTAAATTCACTTTACCTTAGGAACTTGAGGAAAACATTAAAATTTAGGAACAGAGACTGGACGAAGACAAATGGTCTTCCTTGCCAGCCAGGTGAGAACAAAATGCATGCAGTGACAGCACTCTGTGATCAGGTGTTTCATGGCCTCCTCTTTGGCCATGTTAGCATGGACATCTCTTCAGTATTTGGCAACTCTACAAACCTAAAATGCTTTTTATGAAGGATGCTCAGAATTCAAATTTTTTCCCAATGTTTATTTTGAGAGAAGGTGAGAACAGGCATGTTGGAGAAAGGCAGAGAGAGAGAAAGACAGAGAATCCCAAGCAGGCTCAGTGCTCTCAGCACCAAGTCCCACACGGGGCTCAAATTCATGAACTGTGGGGTCATGGCCTGAGCCAAAATCGAGTTGGAAGCTTAGCTGACTAAGCCACCCGCACACCCCTAGAATTCAATTTAAAAATTTGTACTAAAAATAGAGTCTCAGTTATTAAGGCAGAGATCTCTCTGACTCTAAAATACCTCTTTATTCGTATCACATTCAATACTGGTTTTGAACTCTTAAACTTCAAAATAATAGATTACTTCTATCGTAAACAGTAATGAAAAGCAACCAAATGAAAGCTATCTCAGTCAACACCGGACGATAACAAAATAACTGATATTGGTACAAAATAAGTAATGCTTACCTAGCATACGAATGTACAATGCAGTCTGATCAGAACTGTCATAGGAAATCGCTCCACGCCTCTAGAAAAAAAAAAAAACAAGTTTTAACGCATGACAAGTAATGCGATAGGAAATTCAACAAACATTATTATTTGTACAGCAGTGTCCAAAAGAAGCTGGATATACAAAATGAAATAAGGCATCTGCTCTTAAAACCTCTAGCTGTGAGGAAGACAATTACAATATGATTAAGCAATACCGCAGAAGTGGGTACACAGGAAGAAGCACGCATCAGGTAAAACGTTAGTGTCAGACAAGCCCACTGGGAGAGAGACCTTCTGCAGAGCAAGAGAGAAGTGAAGAGGAGACGTGGTCCAAGTATGTACCATGCCCTGAATTTACACACGCACGAATGAATAAGCAAACAAGAACCGTCACCTGAAGAAACCTGTCAGCTAGAAATAAATGAGACAAAAATGAAAACCCAAATGGTTTTTCAGAGGCTAGCAAGAAATCAGAGAAGTTTCTACCCGATTTTTCAGATGTTTATTAATTTATCCTGGGGGGCGTGGGGAGGCGTGGGAGGGAGAGAGAACCCTCCGCAGGCTTCACGCGCCAGCACGGAGCTCGACGCAGGACTCGGTCTCCCACACTGGGAGGTCAACACCCGAGCTCAAACCAGGACTCAGCAGGCACTAAAGGCCTGAGCCACCCAGGTGCCCTGAGAATTTTGAGCAGGTAACTAGTTTACCAAGGAGATGTGAGAAGACACCGACTCCGAAAACCATAAATGGAAACAAAATACGAAAAACATTTAAATATGTTTTAAAAAGTACACGGTTCCGGCAACGTGTCTTACGTTACCCAAAATGCCCAACTAAGAACCCCCTGGATATCCAGTAACTAACGGACGGCCTAGGAGAAGGCGGTATGTCTACACCACGGAGCGTCGGTCAGTCAGAGGGACGAGGCGGCGGCCCACGCCTGACAACGGCGTGCTGACTGGGAGGCCGGCTGGACAGCGCGCGGCCGGGGGCGCCCCCCGCCCCCCGGGCCCGCAGGGGCGCGAGGCCGGGGGACGCAGGGACCGCTCGGGGCCTCTCTCCGCGGGGACAAAACGCCCTCCCGTGCGGGCGCCGCGGGAGCGCCTGCGGACGCCCGCGGGACGCCCGCGCAGCCCGCGCGGACGGCACACCAGCAGGCTGCGGGCGCCCGCTCACGCCGGCGTCGCTCTCAAGAACACGCATGTTTTAAAGACTTAAAAAAATAGCAAATGTTACAAATTTAAAACATATATATTAAAACAAAATAAACGTTAAGGGCCGAAATTCGCTCGGCAAGTTCTGCCCACTCTGCCGTCCCCCCGTTCCCCCCCGTGGCTCAGGCGCCGACCCCCCCCCCGTCCTGACGCGTCTCCCGGCCCCGCCCCCGTCAGAGAAGCGGGAGGAGCGGACAGCGCGGCCCCGGCTCGGGTCCGCCGCCGGCTCTGCGCAGCTCCGAACGCAGACAGGCCGCAAGCTCCCGCTTCCAAAGGCCTGCGACCCGCCCGCCGCGGCCCCCGTGCCCCGGCCCCTCACCACCGCCAACCCGGCCACACTGGCCTCCCTGCGGTCCCCTAACTGCGCCGCAGACAGATGCACGCGCTGTCCTTTCCCTCCTCCTGGGTCACTGCGTCAGCCTGCCCCTCTCTCAGGTCCGGACGGAACGCCATCTCTCCAGAGCCGTCCAAGTCCACCAGCGGGAGGTCACCTGGGGGCCCCTCCCACGGCCCCGCTCTCCTGCCCCGTGCGTGGAGGTCACCTGGGGGCCCTCCCACGGCCCCGCCCTCCTGCCCCGTGCGTGGAGGTCACCTGGGGGCCCCTGCCACGGCCCCGCCCTCCTGCCCCGTGCGTGGAGGTCACCTGGGCCCCCTCCCACTCCCCGCCTCCTGCCCCGTGCGTGGAGGTCACCTGGGGGCCCCTCCCACCGACCCCGCCCTCCTGCCCGTGCGTGGAGGTCACCTGGGGCCCCTCCCACGGCCCCGCCCTCCTGCCCCGTGCGTGGGAGGTGCCTGGGGCTCCCCCCTCCCACGGCCCCGCCTCCTGCCCCGTGCGTGGAGGTCACCTGGGGGGGGCCCCCTCCCACGGCCCCGCCCTCCTGCCCCGTGCGTGAGGTCACCTGGGGCCTCCCACGGCCCCGCCTCCTGCCCCGTGCGTGGAGGTCACCTGGGGGCCTCCCACGGCCGCCCTCCTGCCCCGTGCGTGGAGGTCACCTGGGGGCCCCCTCCCACGGCCCCGCCCTCCTGCCCCGTGCGTGGAGGTCACCTCGCCCCTCCCACGGGCCTCCTGCCCCGTGCGTGGAGGCCTGGGCCCTCCCGGCCCGCCCTCCTGCCACCGCCCTCCTGCGTGCAGGTGGCCTCCCCGCCCCGTGCGTGGGTCACCTGGGCCCCACCTCCCAGCCCACGCCTCCTGCCCCGTGCGTGAGGTCACCTGGGGGCCCCCTCCACGGCCCCGCCCTCCTGCCCCGTGCGTGGCTGCGAGTTAGCTCACGTGGAAATTCCAAGCCCCCGCGGCAGCAACTGTGATTTTCCATGGTCCCCGTCCCTAAAACAGTAGCTTTTAGAAGATTCTAAATAAACTAGTGGATGATTTATTAAGTTGATGAATAAACTCGTGAATAACGGAACTGATATAAAGACAGATGTGAAAATCTAGAAGATAAAACTGATCAAACTACCTACCGGAAAGGCCTTTCTAACTTTTCTTTTTTTTTTTACATTTGTTTATTTTTGAGACAGACCGTGAGCGGGGGAGGGGCAGAGAGAACCACGGGGTCGAGCAGCTCAGGCTCCAAGCAAGCGTTCAGCGCAGAGCCTGGACGGGGCTCGAGCCCACCAACCGTGAGGTCATGACCCGAAGTTGGAGGCTCAACCGACTGAGCCACCCAGGCGCCCCCCTTTCCAACTTTCCTACAAAACATGTTGAGAAGTCATGCAAGAGGGATCAAAACGAGTTCAACAGACCTGACAAACCGCAAATTTCCTCTATCTAAAAATGAAAGGAATAAAAAATGCCTTACAAATCAATTAGAAAGTGTTGAATACGAGTGTGGGAAAAGGAGGACATAAACATATCATTCACAGGAAAAGAAATGATAAGTCCATAAACACAAAATGCTCAACTTCAGTAACAAAAGAAATAAACATTAAAGCAATGAGGTATTTCTACATATCACATTAATGATTTCTTCCCTCACAAAATTCTGGCATGAGATTTACAATCCCTAAACATACATCTAGAGATCTCAAGGAAAAATCATCTTTTTACCACTATCACTATAAAGAAATTTATTTAAAGCCCTTACTTGGATTTAGTTTGCAAAATAATTTCCCAAATCATTGTTATTATCTCCTTATAATGCTTATCATGTAAGAGAAAAATGTCAATTAAACTCTTAACACGATGTCACGTATCCTTACAAACACAAAAAACAGTTTATGAAATGTAAAAGGAATGAAAGTTTCAAACAAATATAAATTTCTAATTTCCAACATTGATGGTCTGGAGGGAACATGAGGGACAGAGGGAGGAGGAGGAAGACTTTTCAATGTTTACCTGCTTTTTTCTGAGAGACAGAGACAGCTGAGTAGGGGAGGGGCAGAGAGAGAGGGAGACCCAGAGTCCCCAGCAGGCTCTGCACTGACCGTATGGAGCCCAACACAGGGCTCGAACCCACAAAACCATGAGTTCATGACCTGAGCCAAAACCAAGAGGTGGATGCTTAACCAACTGAGCCACCTAGACTCCTCTACCTGCTGAATTCTGTAGCATGTGTAGTAAGTATATATTCACAAAATAAATCAAATTAAAATTTAAAAGTAAAATAAAAATCTACTACAAAGGAGCTATAAAGAAAAGTTTGATCTAAAATCCCAAGGGACTAAATCATACAAAAACCACTCCTAGCAAGCAGCATCATGCTTAAAGTGTTTTCTACCAACAGAATATCTACCCAAAGGAAGCCTCCTGCAGTGTGAACTAAAACAGTTTCAGGGTGAAACTATTTATTCTGAGCATACAGCCACTGTAGTCACCTGGTATGAAAGGGCAGCTCTCATATTTGCTGTCAATCCTCCCCCAAGACAGTTAGCTTATTAGATTACAGGCCTCCAGGGGCGCCTGGGGGGCTTAGTCGGTTAAGCGTCCAACTTCGGCTCAGGTCGTGATCTCGCAGTTCGTGGGTTCGAGCCCCGCATCTGACTCTGTGCTGACAGCTCAGCATATGCTGCATCTCCCTCTCTCTCTGAGCCTCCCCTGTCTCTCTCTCTCTCTCTGTCTCTCTCAGAAATAAAACATTTTAAAAATTAAAAAAAAAAAATTACAGGCCTCCCCTGAACACCACCGAATTAGAGGAAAACCGAGTAGACTAGAGAGCAGACATGTGGACATAAATGTTTCCATCAGCCAAGATGTATTAATGGAACTACAGATGTCACTATGGAACGCTTGTCATGGCCATTACCTATCAACCTGCTAGTGTCCAGTAACAACTTGGATAAATGGCTTGTTAAACGAATTGTAACTTGTTATCTCCAACAGCCCTCTTTAGGAAAGTGGGTGGCCTTATTTTTTTTTTAATGTAGGATGACTATTTATTAAAACAGCCACTAATCAACAACATAAAATCTCATTATTAAGGACCGAGAAAGACTAATATCAGTTCTCTGTTAAATAAAATAGTATGTCAAAAACTAGTTAGTTAACAGAATCTATATCTATGGCGTACTAAGTTTCTGTGAAGGTAATCCCTTTAGACTTATTTATAGAGGCATTAATTTAGATACAAGAGTGATAGCGCCTATATTAATCAGAACAAAAACCTGGCAAAAGAGAATTCTAAATATATTAACAAATTACTTGAAGTACGAATTATTCAAATTATTCTATTGATTACTAATTTAAGTTTTATCCAAAAATAGTTTAAATGCTATATTAAGCCACACATAACTCTTATAAAATAAATCCAAATAAGATGATTTTAAAGAATGGACCTTAAAATATATCTCTCTGAACCCTTCAACAAATGAATTATCCCTGAAAATATATTTATCTCCTCACAGACCAAGATTAAAAATACTGTTAAATTCTCTCACTAAGCAACTGAGGCAGAATAATCTAAAATACACAGCAAATTATGAGCTGGAACAACAAAAATTTGACTTGAATGTTAGAATTAGTTATTTTAAATCACAGTTATGTGTGCTTTATACACCAACACTGCAGCACAGATGTAACACCTATTTTTTTTTTCAATTTTTTAAATGTTTTATTTAGTCCTAGGAGGGGGAGAGAGAGAGAGAGAGAGACAGCGTGAGCAGGGGAGGGTCAGAGAGGGAGTCACAGACTGAAACAGGCTCCAGGCTCCGAGCTGGCAGTCAGCACAGAGCCCGACGCGGGGCTCGAACCCACGAACTGCGAGATCATGACCCGAGCGACAGTCGGACGCTTAACCGACTAAGCCACCCGGGCGCTCCATACCTATTTTTTAAAGATTACCATTTTAAAGTCATACGCTAGTAAAATTCTTTTTAATAAAAATAGCGAAACAAATTTAATCCAGATCCTGTGTCGCTGACAAGCTAAGCACTCTGAGCTATCAGCCACATTTCCACCTCGGTCGCCAGTGAACGGAAATAGCCGAGAAGCTTCTGTTCTAATTCAGCCGTCCTGGAAAGCAAGCTGGCACAGGGCGAAGCGCGGGCGGGGCTGAGCTGATGGGAGTCGGACAGCCGCGGCACAAACACGCTAAACCGCAAGGTCCCAAGGGCCCGTGCCGTGCTCGCAGGACTCGGGTCCCCGGGCACACACCCGCTCGTCTGCCGTCAGGAAGGCTCACTCTTCCACAAAACGTCTGACTGGCAAAGTGAATGGCCAAAGGTGTAAACATTGTTCCAATATTAGTTAAAACGTAACTTTTGAGAACAGTCCTTTTACAAAACTGAGCAAAGATATTTTAGGTGTCAGGTTTTTATCTTCAAGTTTCCCACTGCACTGTGCAAACCTATGTCTATTTCCCTTACGAGGGAAAAGTGATGATATACTAACGAGCGCTGGCTCGACTCCTGCTCTGGGGGAGAAAACGTGACAGGTGCTTTCATACAAAATCTCACTTAACCCGAAAACACCTTCACAAGGAAGGTTCTGTTGGTTCTGTTTTGCGGATTTGTAAACCGATGGTCAAAAGGCTTAACCAGCAGTAGCAAGTTTTTTGGTAACATTACCAAACGGCAGCCAGGCGACAAAAGACGGAAGCTCAGCCAAAGTTTTAAAAGCAGCTTTTGCTCTGATGCAGTCAAATGAGCTTTTTAAGGGCATATTCATCTCGCACATGCTAGAAAAACATGCTGGTGTTTGAGGGTCTGTCTGCTTTGACCCACTGAATAGTAAGCATCCTTCCCATTCTTCTGGCCGTCCAAGCCCCGCCGCCTGGCCCGTGTGGGACCCCCGGCTGGGGGACAGCAGAGGCGATGCGGCAGCGGAGGGGCGAGCCTGGGGGGGGACGGACGGCTCGCCTGCGGGCGAGCCTGGGGGAGCGGACAGCGGCTGCTGGCCGGCCCGCGGACGGCGGCTCGCCACGCGAGGCCCGGGCGACGCCGGCCGAACGGACGCAGCGGCTGTGGCTGACGGACGGCGGAGCGAGCCGAGAGCGGATTTAGACCGAGCGGCTCGCAGGCGAGACGGAGGGACGGAGCGGCTCGCACGCGGGCGAGCCTGGGGGACGGAGGCGCTCGCAAGCGGACCCTGGGGACGGACGAGCGGCTCGCACGACGCGGACGAGGCCTGGGGGGGGGGGAAGGACCGAGCGGCTCGCACGACGCTCGCCCCGGGCACGTCTGCGCCCGAACCCCAGCCGAGTGCCCTGACGGCACTTTCCAGAAACGTTTAACAAGATAGAAAACGTCCTCCCTTCTTTCACGGGCACTTAAAAATATTAATGCGTTTTATTCTATCTTTTCGACTCTTCCCACGACGCTGCTCCACCTTTCACCTGCTTCAGGGCCGGGACCCGGACGAAGGGCGCCCCGCGCGCAGCGCCCCGGGCCCACTCCGCCTGCGGCACAGGCCGCTCAGGCCCCGCCGCCTCCGTCCGCGTCCGGGGCGCCCCGACTCCTCCTGCCTCGTGCCGGCGGGGCGCCCGGCGGACTCCAGGCAGGACTGCTGAGGAAGGCTTTCCCGAAACTTCCATCCGCGTCCTGCAGACACGCGTCCTGCACCGCCGCGCCGGCCGCTGGATGAGGCCGGGGCGCCACCGCGGGGACACAGGGGCGGCCCTGCCCCGCGAGGCCGACGGTCCGCTCAGCGGCGCCGCCACCGGAGTTGCGGACACGGAGGGGGAACCGCGACGCGCCCTGCGTCTCTCCCGGCCGAGGCGGGGGCTGCTCCCCGCTGTCCCGAACGTCCCTGGGCCGCCACCATGGGCCAGAATGGACGCCCTGTGGACGGGGGCGGCCGGGGGGTGGGACGGGGGCGGCTGGGTGGGCGGCCCGGGGGGGGGGAGGGGGGGGGGGCGGGGGTGCCGGGGAGGGGCGGCGGCCGTTGGGAGGGGGCGGGGGGGGCGGGGTTGGGAGGCGGCCGGGGCGGGGTGCCGGGAGGGGGGCGGGGTTGGGAGGCGGCCGGGGCGGGGGTGCCGGGAGGGGGCGGGGTTGGGAGGGGCGGCCGGGCGGGGGTGCCGGAGAGGGAGGGGGGCGGCCGGCCGGGGCGGGGGTGCCGGGAGGGGGGCGGGGTTGGGAGGGGGGCGGCCGGGGCGGGGGTGCCGGGAGGGGGGCGGGGTTGGGAGGGGGGCGGCCGGGGCGGGGGTGCCGGAGGGGGGCCCGGCACACCCCACTCTCACGCGTCCCTTCGCGCGTCCTTTCCGACCGGCTGCTTAAAGAGTCCGGTTCTGAGATGCAAATACAAGTTCGCTGTTTTCACTACTCATATATTTTTATAAATGTCTTGTTGGTTAATGGTGAGCTCAAGAATCTGCACTTTAGTCCAAAAAGGAAGGACTGATCAGGAAAAAGAAAGAATCGGAACTGAGACACAGAATTTAAAGAGAAAGTGCCCTCATGCGAGTGAGTTCCTGCCCAGCTCCTTTCCGCGCCTCCAGCCCCCGAGGCGCGGAGACCCCACTGCGGGAGCCCGCGAGCCACCGCGCCCGACCTGGCTGTCTTCACCCGCACACGAGTTACAAGAATATCCCGCTCACAGCAGGCTCTCAGCAGATTTTTGCCCATCAGAATACACATTTAGGACCTAAGCTGGGGCACCTGGGTGGCTTAGTCGGTTAAGCGTCCGACTGTCGCTCGGGTCATGATCTCGCGGTTCGTGGGTTCGAGCCCCGTGTCGGGCTCTGTGCTGACTGCCAGCTCAGAGCCTGGAGCCTGTTTCAGTCTGTGACTCCCTCTCTCTCTGACCCTCCCCTACTCACGCTGTCTCTTCTCTCCTAAAATAAATAAACAACAAGACCTAATCACTCTGGCTGCAACCCAACAACAGACCTCACCGAAGTCACGAGGCCCACGAGGGGAACGTGCCCGTGCGGGTCTGGGGCCCGGCCGCGCCGGGGTCTCGGCTCTCGGTGCTCACCCTAGGGGACAGGCCGACTCCCTAAGGAGGTTTTCCCAGCACCCGCCTCTTAAATGTCTACTGTATGCCGACTAGCAAAATGCAGAGATAATCAGGGCACGATCCTCCAGGATTAGGAGATTCTCTATATAAACAGAAACATCTATTGAATTTATGCCTAAAAAAACCCCATAGATCCTTCATTGCTAAACATGTACATTATTCAAATCTTATAAAAATCTTAGGCATTGCAATTTTTTACTTAAAACAGTACACTTTGCTTTCTTAGTGGCATGGACCTAAGAGGTTTACATTTTTTCTCTTTTTTGAGATAGGAGATATCTACTACTAACCTATAAGTTACATGGCTTCTTTTAATAATAAACATTTCAATAAGATGAAATAAAAGCAAAAACTGCTCTCAAATTAGTATGACTACTTCTTTACATTATGTTTATTTCATAGAAAATTCTAAATATTAATCTTTCCAGATTGAATCATGTAGATTATTCCATAAGGAAAAAGCTACATCTTTTTCTCTAATGACACACGTATCTTTTTATATTAAACTTTTCTCACCCCAAAGTGTTAGTGAAACATGGACGGATAACAAAAAAAAATCAGACTATACTAGAAAAATTAAGGCACAGGATACAACTAAGCTTTCAAAAACAGAATTGGATACTTTAAAACCAAAATATAATTTTTTAACCTTTCTGGAGCTAATAAAACTAATATATGAAAAATAAAGTATTAAAGGGAGACCTCACTATTTTAAAACTTTAATCAATAGGAAAAAAAAAAAGACATTGACTTTGATCATTGTGTTTTAGAGAAGTAATCCAAGTGCAAACTTTATCCCTGGGGCTCTCTGCCACCCACAGGACACCTGTCCATCTTGGCAACAGACTTTCGCTATCCATATAGAGACTGGCATGTCCTTCCCTTAACCAAATTAGGCCACCCTCATCTGCATTGACATCAGTGTCTATAATTTTGGATTCTCATGGACAGAAATAGCCTACCCCAGAGTTCTTTATACAAATGTTGTGTCTGTGGAAAACAATAACCAAACTTATAACAGAAAAATATAAACAAAAACCTTCCAATTGTGCTTTTATCATTTTGAATTCCAGCCAATTTTCATAACAAATAATGTATCAAAGCAGGTTTTTTGTTCATTTTTTTTTACTAAAATCCACATATCAGGGCTTATTATTCTTCAAATGGTATAAATTTCAAGAGATATGAAAGTGACAAAAAAATGAAGCTTAAGCAACCAACAAAATCTATTTTAAAACCATGGTAACATGGGAATTTTACCAATTACCTTGGTATCATACTGATTTAGAGCTCTGATTACGTTTTTCACTACATAATATATTAGTAGTTGGTGACAGTGGGCAGGTGATCAGCCCTGGAGTGTAGAGGAAGCAGTAAAAGCACCTTGACATTTTATAAAACATTCAAAGTCTTCTGTTATAGACAACTATCTTAGGATACTAAAAGAACTGAGATTTAAAAAAAATAAAAAATAAAAAAAATAAAAAAAGAACTGAGATTTGCATATTGAACCATTTTCATAATATATTAAAAATTACAGAAAAGTAGAAGCGGTCACAATTTTTAGAAGGAAAAAACAGCAGTGTAGATCTGTAGAATGTGAACTTAGAAAAAGAGCGTTCAGTGTGCATGCTGTAAGTATAAGGCTACTAGTATATTTGAGAAGGTCACAAACGGCAGACACCTTAATTTCAACAAAGCTGCACATAAAGTCTCTGGTGGCAACCCTTAAAAAAAAAAACAGAGCAGTGTGAGCCTCATACTACAATCAGGCAGACTCCTAGCTGACTAAAACATACCCAGAGGTTAAGTACTTGATACCAAACTAGTGGAAGAATTCCAGAGGTAACTAACAGAACTCTGCTTTTGACCTTGTTTAGTTCCACAGTTCATTTAGTGGGGTGCAGGTCAGACAAATGCATATCAAATCTGCATATAAATGCAAAGAATAAAAAAGCATGCTTAATTACAAATAACATAAAAAAGTCAGGATGTTTAATTTCCAAGTTAATAAGAGACAGTAATTAAAGGCAATCTTAGGAGGCACTGGAAGTCACCTAAGTATCCAGATCAAGGATGTTCCATTATTTGCAATACAGACCACATTTATGAGACACTTCAGTTCTGAATATCACACTGGGAGATGCATACACACATGACATTTTATCTTCTTTTTTAAAAATGTTTATTTTTTTGAGAGTGTGTGTGTGTGAGCGAGTGGGAGAGAGGCAGAAAGAGAGGAGGGGACAAAGGACCTGAAGCAGGCTCTGTGCTCACATCAGAGAGCCCAATGTGGAACTTATACTCACAAACTGTGAGATCTTTGACCTGAGTCAAAGTCAGACGCTTAACTGACTGAGCCAATGAGGCGCCCCTTATTTCTTATTTTTAAACTTTTTTATTTTACAGAGAATCTGCACATGTGTGCATAAGCAGGGGAGGGGCTGAGGGAGGAGAGAGAGGATCTTAAGCAGGCTCCATGCTCAGTGAGGAACCTGACACAGGGCTCAATCCCATGACCCTGGGATCATGACCTGAGCCAAAATCAAGAGTCAAACGGTCAACCAACTGAGCCACCCAGGCACCCCATACACGACATTTTAAAACGCAGTTAAGAATAATATACATAAGGGATAACAGTATTATGAATGGAGGTGCTTTCGGCAAAGAAATAAAAAGAGGAACAGAATTGGTGTTACACAGCTAGAAGATTATTAAAATAACATAAGAAATTTAGCCTTTTTTGGTGAAATTACAGAAGGCAGAAATTAGACTAATGAGCAGTAAGCTTGTAGAAAAGAGAATCTGACTCAATATTACTATCTGAGAACCTTCTATAATTTGAGCCATGTAAATTGAGAAGAGCTGCCCCAAACCAGCCTCTGTCAAGGAGGTTACGGGACTAGGACAAATGATCTTCATGCTCGCTGCCAATTCCAAGACTCTATAATACTATCACTGAATCAGACTGTGGAGTTCGGGGAAGCTGAAGCGCTTGAAATTTGTAGGTGGAGTACCAAGAGGAAAAGTGCAAAGAAAATGGGTTTTAAAAGTCTGAAAGTGGGTCTTCTTGACTCTTTGGCTAAACATTAAGCTGGTTGTGTATAGTATGAGAGTCCACGAGGCCAGGAGAATGACCAAGGAAAGAACTACTCCAGGAGAGGTGGGAGACATGAATCCCAACCAACCACTATAAAGAGTTCTCACAGAACACCGGGCCATTCCACAGACACCTCGGAAATGCCCTACCTAAGGAGAAGAGCAAAACTAGCCCAGCAATGCATAAAATTCTATTGAACAACACTGTTCTAGACCCACACTAACAAAACTGCTAGCACGCCAAAACGGATCAGGCTGATCAGCAAGAAACTAAATTGTCTGCCAGGTCAAAACTCAATACTCTTTTAAGAATGCCAAATAAAATTACAAATTAAGAGAATAAACAGGAAGAGGTAACCCAACCCAAGGGGTAAAAAGTCAATAGAAACAAACCCAGAAATGATCAAGATGATGGAATTAGTGGAAAATAACTTCTAAAATGTTATTGTATGTAATATATTCAAAGATTTAAAGGAAAACATGCACGCAATGAAAAAAAAACTTAAAAAATGGATTACTTATAGCTGATAAATACAATATCTAAATTAAGACTTGGTCAATGGTAGTAAGGAATCTGAATTATACACAAAAGACAAAGGAAGAGCACTGAAAGAGTTTACGTAGGAGTGTGATGAATAAATTATATTTTAGAAAAAATACTTCGGGTCCCAGTGTGTGGAATGGACTAGCACAGCAGACTTCAGTCTTCCAGACATCCGTAAGAAGGCCTTGATCCAGGTCCTAAACCAGAGTGAGACGATCCCCAAATTAGGGACAGGGGATAGACAGGTCCTGGGGATGGAGAAAGGTGAGGAGATGCAAGATGCAAGGATCAGCTTTAGTGTTTCAGGGACAACTGAATGGAAGTACACCATCTGCAGCTGGCTTGTGAGTCTCAAGGCCTTGAAGGAGAGAGGGGGGCTGGAGACAGGGATTTGGGGGTAATCATCTACCAATCAAGACCATATAGTAGGATTACCAAATGAGATAAGATGGTTAAAACCAAAATCTAAAGGCTCACAAGCAGGAGAGGAGTGGGAGGGCAAAAGGCAAAATCTCTCAAATGGTACAGTTCAAATTAAACAGCACCCTCCCCCCAGCGATCTGGCTACCCCACCCCATCACACATAGATGCAAATAACATTCCTTTCCCTCTTACACCTCAGTAATGTTAAAACCTGTAAGAAACAGCTTTGAACATAATACAAAAAGCAAATGACCAGAAAGTCATTGTTCAACAAATTTCAAACCAAATCTTTTGGGCTGAAAGTTTATTCCAGACTCCTTTACTTCCTGTAGTAGATGAAAGCAAGACACAGCTGCTAATATTAATAATTCTTCTATCTGGTTCTGTAATGGACACTAATTTAGAAGTCACTGAGGTAAATAGCAGCTAACCAGGATAAAACCCATGTTCCTGTTGTATTATTTATGAGGTAGAATGAATAAATCTCTCATCAAAGTTTCTGAGATCACTTTCATTTCCAATGGTGGACTAGTTCAGAGAACAGATACTACCACTGAAAAGTGAAAATGGTGGAAAACACAGAAAATATCTACTGCAATGTATCCATGAGCTGGTAAGAAATTTAACGAATACTCAGTCAAAAACTAAGTAAAAGCAGGAATGCACAAAGGTAAGCAAAGTACTGAAGTTGGCTCTCACTTCAAGGTCAAAGTAGAGAGGGTGAACCTGAGCTTTGGATTATTCACAACCTCACGGGTATATGGAACAAAACCCCACCGAAGCGCAGGGTCTGGCCAAGTCCAGAGCACCATTAATAACTAGTACTAATGTAACACATGACAGGCGACAGTAATTACATTTTATGCTCATTTAAAAAACAGGTAGAAACAAACCATATGCAATTTGACAACCATTAGCTGGGAGAACACAATACAAATTTATGGACGCTGGCAAAAAGACTGCCATGTTTTGTATTTGCTACCATTTTGATGAGCCTGACTGAGAAGGCAGTTAAGATTAATTAATGCCACCTTAAGGAGCTGTAACTCGAACAACGTACAAAAGAAGATTACTAAGGTTCAGAAAAAAAGAGCTACTTTCCCTTAAATTAGCACCAATTGCTCATATTTAATAAAATGAAGAGTACACTAAGGCTTCTGTACTTAGCATATATAATTATAATGATTTGTTTAAAACAGAATAGACAAAGAATTAAAAAGACAAAAATAACTTTTCATTTGCATTGACGTACATAGTACTTATTAAAAAGAAATGCATCTGTAATCAATATTCTACAAAGAAATATAAAACTTAATTTATATCATCTAACAACAACAAAACTCTCACTAAAAAATCCTTTCTTTATAGAGGTTATCACCATGGGGGTGGGGAGGGGAATAGAAGTGATTATTTGATGAGTACATAGTTTCTGTGTGGCATGATGAAAAAGTTCAGGAAACGGATAGTTGTTATGGTTGAATAACATTGTGGATGTGCTTAATGGCACTTAATGGTACACTCAAAAATAGGTAAAATGGTAAATTTTATGTTAGGTGAATTTTAGCACACAAAAATACATATGAAAAACTGTTTTTTATCTAAGTTTCCTGAAAGTTTAGAATTCTCTTAGGTCTGAAATTCATGCAAATAAGTATCCTGTAAAAACTAGACTAAAGAGGCAGAGTTGGGGTTATGTGATCATAGATTTTTTAATTTTTTTCAATGTTTATTCATTTTTAAGAGAGAGAAAGACACACACACACACACACACACACACACACACACACAGTGAGTGGGGGAGGGGCAGAGAGAGAGGGAGACACAGACTCCCAAGCAGGCTCCAGGCTCTGAGCCGTCAGTAAGAACTCACGGACCACGCGAGCTTGGCTTGAGCTGCAGTCCGACACTTAACTGACTGAGCCACCCAGGCACCCAAGGGTTACATGATCAAAGATTTAAATCTGAGGTCTACCTTTCCTAACCACGGAGTCTTGATACAAGTTACATTCTGGACGCCTCTGTTTCCTCCACCTGGAAAAGAGGCAAGTACTTGGACAGAAATTGTAGTAAGTATTAAAACAGATAGTTACGGTATGCATAAAGATAGTGCAGGAATTTCACACCAAGGTGCTCTTAATTAATTCTGTGAGATACGAAGTTATTAACTAAATGAAGCTATTAACTCAAATTTACTAACCTTTTAAAATCAACTACCACCCTTTAGCCAGTGCTTGATTATATATTCAGGCACACAAAACTTGATTCAAATTCTTTAAAATAGCTTTTCCCTCTCTATGTTTATCAACCCGGCTCTTATTTAAATTACCAGTTTCTCTAAGTTATAATATAAGGCGGCCAGGAATATTAAAAAAACAAAACAACTTATCATTAAGTAAAAGAAGTTAGACTCTAATGCTCTCCTTTCAACTTTCTGCCAGCTGCCACCCAATGGCAAGAGTCCATTCGCAGTCATCTCCATCCACAACAGGCATGCATCTCACAATATTAAACCAGTCAGGAATTTGCCCAAGGGGTTCAGAGTCTAAATCATAATTTTACTTTTAAGAAATCAGACATGGCTGGCATACATGCTGTTTAATTTTCTTAAGTATCAAATACTTTGCAAACCCCCACACAAGTTAATCTTCTAATACCCTGTACTGTGTGTATTTTTTGAAAATCTATTATGATCTTCTGACATCTTTTTTTTTTTTAATGTTTTTTTATTTTTATTTCTAGGAGAGAGAGAGACAGCGTGAGCAGGGGAGGGTCAGAGAGAGAGGGAGTCACAGACTGAAACAGGCTCAGGCTCTGAGCTGGCAGTCAGCACAGAGCCCGACGCGGGGCTCGAACCCACGAACCGCGAGATCATGACCCAAGCGAAAGTCGGACGCTTAACCGACTAAGCCACCCAGGCGCCCCTGATCTTCTGACATCTTAAGAAAACCTTTCTGGCTGGGAAGAGACTGCCAGTCCCAAAGCTAATCAATTCTTGGAGACAGCAAAGGGCCCAGCAAGGAGGATGCCCTTGATGTGCAAGCTGTCCGGAGCCAGACCGAGGCCTAACGCTCTCCCCTGTGCTCTCCCTGTGGCCCTGCATGGTGTGCTCTGTCTCCTGTCTCCAGGACCTCCTGTCTCTGAGTAGAATCAACTCTGGTTTTTCTCCTGAACCTTTCCTGTGTCTCCTCTTGTGGCTGCACTTGACCATCGCAGCAAACAATACAAAACATACCCACTGATTGAGAAAATACAAATTACCGTGAGTCCGGTAGCTATGTTTAAATAAGTTTACGGAGTCACAACAGTATCTCCTTATACTTTTCAGGTATCTCCTTCTACTTGAAAAACACTAGTACATACATGAGATTTATATGTTTAAGTTAACAGTTTCAAATACATGTGGATTCATGAATCTGTTGCCAAAATCCCACATTCTCCTGAGATTTGCCATTGTCATCTGGGAACCACTGGCCGGACAAGGTGTGTGTGTGTCCACAGACACCCCCAACCCCCACCCGAGACACATACTTCTGGAAGAGAGACGCCCCATTCAGCATAACTTAAGAAGACGATAAGACGGGGGAGCAGTGTTGGGTGACCTAAGAAAAACTGAGATGTAGGCACCTGGGTGGCCTAGTTGGTCAAGCGCCCCACTCTTACCTTAGCTCTGGTCAGGACCTCACACTTTCTGAGAGCTAAGGACCCACGCTCTCTAACCCCTCCCTCACCCTTCAAAAATCAATAAAGAAAAAAAAGAGGGAAACTGATCTAAGAAAAACCTGTATGACCAAGGCTAAATGGAGGACACATTAAAGACAACAAAAAATATTTTAACCCTCTCATCAAATTGCAAACACACAGCACTTTATCATACATCTTTACCAAGAAGTAGGGAAAGCCACTTAATATTTGTCTTTAATGACACAAACTTAACCTTTTTAGACCATTTCTCCCACACATATCCTGATTCCAACCAATTATTCAGGACTTCCTGTACACGGCATAGACATCACTGCCACCACACTTGTACCCAACTCGCTCAACCCAGACCAAATTTCCTACCTCTTAGAAAAGTCATGTCAGTTTTGACACTTCCAACATGTATTAGTATAAAGACAAAAGTAAAATCCAGTCATTTTTGGCTATTAGTATGTCTTATTTCATGATTTACTGGAAAAAAACTTAAAAAAAACTAAAATAGACAATTTGATACAGTTGATTATGGCCAAGTAAGAATCACTTAGATGCAATCGAGTCAGTTTACAATGGATGAATAAAATATAGAGTCTCTTGTTTAGGACGAGAATATAGACTGCTACCATACTAATTTTGCTATGTGAGGTAATGTTTCAAAGACAGTTGATTTATAACTGATAACTCTTATTCACTGAAAAGTTTCTAAAGTATCATGCAGAAAACAATTTTCAAAAGTAGTCAAGTAAACATTTAATTGGGAGGCAGATATCACCCTATATATAAGAAACCTTTATTGTATTATTCACTTTACAGCTTTTTGAGTCTTTTAAAAAGTATTTACTTATTTTGGGGGTAGCACAAGCAGGGGAGGGGCAAAGGAAAGGGGGCAGAGGGTGTGAAGCGGGCTCTGCACTGCCAGGCGGACAGCGGGGCCCTGACATGTGGCTTCAGATCATGACCTGAGCTGAAGTCAGATGCTCGGCTGAGCCACTCAGCTGTCCCTTGAGTCTTTCTCACAATACTGTTTGAGTGTAAATTGATACAAGCTCTCTTGAAAGTAATTTGGCAACCGTGTAAGACGTAAAACTAAACCTAACATTTTAACTAGCCAGACCACTTTTAGGAAGTAATCTTAAGGAAATTATCTTAAATAAGCACGAAGATTTAGCTACAAAAGATTTTCAACTCAGCATTGTTTATAGCAGTGAAAACCTAATATCTGACAAGGGATTGATCAGCTGACGGATTATAAAAACAGAAATACGGCATTTTTCAATCATTTAAAGTGAATACTATAAAACACATGTTCAAGCTGTTTTGAAACTGCTTACAATTCTTGGATACTTTTAATTGTGTAACATCTGTAGTAGTGATAATGCACATCTTCAGTATGTAAATACATCGAGATCAGATGCACAGGGGCTCAGGGCTAGGGAGGGGAGACTGGGGAGTGATGGCCAACAGGTAGTTTTTTAGGTGATAAGTGTTCTGAAATTAGACGGTAGTAATGGTGTGCAATACACTGCACAACTTTGTGAATGTAATAAAAATCACACTGTACATTTTAAATGAGTGAATTTTAAAGGCATGTCAATTATTGCTCAAAAAATACACATATTCAAACATTAAAATTTTTATATATTGTGAATTAGATATAAATTATAAATATATGTGGGTTTTTTTTACACAAATCTTAAAGTAGGTCATCTGTTGGCATCGCTCTGCATATATCTGAGTATTTTATATACGTGTTACTGGTAAGCGAAGCTTGGGCTCTGAATGGACCTTCTTTTTTCATTTGGGCCTGTGCATGATTCCTCATGTAAAACTGTGTTCTACTAAAGCACCTGAACTCCAAAAACAAATGCAAGGCAAAGCTCCTCCCATGCATCTGTTCACATATTTCACTAAAACAAAGCAGTTTTATACTAACAGATGAACATGTAAGAGCCCCGTTAGAATTGTTTAGTTTTAAATGCTTACTGCAGTTCTGGCATACTTTTCTAACTTTTATATTCACGACAAAGAAGATGGATAGAATTTTAGATAATTATTACTGACTTCACAATGAAACAAAAATTTTGGACTTTTCCTTCAAACTTCTGAATCACTACTTTAAAAGCATTCTGAAACGATAAGGGAAGCTGTAAATATTGATAAAAATTTTTAAACAGCTTTCCTGACATAGTTCGCACATCATACAATTCACCCATGTAAACATACAATGGTTTTTAGTATACTTACAGATAGTGCAAACATCACCTCTGTTAATTTTAGAATATTTCATCATCCCAAAGGCAACCTCATACTCATAAGCCGTTATTTTCCATTCTCCCCTCCCCTTAACCCCTGGCAAACACCAATCTGCTTTTTCCTTATGGAAATACATTTTCTGGGTATTTCACATAAAGGGAATCACACACTGTGACCTTTTTGTGTCTGAGCAAGAAGTTTTCCAGGTACATCCAAGTTGTAACAAGTATCAGAAATTCATTCCTTTTTATGGTTGAATAACATTCTTCTGTATGGATATACCACTTTTTGTTGATCTATTCATAATGTGGTGGACATTTAGGTTGTTTCTGCTTTGTGGCTATTCGAAAAATGCTGCTATAAACACTCAAGCGCAAGTTTTTGTGTGAACCTGTTTTCATTTCCCTTAGAAGTGAAATTGCTCTGTCATTTGGTAGCTCTATGTTTAGCATCCTGAGGAACTGCCAAACTGTTTTCCAAAGTGGCTGCACCATTTTACATTCCAAACAGCAGTGTATGAGGGTTCTGATTTCTCCACATCCTTGCCAACACTTATTATTTTTCATTTTAGCTGTCTCTCATTGTGGTTTTCATTCGCATTTCCCTGATGGAAATGCTGGAGCATCTTTCCGTGCTATCAGTCATTTATAGATCTTTTTTGGAAAAACCACCATTTAGATCCTTGGCCCATTTTTTAAATTGAGTTGTCTTTTTTACTACTGAGTTGTAGGACTTCCTTGTACAGTCTAAATGTAAGTCCCTTATTGGATGTATGTTTGCAACTATTTTCTTCCATTTTGTGGGCTTTTTATTTTCTTGAGTGTCCTTTGAAGCACAAAAGTTTTTACTTGAAAATTTTTTATTTTGAGAGAGAGCACACACGCACGTGCAAGTGTGGGAGAGGAGGAGGAGGAAGAAGGGGGGCAGGGAGAGAATCCTAAGCAGGATCCCTGCTCAGCATGGAGCCCAACGCAGGGCTTGATCCCACGACCCTGGCATCATGACCTGAGTTGAAATCAGGAGTCGGACACTCAACCAAATGAGCCACCCAGGTACCCCAAAAGTTTTTAATTTTGATGAATTCTTTTTTTTTTTTTATTTTTAAATGTTTTTATTTACTTCTCAGAGAGAGACAGCGTGAGCAGGGGAGGGTCAGAGAGAGAGGGAGACACAGAATCTGAAACAGGCTCCAGGCTCTGAGCTATCAGCACAGAGCCCGACGCGGGGCTCGAACCCACGAACCCACGAACCGTGAGATCGTGACCTGAGCTGAAGTCGGACACTTAACCGACTGAACCATCTAGGCAACCCAATTTTGATGAATTCTAATGCATCTATTTTTTCTCTTGTTGCTCATACTTTTGGTGTCATATCTAAAAATCCTTTGGCCAAATCCAAGATCATAAAAATTTACTGTATGTTTTCTTCTAAGAGTTTTAGAGTTTTAGTTCTTGTAATTAGTTCTTGGATCCATTTTAAGTCCTAAAGAGAAACTTCATCCTTTTCCATGTGGCTATTCTGTTGTTCTAGCACAATTACTAAAAAGGCCATTCTTTCCCTCATTGAAGGGGCTTGTCACTCTTGTCAAAAATCAGTTGAACCTGGGACACAAGGTTTATTTCTTGATTCTCAATTCTATTTCATTGATCTCTATGTCACCAAGGTACGTACTTAAGGACTGTAAGTGCCAGTACCGTACTGTCTTGATCACTGGTGCTTTGTAGTAAAATTTTAAATCAGAAAGTATGAGTCCTCCTGCTTTGTTCTTTAAGATTATTTTTTTATTACTCTGGTCCCTTGTAATTCCATTTAAACTTTCAGATCAGCCTATCAATTTCTACAGAGAAGTCAGTGGGGATTCTGGAAGAGACTGCTGCATGTGGAGATCAACTAGAGTACTGCCACCTGAACAATACTGGGTCTTTTAATCTATGAACATCAGGTATTTTTCCACTTATTTGGATCTTCAAATCTTTAAACATCTCTTTAAACATCTTTTGTAGTTTTCAGAGAATAGTTTTGTACTTCCTTTTGTTAAATTTATTCTTCAGTATTTTATTCCTTTTAATACTATGTAAATGGAATTGTTTTATGTTTGGTTTGGGGTTATTCATCTCAACTGTACAGAAACATAACTGATTTTTATATATTGATCTTGTGTATTATTAATAATATTATTAGTTCTAATAATTCTTTAGTAGATTCCTTAGTATTTTCTATATAGATCATGTCATCTGTGAATAGAGAGTTTTACTTCTTCCTTTCCAAACTGGATGAGTTTTCTTTTTCTTGCCTAACTGATCTGGTTAGAACCTTTCACATAAAGTTGAACAGAAATAGCATGAGTGGGTATCCTTGGCTTGTTCCAGATCTTATGAAGGAAAGCAACCAGTCTTTTACCAGCAAGTATGTTTTTAGCTTTGGGTTTTTCATAGATGCTTTTTATCAGGTTGAGGAAATTCACTTTCACTCCTAGGTTTCTGGAGGTTTTGTTAGGAAAGGATGTTAGATTTTGTCAAGCACTATTTTTGAATATTAAGATGATCATGTGGTTTTTATTACTTTATTGACATGGTGCATTACAATAATTGATTTTTGGATATTAAGCCAACCTTGCATTCCTGAGATGAATCCCACTTGGTAGTGCTGTAGAATTCTTTATATATGTTGCTAATTCAGTCAATATATTGTTTAGGATTTTTGTGTCCATACTCTTAACAGGTATTGTTCTATAGTCTCCTTGTGATTTTGTTGTTGTTGTTGTTGTTGGGTTTTGGTATCAAAGTAATACTGGCTTCACAGAATGAGGTAGGAAGAATACTGTAAACACAAATTTCCTCAATAAATGAAAAGCTCACCCCACAATCAAAACAGAAACATGAATACTGAAGCAGCTAATACAATGGGAAGTGCCACTCCCAGTCCACGTGCAGCAGATACTGTCGGTTATATAACCAACATCTACCCCATTTCCTTAAAGAAGCAGAATTTTGTTCAGAGGTCTAGGCAGCCATATGTTTCAGAGTGTGTGGCTGCAGCCTCAGACCTGAAGAGTGGACCCTGACTGGTCCACACCAATCATCAGTCGTTCCATCTTGCTTGCGAGAGACTGAAACTTGCAACGTGAAACAATGAGGTCTGAGGGAGGTCTGCTGAAGGAGCCGCATGGGATGGGTTTTATGCACTTCAAATGATACAACAGGAAAGAGAAAGCTCTTCTTTTCCCCTGGAAGTTGTCACGTCTGGATACATGGAACTGTTAAAGGCATCTTGCAACCGTGATAAAAGCTGGTGTGAGAACTCCAACATACTGAAGAGAGCAAAACGGAAGGAGTGTGGGTCGGGGTCGGTGCTCCAGAGCTGCTGGATTAACCACACCTGGAACCACTCAACCTGGAGTCTTCTTGGCAAATCTTCTGTTTACGCACATTGGAGTAAGCTTTTTGCTACCTACAACTAAAAATGTTCTGGCTGATAAAACCAGCTGTGTGCTGGAGCCTGCTCTTCCTTGCTCAGAAGAGCCAACTCTGCACATCTCTTCCTAACAAGTCATTCAGTAACACTGCACTGGAGCTTTGAATCAGCCGCAGTAAGAGTAAGCAGATGACAAGAAATCAGCAAGCACCACAAATCAGATCTATTTCTCCTTCACAGACCCAAAGGAATCTTGTTGTTATGGAAATATGTTCCAGAATATTTCATATAAATGGAATCATATATCATGTGATCTTTTGTATCTGGCTTATTCAGTTAGCATATTTTCTAGGTTCATTCAAGTTGTAAGCAAAGCATTTTACAAGAACACCACTGGATCCAACCCTCTTTCAAATTTTTGTTCATGAAACCAACCTTTGTATTCCCGTAGTAAAAGCAATATAAAAATTTTACCAATAAAACACTGCATAAATTTGGGTTTCTAATGAGACTTTATTTAGAAAAAAAGTCTCTGGCATCTGAAATATTACTATAAAATATTTCATAATATGAAAAATTACTATGTAAATTAAAAAAACTGATTATAAAACATTATGCACAGTAAGAGGCAGAGAAAAAGAATATATTCAAATGGACAGATACTAGAATTGTTGAGCTCAACACCAGTATGTCCACGTTGTTAGCTCTGGGTGGTAGGATTACAGAGGATTTTTATATTTTTGCCTGGCTTTTTTGCCCTAAATTTTCCTTCATAAACATGTATCAACTTAGTCATAAAAAAAATATATAATTCATGCTTTTAAAAGGAAGAAGTTCAATATTTTTGGTTTATGAGCAAATGAAGCCATGCTATTTTTCTCTTCGTGTCTGGGAAGAGCCTATATAAACCTTGCTGCATACAAACCTACTGGAAGGTAGCTCCAGTTTTTAAATTGGGTGATTCTAGCTACCATCTGTAGGATTAAGTTATAATCCTGTTCTCTGACTACTTAAAGAAGATGTTGTAGGCATAAACTGAACTAGAATATGCATTATAAATTCTTCATACATAATCACTTTGAATATAAAATCTGAGCCAAAGTATTTTGAAAATATACATGTGATCTGATTTGCAGTGACTTTTTCTAAAGAAATAGACAATGAAGGGGCATTGACCATGTGTCACAAGATCTGTTTTGTAAGTCTAGAGGTAAATCTTATTAGCCATATGAACTCTGGGAAGCAGAAATCTCTCTGAATCTAAACCTTCTTATCTGTTAAATGGGCCAAAGACCTACCCCCTTCTTCTTCATAGGACAAGGTAAAGTAGATGAAAGGGCAAGTGAATGACATTATTATATGTCACCACTTCATTATATACACCTCTTAAGTCTTGTAGCAACTGTACTTTGTACCACTTGGATACAAAAGACAGCCTTATAATCAGCAATATACGATGCCAGTTTCCCTGGTAACAAGTTAACATCCTCAATGCTTTAAAGGTGTTTGTGTGCAGTGTGTAAAATCTCTTTTCTTTGCTGCTTTACAGTTTCTAACTTGTCTCTAAAAATACTAGGATGATATAAACAAAAGTACTGCTACCACAACATGTTACTGGATGTGGAGAGAAAGCCCTAGATCAATTCAGTAAGAAATATTGTTGCAAAGGCCCTCAATAAAATATTAGCAAGTAGAATCCTGAAGAGAATCATATATCTTAACCAAGTAATAATTATCCGAAGAGTATAAGGGTAAGTTATTATCTAAAATAATTTACTAAAGTAGAGCAAAGGTAAAAAATTTTAAGCATCTCAACAGATGCCAAAAAATGTATTTGAATAACATAACCCTTCCAAAATAATACTCCTAATGAGGGGGGGGAAAAAAAGGCAAAATTATCATGGTTTGAAACTGATACATAGTTATCTGGTGACTATGAAATAAATAAGGTACTGAAAAACTATGGAAACAAGAAAACACAGTATACAATTAATTATGAAATTAGCATACAAAAATCAATAGTTTACCTATATCTAGTTAGAAAACATAATGAGAGAAAAGATTCTAATTCCAACTGAATAAAAGTAAACCTTGGTATAACCAACAAATGATAAAGGGCTTTATAAAGAAAATTTTAATCTCTACTGAAGGATCTCGAAGAAGACTGGAATAGGGAGATTCAATATTAGTAATAATGAGGAGGAGGACGAAGGGGAAGAGGAGAGCAGTTTCATCAGTCAGGGGCCCAGCAGAAAAACGATGGCACACTCAGAGGCCTGGGGCAGCAGGGAGCTGCGACCTCGCGACCTCACGACCAGACCTGAGACCTGATGGAGGGCTCTCGGCGCGGGGCAGGGGCCACCCCAGCGCAAGGTGTGGCCTTACGGAGACAAACGACCCTGTAGAGTGAGAGGCTGGGAAATCCGCCCCTCTGCCTCCCACCCACCCACCCCTCTCCCTCCCACCCACCCACCCCTCTCTCCCACCCACCCCTCTCCCTCCCACCAGACCTTCTACTGGCCAAACGCAACAAGAAGCCAGAGGGCTAGAGAGCGTGGATGATGCATCCCACAGCGGTCAGACTGCTGGGCACAGAGCAAGAAGGAGAAAGTAAAGACTGTATTTGAAGAGGCAAAAAAGAATATCCAGCACAACAGCTAGTCTCTTAGCTGTTGACTCTGGATTAATTCTAACAACGTCAATTTGCCCAAACTACAAATTCAAACAATCCCAGTAAAAATATCAATAAGATATTTTTATGGGTAGTGAGAGGGCAGAGGGGAGTTTGTGACTATAATTCAGTTCTTCTAGAATAATAAACATGCATGCAAGATCAGGTACGGAAAAAATATTAAATCAGATTATTAAGCTATAAAAATTAAAAGCTTAATCCTAGCACATGAATAGACTGATCAATGAAACAAAATTAGAGTCCAGAAACAGACCACGTAGATGCAAAATTTTTACATATGACAGAGGTGGCATTTTAAATAAACAGGGAAGGGGAGCCTGGATGGCTCAGTTGGTTAAGCGTCCATCTTTGGCTCAGGTCATGATCTTACACTCAGGGAGATTAAGCCCCCAAGTCAGGCTCTGTGCTGACAGCTCAGAGCCTGGACCTGCTTCGGATTCTGTGTCTCCCTCTCTCTCTGCCCCTCCCAACTGGCACGTTCTCTCTCTCAAAATGACTAAAAAAAAATTTTTTTTTAAATTTGATTCTTAAAAAATAAATAGGGAAAAGATACATTATTTAATTAATGATTTTGGAGAAACTGGATGGTGAATGGAGGAAAAAACCACTATATCTCTGCCGTATTCCTTACATTATATAATAAATTCCAGATGGAGCAAAGATCAAAACATGAAGAATAAACTGGAAATAGAATTATGAGAAAAATGTAAAAGACTGTAGAATACAAGAAGGAATATTTTTATTATCTTGAAACACAGAATACTGTATGACATAGAATCAGAAGGCTTAAAGGAGGAAAATGAGACATTTCACTAAATACAAAACTATTATATAAAAATTTACCATAAAAAGTTGGAAGAGATCAGATAATACTGTAATACATCTTTATGTTCCTAATATTGGAGTATCACTCTTGTAATACTGTAAGAAAGTAACTGGAAGGTACATTTTTAAATATAAATGCCATTAAAATTAAAATACAACTTATATTTAAAGAGAAGTAAAACTAAACCGAATGAGACATTTTTATTCTAACCTATCACGTGGCAAGCATTACAAGGCCAGGTTAATACCTGAGCACCAGGGAGAAGGCAACGGGGGTCCCGCGCTACATAAAGATACATGTATAGGATATTCTCTATAGCACTGTCCGTAAGAACCACACACACACACACACACACACACACACACATAGTTAACCTAAACATCTTGATTGGCAGAGACATGATTACATTAAATACAGTACATCCATTCAATGGAATTCATGAACTCCTAGCTTCCTAAACATAACTGATCCTGAGAAAAGATCCCTTAGGTAAATTCTCTAAAGCTAAGGAGTAAAATGTAAATATTGAAAACAACTGATTTTCAAGATTTTGGCTTGAAAAATAAGAAAATATAAAAATAAGTTTTACGTTATCTTACATTTGACAAGATTTAAGTTATAATTTCAACTATGCACAAATTTCTTATAATAAAAAAAATCAAGGGTTGACTTTATTTTTAGTGTAATTTTTTCTAAATTTTTTAAATGTTTTATTTATTTCTGAGACAGAGAGACCGCATGAGCAGCGGAGGGTCAGAGGGAGAGGGAGACACAGAATCTGAAACAGGATCCAGGCTCTGAGCTGTCAGCACAGAGCCCGACATGGGGCTCGAACCCACGAACTGTGAGATCATGACCTGAGCCGAAGCCGGGCTGCTTAACCGACTGAGCCACCCAGGCGCCCCTAGTGTAACTTTTTTCAACAAAATTATATAACACAATATACCACATCTTTCATGTTTTTCTCTTTGGGGAGAATCACAAAGATCTTGTTTTCAGAAATACTGGCTGACTTCATCCGTTTTTCCTAGGAGCCTTCTCTCTAATCATTTGCATCAAAAGTCACTGTAATCAAATAAGGCTCCTTGAAAATTTTCTTTTTCAGCTGTTAGTCTGTATCTTTGAGTTAACATCACATCCACGAATGTCATAAAAACCTACATACTTTGCAAGATGTGCAATTTCAGTTTGTAAGTGATTTTATTATTTTTGAGCAATAAAACTGATAACAAAGATCAGGAACAGTATTTGAGTGGGAATTTTAAAAGGGTTGCTTTCATTATTAAAGCTTTTTCTCCTAATAACCAATCTAGTAATGTATATATTAATCAGTCATTAAAAAATTACTTTATACTAATACAAAAATATCCAAGATTTATGTATTTATAGAATCCACGTATTCTGATTCCATTTGCTTAGAACAATTTTCATCTAAATACATATAATACACAGAACACAATTCAAGATACCTATATGTGAACAAATTTTCAGGAAAAGCATTCAACCATTAACATTGCTTATCTCTTGGGAATTGATAAGGAGAGGTTTCCTTTAATTACGTTTTACACCCTTCTGAATTATTTAGCTTTACCACAAGGACATATAATAACTTTTACAATGATGATGATGATGCTATATGTAACTAGGTTTTAAATTAAATACACAGTAATAATAATCTGTGATTCCAGCTTCCAGTAGTTTAAATGGAACCCTAACTTCTAGAAGGCATTAAATTTAGAAATCTCAAATACTAATTAATAAAAGCTATTTTAAAAGACATTCTTACGCAATACTCAATTATCCTAACAGTTTTTTTCCCAAATTATTTCAGACAGAACCTGTTCCATTATCCTTTAAAGATAACAGGAATGATGAGTTTTTTAAAAAAAAATTTTTTTTAATGTTTTATTTATTTGAGAGAGAGAGAGAGAGAGAGAGAGAGAGACAGCATGAGCAGGGGAGGGTCAGAGAGAGGGAGACACAGAATCTGAAACAGGCTCCAGGCTCTGAGCTGTCAGCACAGAGCCCGACGCAGGGCTCGATCCCACGAACCGTGAGATCATGACCTGAGCTGAAGTCAGACGCTTAACCCACTGAGCCACCCAGGCGCCCCAGGAATGATAGTTTTGATGTAACAAAGTATACAGCTTAATACAACACTGAATCAAAAAAATTCACGGATATGTTTCAGATTCCAAACTGCAACTAACTTTTACAAAACTATCCCTTCTTGAGTTCTGGCATCATATCAAAGAAAAATATCCATAATTATAATTAAAGCCTACTGTTATACACCTCATTTTTCCAATCACATCTGAGTGAGGCTAGATTTTCTACATATACTTCCGCCAAATCAACATATTTCAGTAAGTTCAATGCAGAAGGCTATATGAGAATCGAGTGGTCTTCTATTAGACCAGACATTAATGAGATTAGAAAGGTGTAAAGTCAATGTCATTCTCGAGTCTTTTTTACTTTGGATTATGTATATAGGTTTTTTTTTTCATTAAGAAATATTTATGCTAACATGTAACTGGCATCGCTATTTTTAAATAAATAGTATTTGACTTTTTTCCTCAGGTTTCCTTTCTTTCTTTCTTTTTGAGAGAGCGCGTGCACTCAAGCAGGGTAGGGGAAGAGAGAGGGAGAAAAGAATCTGAAGCAGGCTCCAAGCTCCACACCGAACCCAATGTGGGGCTCGACCCCACATCCCTGGGATTATGACTTGAGTTGAAATCAAGAGTCAGACACTTAACTGACTGTGCCAGCCAGGCGCCTCTCAATTTTATTTTCGAATACAAAAAATATCAATACATAAAGCCCATTTAGGCAAAAACTCTCTGGAGGCCTCAATAACTTTTCAGAATGGAAAGGAGTTCTGAAACCCAAAATTTCGAGATCCTACAGACCAAAAGGCAAACAGCTGCGAACAATCTGTTTACAATAAGGATAAATGCACTAAAATATGTGAGGGTGGGGAGAAAGAAATGTTATAGATACTGAATTTGTTTTTAGATAGAATTCAATTATTTTTTTTTAAGAAATGAGAAAAACTGTATTTAAAGTTCTTATATTTACCTACATATTTACATTTCCAGTGTCTTCCTTCTTCCTATGGATCTGAGTTACTATCTGGTGTTATTTCCTTCTTTTAGTATTTCTTAGAAGTCAGGTCTGCTTGCTACAAATTCTGTCTTTGCATATGAATGTATTTATTTCACCTTTATTTTTCAAAGATAGTTTTGCGAAATTTAGAATTATCCATAGATTTCTTTTTCTCTCAGAACTTTGGACAAGTCGTCCCACTGTAGCCTCCAGTGCCTGATGAGACGGCGGTAATTAATCCCACGGATGCCCCACTGTACGTAGCGAATTAGGTTTCTCTTGCTGATTTCAGGATTTTGTCTTTGTCTTTTAACAGACTGGCTAGGCTGTCTCTAGGCACAAATCTCTTTGCATTTATCCTACCAAAGTTCAGTGAACTTCTGGATGTATTAAGTTTTTCATCAATTTTGGAAACTGCAAAAGGCTATTTTCTGTACCTTCCTCTCTCTCTTTCTCTCTCTCATTACAGATTTGTGTGCTTGATGTGTTCCATAGGCCTCTGAGGCTCTGCTCCTGTTTCATTTTTCCATCTTTCAGACTGAATCATATCTGTTAGTCCGCCTTTAAATTTGCTGATTCTTTTTATTAGCACCTCAAAACTACTGTTGAACCCCTCTAGTGAATTTTTCATTTCGGGCATTGTATTCTTCAAGTCTAGAATTTCCATTTGATTTTTTTTAACTTTTTACTTTAGAATAAATTAGATTTATTTACAGGAAAGTTGCAAAGATAGTACAGTGAGTTCCGGTATAAGCTTCACCCAGCTTTCCCTAACGTTCATATCTTACATAAGCATGGTGTAATTTGTCAAAAGTAAGAAATTAACATTGGCTCAAAACTGCAGACTTTATTCAGATTTCACCAGTTTTTCCACTATTTTTTCCTTTTGCTGTTCCAGGATCCAAAGCAGGATACCACACTGCATTCAGTCATCACGTCTTCTAGGTTCCCTCTGATTTGTAATAATTTCTCAGTTTTTCCTTGTTTTTCATAACCGTGACAGATTAAGAGTACTGATCAGGTGCTCTTATAGAATGATCCTGAGTTGCACTTTGTCGGTTTTTTTCTCATGACCAGACTCAGGCTATAAGTCGTGAGACAGACTAGTACAGACGTGAAGTGCCGTCTCATGACATCATATCAAGGGTGGCTTTTGTTTTGTCTTGTTTTGGTTATTCTTCTAATTAGTTCTATATCCTTATGGAGAACCTGCATTTATTGACCTACTGTTGTTATAATTCCCTTTATTTGAACATGGTTCGCTTTAGTGCCTGTAACAAATTTATACTTTTTGAAGTCTTTATTAAATCCAAATTTGGGAACATTCAGTGATGATTCTTTTTTACTGCTTTTTCTTCCTGTGTAGGAGTCACACCTCACTGGTTCCTTAGATGGCTTGTAATTTTGTTGCTGTTGTTAAACCTAGAGATTTTACACGGTACAGCAACTCGGGGTTCTAATTCTTTTCTCACTTAAAGGTATTGTTGCTGTTTTGCTTACTTCTTTCGTCTTGTTTAGTATCATGCCTAGAGTAATAAATATGCAGAATGTCTCGCTGGGCTATGCGGTCACTGCTATCTCTTCAGTTTTATTTTATTTTTTTTATTTTTATTTTATTTTTATTTATTTATTTCTAGCAGAGAGAGAGACAGTGTGAGCAGGGGAGGGTCAGAGAGAGAAGGAGTCACAGACTGAAACAGGCTCCAGGCTCCGAGCTGGCAGTCAGCACAGAGCCCGACGCGGGGCTCGAACCCACGAACCGCGAGATCATGACCTAAGCGAAAGTCGGACGCTTAACCGACTAAGCCACCCAGGCGCCCCTCTATCATCTATTCTTTAAATGTTTATTTTTTGAGAGGGCGACAGAGCGTGAGCAGGGGAGGGTCAGAGAGAGAGGGAGTCACAGACTCTTGAAACAGGCTCCAGGCTCTGAGCTGGCAGTCAGCACAGAGCCCGACGCGGGGCTCGAACCCACGAACCGCGAGATCATGACCCGAGCGAAAGCCGGACGCTTAACCGACTAAGCCACCCAGGCGCCCCTCTTCAGTTTTATTTTAAATGTATTTTTATTTTTAGGCCTAGCTTCCTAAGGGTTAACCTTTGCGTCATTTAGGGGTCGATCGGTGATGAGACAGGGTTTGTTTGAAATACCTCGAGTAACTACGCCTCCTCCCCTGCCAGCGCGTGGTGTGTGGGTAAGAGCCGCTCGTTTGTAGCTCCGTCTTCTCCCAGGCCTGCCTCAGGGGTCTTCCCACAGAGCCCTTTCGAGTCTCCTGGGCGCGAGCGCCAGCAACCTCCGGGCCGCGGAAAGCGTGTGAGCGCCCGGGGCCCCCCAGGGCCGTCCCGGGCCGACGCGCGGCCTCAGCCTCGAACGCGAGCCAACGCCCCCCGCCCCCCGCCCCCCGCCGCTAAACGCCCCGCGACGCCACCGGCGTCACTGGCCACGCCGAGGCCGAGCCCCCTTCACACCGAGGCCCTCCCGCCCTGCTCCCCGCCGCTCCCACCTGCAGTTCAAGAGCACGACGCTTCCGAAGGTTTTACACAACTGGCCTCTTGTCCTTCTCGAAGTACTGAAATGACTGCTTTAGAAAAGTAATGCGGAAACAAAAATTCCACTCAAACATTCCTACTGTTTTGCACCAGCGATCCCAGTGCCGTCACACCACCCAGAAGAGCCGCCTCCCAAACACGGAGAAGGCCGTGCGGCGCACGTCCCGACCAAGCCCTGCGACTACGCTCGCTCTGCGGACGCCTCCGGACGCCGCGGCTCCACGGGAAACGGCCCGGAACTTCCGGGCTTTCCCCTTCCCAAAGGCCCCAGTTTGGGTCAGGAGCCGCTCACAGACAACCGCGACAAACGGATTCCTGTATCACTTCAGGGAATAGAATCACGTCACCAGCCGGCACCTATTTCTAGGCTATTACATCACACCAAAATAAAGCGTGATATTACTAAGCGACATTACAAATCCATGCTTTTAAAAGAAATACATTCAAGAAGGCTATGCAATATACCGATTCATCGCAGCTACCTTAAAATATGTAAACATGGTAAATACATAAAGATAACAATGTTACGGTGGGATTATAATGATTTCTTTTCAAACTTCCAAAAGTACTGTTTAAATTACTCTGATAATTTCAAAGGTTGAAATTGGTTAAATATTTTTAAATCCAAACAATTTCAGGAACCTTCGTCTTACCCACTTTCACACTGGTATAGAATGGATCCTCTGGCCAGTGTTCAAATCCCTGGTGCCTGGTCTGCAACCCGGCCACTGTGTTCTTTCTTTAATAAATGAAAAACAACTTATTTATATTCCTCAAGGACACTACTAGCTAAGAGATTTCGCTAAATAAGACTGACTCCATATCACTAAATAAACTTTTTCTACTTAAGGAAAAACTTTTTGCTTCATCTTTTATATTTGTATTTCTTAAGAGAAAACAAAGTTTCCACGCAAGGGGATATACTGGAAACTGACCCAACAAAAAGCTTTATGCCTTTTCTCACCCAACAGCTTTCCTCAACCTAAAAATATATCTGAAAAGGATGAAAGTGGCTTGTATGAAAAGCATAGCTTTTAAGATTAAAGTCCCACCCTCCCCCCGCCAATAAAACAAGAAATTGAAACAGCCCAGCCCAAAGAAAGCAAAATAGAGCTGCTAAAGACTTTGCTGTCCTCTCATATTTGAAACTATACAATCTCTTCAAAAATGCAGCTAATGTATACAGTATCCTGAGATTTCCAAGCCTAATAACTAAATTTAAGGTATGAATGAGGGAAATGTACAGAACCATACAAAACAGAACTACACGTCTTTCTCATTATTTAAAAAGAGGAGGTCCCGACTCCCTCTAACAAGATGTACCACAAACCATTACTTCTAGAGCTATACTGTTCAGTGAGTCACTAGCCACTTGTAACTACTGAGTACTTGAAATAGTGCTTGTCAGAATCGGGATGTGCTCTCCAAAAATACATAAAAATGTATCAACATAATTAATACTAATTACATGTTAATATTTGGGATACAGTTGCTTAAGTATATTAAAAGTAATTTCTCACGTTTCATTTTATCGTTTAAAATGTGGCTCCAGGGGCGCCTGGGTGGCTTAGTCGGTTAAGCGTCCGACTTTCGCTCAGGTCATGATCTCGCGGTCTGTGGGTTCGGGCCCCGCGTCGGGCTCTGTGCTGACTGCCAGCTCAGAGCCTGGAGCCTGTTTCAGTCTGTGACTCCCTCTCTCTCTGACCCTCCCCGGCTCACGCTGTCTCTCTCTCTAGAAATAAATTTAAAAAAAACCTTAAAAAAATAAATAAAAAATTAAAAAATAAAAAATAAAAAAATAAAAAAATAAAATGTGGCTCCAGGAAAGCTTTAATTTACACACGCAGCCCCACTGTGCTTCCGCTGGACGCCCCTGGTGTTAAGCCTGAACAAGCCAGCCCAGGGTCCAACAAGCAAAGCTTTACAACCGGTAGCTTCTGGTTTAGTCCTCTCTAGTTCCATACTTTCATCCTAAAAACAAAAAGGGTATGTTGACCTAGGATTATGTCCCACACAGTACTGAAGGGCTGCCTATAGTCATCTGGTTATTCAACAACAGGGGTCTAACTTGTTATCACAACCAAGCCCCAGGAGAAATCCAGACACCTTTTAGAAAGTTCTTAACAGGCTGGAAACAGTCTGTCACTCTGATCCTGTCATTCATCAGCTTTGTATGAGGGGATGTGACTACCAACGCCACTTCACGAGGCCCTCCACAAATCTTCCAGTCGTCAGAGTTAAAAGTGACCACCTTGAGATGGTAGAAGAGGATTCAAGACAGAACAGACTAGCTTGCCCAGCAGGGTGTGAGGGTGCACTGTGAGAAGGGGCAGAGCAGTGGGGGTGTGAGCAAAGCAGAGAGCTGGGCTCACGAGGCCTGGGTCACAGGCAGGACCTCATAAAGGTCTAGCGCACCTTTTACATTTGCTGAGTAAATGTGTGAAGCACTGCGCTTAACACAGCTAAATAAACAGTGTGCGCTCTTAAGGAGACCACGGTCTAATCAAACCGAAGTCAGGACAGATCGTTAAATGGGTATTGTGGTAAAAATGGACTCCAAGAACCCTTTGAAATCTGACATACGGGGTGTGTGTGTGTGTGTGTGTGTGTGTGTAAAAGAACTCACAGCAATCAACAGATGCTCTAACGTAGTGGTCTCCAAACTTGTAATGCATTTACTTATGAATTCTACACATCTATTTCTACATCCTCTATGCGACATGAACAAAATTAGGATTGAAAATAAGAAGGTTAGGGGCATCTGGGTGGGTCAGTTAACCATCCGACTTCGGCTAGGTCATGATCTCACAGTTTGTGGCTTCAAGCCCTGCATGGGGCTCTGTGCTGGCAGCTCAGAGCCTCAAGTCTGTTTTGGATTCTGTGCTTCTCTCTTTCTCCGCCCCTCTCTGGCTCTGTCTCTCAAAAATAAACATACATTTAAAAATATTTTAATAAATAAAATAATAAGATTAAATATAAGTAAAAGTTCTAAAATCTTATTTCTAGGGGCACCTGGGTGGCTCAATCGGTTGGGCGTCCAACTTCAGCTCAGGTCATGATCTCATGGGCTGTGAGTTCAAGCCCCGCGTTGGACTCTGCTGACAGCTCAGAGCCTGGAGCTGCTTTAGATTTTGTGTCTCCCTCTCTCTCTGCCCCTCGCCCACTCGTGCTCTCTCTCCCTCTCTCTTTCTTTCTCTCTCTCTCTCTCTCTCCCCCCCTCTTTCTCTCTCAAGAATAAATAAAACATTTAAAATGTAATAAAAATAATACAATACAATAAAATCTTATTTCTGTATCTTCAATAGTTTTTCTTTCATGGTCCACCACTTGAATCCTAAAGCAATGTAAAAACACCACTGACAGGGAAATTAGTGTGGAAACGTCGACAGTTATTAAAACTACCCCTCAACTAGAAATGAATGGGGGTCAACCACAAAAATCCTTTAAGTCACTTCCAGAAAGTTCTTCTCTGAAAGTGGAATATTTTCACTAGGAAACAAAGGAAAAATGGAAATGTTGGTTGTACATGTCAGGTAATATATATTTTGCTTTTATCTTCCAAATGTCCTCTTTCATGTTAATATTTTAAACCACTAAAAACACCTTTTAAATATAACTTAGAAATTATCTTTAAAAACTGAGGTTTTAGAAAAGTTCTGTAAAGTAGTTCTTACGTTCCATTTTACTTAACTAATATAAAATTTGAACCACTAAATTTTAAAAAATCCGTTTAATGTTTGTCTATTTTTGAGAGAGACAGAGTGTGAGGAGGGGAGGGACAGGGCAGAGAGAGAGGGTGACACAGAACGTGAAACAGGCTCCAGGCTCTGAGCTGTCAGCACAGAGCCCGACGCGGGGCTCAAACTCACGAGCTGTGAGATCATGACGCGAGCCCCAATCCGATGCCCAATTGAGTCACCCAGGTGCCCCAGTATCACTAAATTTAAAATATTTACTTGAGGGAGAGACTGTGTGCTGACAGTTTTTATCAGTGAGCATCCTTTGGTGGTACATCCAGAAGATCTCAAGTCATTCATTTTCAATATACTTTTCTAAGCATAAAATTTCTTCCTCTGTTCCACATTCTCAGCTCTAGAAAAGTCAATGGATATAGACAAGTCACTGAAAATAGATAGCAGGTAATTAATAACAAACATATAAGGCAAGTTTAATATCAACAAAAACCCAAGAAATGGAAACTAAAAATATCAGCAAGGTATGAAACGGCATTCATATGCTGCAAGGAAATTTAAACCGGTATCACCTTTCTGGAAAGAAATTTGACAGTATGCGCTGATCTAGTAATTATATTAGGAAGTGATTTCAGAATTAAGAGAAAGACGTGTATATGAAAATGACATCACAGTATTTTATTTCTGCAAAGAACAAGATTGGATGAAAATGTTCTAAAATGTTAACTATATATTGCTGGGTGATAGGATTACAGACAGTGTTTACCTTCTTTCTTCTTCATGTTTTTCATAAATCCTAAGCACGTGTTAACTTTAATCCAAAGAAGAAATTCAAGTTTCTTTTTAGCATTCCTTTTAACAAACAGTTCTTCTTAAAGAAATAAATGCAGCGTGTCTATTATTTCCATTCAAAATGGAGAGGGCTCCTCTTCTAATTTTTTATTTTCACTTCCCCTTCGCCAAATTCAGCATCCCATTCCAGTACAGCAGACAGGAGCTCCGGTCAACGGTCCAAGTTCAAGCTCCAGAGACACCACTCACAGCTGTGTTACTGGGCCACTTCGCTAAACTTCAGTGCATTTTTACGTAAGATTACGTAAATTCAGAGGCGAAGACCGCTCCATAACACAGCGGCGGCTCAGGAGTATAAAGATGACAGTGGAACTTTAAGGGGAGGGTGTAGGCGGGACTATAAACTGAGAACTACCGGAGTCTCATCCCGAAGAGAGTTACGCTGACAGAGGCCCTGACACGAGAGCGTGAGACTCAAAGTGCAAATCCTTCCTCATTCTGCGCTGAACGCCTCCCGTGTCGCACGCTGGGGACACTGCCCCGAGCAGGTAGGCGAGGCCCCCTGCTGCCGCCAGCTCACGCCGTGGGGGCAGGGGGTGAGGGTGGGGTGAGGTGGGGGGAGGGAGGGGCAGGGCGGGGGAGGTGGGGGAGGCCGGGGCCCACGTCTTGGGGGTGGGGGGCAGGACGGGGTGAGGTGGGGGGAGGGAGGGGGCAGGGCGGGAGGTGGGGGAGGCCGGCCTTGCGGGCGGGGCAGGGCGGGGGGAGGTGGGGGAGGCCGGGCCCACGCCTTGGGGGCAGGGGGCAGGGCGGGGGAAGGTGGGGGAGGGCGGGGTGAGGTGGGGGTGAGTGGGCGGGCCCACGTCTTGGGGGCGGGGGGGCAGGCGGGGTGGAGGCGGGGAGGCCGGGGGCAGGGGCGGGGTGAGGTGGGGCAGGGCGGCCCACGTCGTGGGGCAGGGGCAGGGCGGTGAGGTGGGGGGAGGCCGGGGCAGGGGCGGTGATGGTGGGGGAGGCCGGGGGCAGGGCGGGGGTGAGGTGGGGGAGGCCGGGGGCAGGGGCAGGATGAGGTGGGGGAGGCCGGGGGCAGGGCGGGGAGGTGGGGGGAGGCCGGGGCAGGGCTGGGAGGTGGGGGGAGGCCGGGCAGGGCGGGGGAGGTGGGGAGGTCGGGGCAGGGCGGGCAGAGGTGGGAGGCCGGGCAGGCAGGGTGAGGTGGGGAGGCCGGGCCCACGTCTTGGGGGGGCGGGGTGAGGTGGGGGGAGGCCGGGGGCAGAGCGGGGGGAGGTGGGGGGAGGCCGGGCCCACGTCTTGGGGGCGGGGGACAGGGCCCGGGGCAGGGAGGGGTGAGGTGTGGGGAGGCGGGCAGAGGCAGACTGATGAACAGAGTCCGTGCGCCGCAGGTAAGACGCGGTGCAGGGGCAGGCGGGCCGGGCGCTGTCGGGAGAGCCCTCGGCAGGGGTGAGGGGCCGCGGCGGCACCCCGAGTCTCAGAGCCGAGCAGGGGCGCGGCGGGGCGGGCCGGAGCACGGAGGGGAGTGCGGGGAGGACACGCTGACGCCCTGCAGCGACGTGAGCGGCCGGCCGGCAGGGGGGGGGCACCGGTGAGCACAGAGGCCCTTCACAGCCGCCCGGCTTCCCCCCAGGCCGCGCCCAGCGCCCGCAGCGCACGCGCACACACGCTCACCCCACACGCGCACACGCCCGCAGCGCACGCGCGCACACGCTCACGCGCACACACGCTCACGCGCGCACACACCGCTCTCCTCGCCTACCCGGCCGACTTCCAAGACCGAGGCAGGAGACGCGCTCGGTCCGGCGAGCCGCCGAGCAGAGCACCCGGCATGTATGTACGAAGTGCCGACTGAAGAACCAACAAATACACGTGAAATAATCAAAGCCGTTTGTGTTCACTTCCCGGGGCTGCTGAAGTAACACAAGCCTTGTGGCCTCAAACCACAGAAGGAGACCTTCCCTCGGGTTCGGGAGGCTCCCGTCCGAGCGAGGCGGGCAGGGCAGGCCCTCGGCGCGGCCCCGGCTCAGCAGCGCGCCATGCCAGCCCCCCCCCGGCCGTGGCCGCCTCCCCCCCCGCCCCCGGCCGCTCCCCGCCCCGGCCGTGGCCGCCCGCGCCCCGGCCGTGGCCGCCCTCCGTCCCCCCGCCCCGGCCGTGGCCCCCGTCCCCCGCCCCGGCCGTGGCCGCTCCGTCCCGCCCGGCCGTGGCACCGCCTCCTTCTCCCCGCCCCGGTCGTGGCCGCCTCCGTCCCCCGGCCGTGGCCCCCTCGCCCCCGCCGGCGCCGCCGCCGTCCCCCGGCCGTGGCCGGCACGTCTCGGTCGCTGTGTCCTCGCACAAAGACACCCGCCCCTGCCCTCGTTCCACAGGACCCCATTCTGACTCCATCCACAAGGATCCTTACTCGAAATCAGGTCACACCTGAGGTTCCAAGTACTCGCGAGCCTCTGGTGGACACTGTCCGGCCCACCACGCCCTTCAACACCGCGGCCTCACGGAGCGGTCATCTCATTCCGACACTGCGCAGGCGGGAGCGCGGTGGCCAAACTCAGGACGTGCGGCAAGAGGCTGCCACACTGCCTTTGTGTGTCCCTGCAGGTCTTCACAGGCAGATCAGGTGCCCCGCCCGTCCAGGGAGGAGACGGGTTTCTGCACTCCTAACATTAATATTCTAGGGTTCTGGGCCGAAGTTTTCTTGATGACTTTTTACATTTTATAAATGTTATGCTAATATAGAGACCCTCAAATATCTGAATAAATTATATCAGAAAGCTTACCTACTTCAGAAAGCGGTTCTGAAATAGGCAAACACTTTTTGTAAACTATCTGCCACCAAAGCTACTTAACTTTCCATTAAAAATGCAGTATATTCCTCCACACATCAAACCACTACACTTCCATTTTAATAAACCACTTTGAATACCTACAATGTACCGGTAAACAACCCACTTCTGACCTATTTATACTTATTATTAGCTAACTAGACGTTTCTTCATTATTTCTACATAATAGGTCACTTAATGATGTTTTTTGTTTGTTTTTTAAATGTTTTATTTATTTTTGAGAGAAAGAAAGAGACAGCGCGAGCAGGGGAGGGTCAGAGAGAGAGGGAGTCACAGACTGAAACAGGCTCCAGGCTCTGAGCTGGCAGTCAGCACAGAGCCCGACGCGGGGCCCGAACCCACGAACCGCGAGATCATGACCTAAGCGAAAGTCGGACGCCTAACCGATTAAGCCACCCAGGCGCCCCTCTATTGTCCTATTTAAAGAATACTTCAGGTATGAGGTAAGGATGTTTCCTCTCATCATTCCTTTTCAATGTTACGTTGGGAATCCTAGCTACTGTAAGAGGACCAAAGAAAGGAGACATGGTATGGCTGGAAAAGATGACATGAAACTATTCTGTGCTCACGGATAACATAATTGTCCACATAGAAAATCTGAAAGAATGGGGGTGGGGGGTACCTCCTGGAACTAATAAACAATTATAGCAGGGTTAAGAGCAACGAACAAGTGAAATTTGAAAATTTGAAAACACGATACCATTTACACTAGCACTTCCAACAATGAAATACGTAGGTGTAAAACTAACAGGATACGTACAAGATCTATATGAGGAAAATGACAGACTCAGATGAATAAAAATCAAAGAAGAACTAAATAAATGCAGAGATAGTGCATGTTCATTGATGAAAAGAATCAATATTGCCGCAATGTCAGTTCTACTTGACCTGTAGTTTGAGCTTGCACTCCCTATCAAAATCTCAGTAAGCTATCTTGTGGATATCAGTACACTAATGCTAAAGTTCACATAAAAAGGCAAAAGGATCCAGAGCAGCCAACATCATACTGAAGAGGGAAAAAAACCCTGGAATTAAGTAAAATGAAAACTTCTGTTCTACAAAAAACAGTATCAGGAGAATGGGAAGACACACCATAGAATGGGAAAAATATTTGCAAAAAAAACACATCTGATAAAGGACTGTTATCTAAAACATACAAAGAACTCTTTTTTTTTGAAATGGGTACCTATTTTGAGATAGCGAGCGAGCACATGAGTGCAGGAGAGGCAGAGAGAGCATCCCAAGCAGACAATCCCGTCAAGGCAGAGCCCAATGCAGAGCTGGAGCTCATGAATGGTGAGATCATGAGCTGAGCTGAGCTAAAATCAAGAGTTGGTCGCTTAACTGATTGCACAGAAATTTTTCCCCTACAAAGAATTCTTAAAACTCAATATAAACGCAACTCAATTAAAAGATGGGCCAAAGACCATAACAGATACCAAAGGTATACATATGGCAAGTACACATAGAAAGATGCCCCATATCATATGTCATCAGGAAAATATGAATTAAAATGAGATACCACTATACACCTATTAGAATGGCTAATCCAAAACACGGACAACACTAACTACTGGGTGAGGCTGTGGAGTAAAAGGAATGGTCATTTAATTGCTGGTGGAAATGCAAAACGGTATAGCCCCTTGGAAGGTAGCTTGGTGGTTTCTTACGAAACTAAACATGCTTTACCCATATGACCACATAATCACATTCCTTTGGTATCTACCCAAAGGAATTGAAAACTTATGTCCACACAAAAACTTGCACAGGTTTGTAGCAGTTTTACTCGTAAGTGCCAAAACTTAGAAGCAACCAAGATGTCCTTCAGCACGTGAATGGATAAATGGTGGTACATCCAGACAACACTATTTAGTGCTAAAAAGAAATGAGCCATAAAAAAAAAAAGAAAAACCATGGAGGAACCTTAAATGCAAATTAAGTGAAAGAAGCCAATTTGAAAAGGCTAAGTATGGTATGAATCCAACTATATGACATTCTGAAGAAGGCAAAACTAGGGACAATAAAAATATCAGTAGTTGCTAGGGGCTGGAGTGGAGGAATAATTAGGTAGAGCACAGAGGATTCTAAGGCAATGATAATACTCTGTATGATATTTTTAAGAATTTTTAAAATGTTTTATTTATTTCTTAGAGAGAGAGAGACAGCATGAGCAGGGAAGGGTCAGAGAGAGAGGGAGACACAGAATCCAAAACAGGCTCCAGGCTCTGAGCTGTCAGCACAGAGCCCGAAGCAGGACTCAAACCCACAAACCACAAGATCATGACCTGAGCCGAAGTCAGACACTTAACCGACTGAACCACCCAGGCGCCTCAATATTATTAATGATGGATACATATAATTATATATTTGTCCAAACTCATAGAATGTACAACACCAAGAGTGCACCCCAATGTATAGTATGGACTCTGCATGATTATATCAATGCAGGTTCATCAACGGTAACAAATGTACCAGTCTAGTGGGGAGGCGTTCATTATGGAGGAAACTATACATGTATTGGAGTGGGAGATACATGGAAAATCTCTGTAATTCCTCTTAACTGTACTGTGAACCTAAAACTGATCTTAAAACAAGAGTCTTTAAAAAAATGTTTACTTTTTGGAATAACTTCACGGTTTTCCTTAAAACGTTCTTAAAATGTTCACTATAAAAAATTCAAAGAGGGGAGCCTGGGTGGCTCAGTCGGTTAAGCGTCCGACTTTCGCTTAGGTCATGATCTCGCGGTTCGTGGGTTCGAGCCCCGCGTCGGGCTCTGTGCTGACTGCCAGCTCAGAGCCTGGAGCCTGTTTCAGTCTGTGACTCCCTCTCTCTCTGACCCTCCCCTGCTCACGCTGTCTCTCTCTCTCCTAGAAATAAATAAAACATAAGAAAAAAAACCCTTCATGTTGTACATAAATCTCATTTCAGCAAATCAAATGGTATCTTTCCAACTGGCCCAATATAATTTCAATAATGGTTTTAATTTATCTCTGATTATGTTTTAAGAAGTAACTCAAATATGTTTTAAGTTGAGTGTGTTTGTACTCTAACTTGTTCAAATAATTACTGGACTATACATAAACGCTTTGCTACTCAATAATGTTAATTAAAGAAAGACTGCTACTTAAGGAAATTATAAAGATCAATCCTTTTATAAAGAAGCAGGGGATGTAGTTAAGAAAAGCAACAAAGTTGGAAAGAACTAATTTTTATTTATTTTTTTTTAATATTTTTATTTCTAGAGAGAGAGAGAGAGAGAGAGACAGCATGAACAGGGGAGGGTCAGAGAGAGGGAGACACAGACTGAAACAGGCTCCAGGCTCTGAGCTGGCAGTCAGCACAGAGCCCCAACGCGGCTCGAACCCACGAACTGCGAGATCATGACCTAAGCGAAAGTCGGACGCTTAACCGACTAAGCCACCCAGGCGCCCCAGGGAAGAACTAATTTTTAAAACTCTAACTTCTCTACTTTCTAATTATCAGATCTTGGAGAAATCACTTCACCTTTCTGAATCTCAGCCATCAAATCTTTAAAATGACTTACAGCATCTCTCTTAAGGACCAATAGCCTGATTCCGTTTCAAAAGAAGTTGTAGAAGTTCTAAATATGAAGACGCAGGGTCAGGAGCAATCAAAAACCAGAAAACCAGTTACTTCTGGAGTACTGTTTCTGTAGAAAACGGGAAAACACAGAACAAGAGCAAGGTGGAATCCAGGAACCAGCTGGGCCCTGCACCCCTAGAAGCACAGGAGCAGGTGGAGTCAGGGCAGAGGACTTCGCAGCTCTCAACCTCCGTGTGTACAACGTTCTAGAGCCATTCTGCTAAACCAGCGTATCAGTTTTAATTTACCTCCCCTGCCCCTTCCTCTCTCCCCCTCTACCACCTCATGAAGGAAACCCTAACACTCAACACTTCCTGAATCGTACTGTGGAGTTGGTGTCTAACATCTGTAGAGTCCAATGGAGAGTTCAAAACATCTGTGGTGAGGAAGTAAATGCTTCTACAGACTGGGTATCCAATTTTTTTCAAGTTAAAGGGGTCACTAATGTTTACTTCCATGAATATAGACATTAAACCAAATCCAGTTACTACCTGACAAATTATTTGGTTTATCACTTAGCTGTCAGCTTGAAGAATGGGTGATGTGGCTAAAATAAAGCACGTTTTATACCCATATACTAAATTCATTAGATTTCTCAATACTTTCACTACTAAAGTAAAAACGGAAGAAAGGTAATGCAAAATACCGTCTTTTCTAAATGGTATTTATAAATGGATAAACTACAAATATTCATGAAATAATTTAAAATAGAATCTGTTTCCAAAAATTTTCTTCTAATACTTTTTTAAATTTTATAATTTACATGTTGTTTTGATTGTCTACTGACTATAATTATATTCTTACTTAGACCAAAATACATTTGATATGGTCTTATAGAAAATTTTAAATGTTTTTAATTATAATTGTTTTGCATAGAACTCAGAAGAACTGGGTGACAATATAAAGCATTTTTTATTCCCATTCACTAAATTCATGAATGAGTTTACTTTTCATTATAGAAAAGTCTGATCATGTGATTGATAAAATGCTTTCAAGTATAAAAGAATACATTAAGATGTCATGATAGCAAAATACAAATGAGTTCAAAGAGAAAAATAAGGAATATAACAATTCTGTTAGAATTAAGATATTGTTCATATATATATATATATATATATATTTTTTTTTTTTTTTTTGAGCCAGAGGGTACATGTGATTAAGGGGCAAAGAGAGAGAATCCCATGAGGGGCAGGGAGGGAGAGGGAGAGGGGGAGAGGGGGAGGGAGAGGCAGGGCTCATCTGAACTGAGGCTTGAGCTCACTCCATACAGGACTCAAACTCACGACTATGAGATCATGACCTGAGCAGAAGTCAGATGCTTAACTGACTGAGCCACCCATGCACCCTGTTCACATATATTTTTCAATGGACAATGGAAAATATCAAGTGTTTAAAATTTCCCAGGATGTATTTTAAATTGTGTTTGAAGTAACACACCAAAAATTCTATCATTTATAAATACTGAAACTTAGAGGAAAAATTCTAGATGTGTGAGAAGGTATATAGTTTGTTTTTCCAGTTTTTAAGGGGTATATGAGGGAAAAAAAAAAAACCTAGTAGTGAAAGTCAGAATATATCATTTGTTCTAACCTTCCTCCTAAGATACTGCCTATGGACATCCCCACCTGATTGCTCCCCAGACACTTGAAGTCAACATATCCAAAGTAAATTTATTATCTTGGCACACACACACACACACACACACACACACACCCTGATTCCTCCTCCTGTCTGTATTTTTGTTACTATCTCCATGATCTACCAGGTCTCCCAGACTAAAAAAGTGGGAAACTTTTTTATTACCTCCTACACCAAATCAATTCCTAGGACTTAACTCCTAACGATCTCTATTCATTGTGCCACGGAGATTGTTTAAGGTCTCTGCACAGGCTGTCATCAAATAGCTCTTCAAAACAATAACTATAAATATATATATTTTAGTACAGTTGACATATACTGTTAAGGCAGCTTCAGGTGCACAACACAGAGATGTGAGAAGTGTATACATTATGCTGTGCTCATCACAAGTGTAGCTACCATCTGTCCCCATACATCCTTATTACAGTATCACTGACTACCTTCCTTATGCTGTGCCATTTATTCCCATGAATTATTCATTCTACAACTGGAAACCTGTATCTCCCACTCACTTTTACCCATTTTGCCTACCCCCTCTACCCCCCTTCCCTCTGGCAAATACCAGTTTGTTCTTTGTATTTATAGATCTACCTTTGTTTATTTTTTTAAAGACCCCACTTATGAGTGAATTCATATGGTATTTGTCTTTCTCTGACTTATTTCACTTAGTACTATACACTCTAGGTCCATCCATGTTGTCTCAGATGGCACAATCCCACCTTTCTTTATGGCTGAGCAATATTCCAGTGTGTGTATGTGTACACATACATCCTCCTTATCCATTCATCAACTGATGGACAGTTAGGTAACTTCCATAACTTGGTTACTGTAAATAATGCTGCAATAAACATACAGTGTACCTTTTCAAATTAGTGTTTTTGTTTCCTTTGGGTAAATACCAAGTAGTGGAATTGTTAGATAAGACATTACTAAGTTTTTGAGGAATCTCCATACTGTTTTCCACAGTAGCTGCATCCATTTATGTTCCCATCAACCATGCACAAGAATTACTTTTCCTCTACATCCTCTCATTATTTCACATCATTTTGATTTTAGCCATTCTGACAAGTGTATGGTGATCTCCCGCTGGTTTTGATTTGCCTTTCCCTGATGATGAGCGATGCTGAGCATCTTTTCACATCTGTTGTCCATCTATAGGTCTTCTTTGGAAAAATGTCTATGTCCTCTGCCCATTTCTTAATCAGATTGTTTTTTTGGTACTGGGTTGTAAAAGTTCTTTACATATTTTGTATATTAACTGCTTACTAGAGAGAGCGAATTATCTTCTCCTATTCTGCAGGCTGCCTTTTTCGTCTACTGATGGTTCCCTTTGCTGTGCAAAAGCTTTTTATTTTGATGTGGTCCCAACAGTTTATTTTTGCTTTTGTTTGCCTTGCTTTAAGGAGACATGCCTAGAAAACTGTTGCTATTACCAATGTCAAAGATAATACTGCCTGTGTTTTCTTCTAAGGTTTTTATGGTTTGGGGTTTTACATTTAGGTCTTTAATTCATTTTGAGTTTATTTTTGTGTATGATGTTAAAAGGTAGTCCACTGTCTTTTTTTTAATACATAGCTGTCCAGTTTTCCCAGCACCATTTATTAAAGAGACTGTCTTTTCCCCATATTCTTGCCTTCTTTGTCATCAATTAATTGACCATATAATCAAGAGTTTATTTCTGGGGCTTCTAGTCTGTTCCATTGCTATGTGTCTACTTTCATGTCAGTACTATACTGTTTTGATTACTACAGTTTTGTAGCTATAACCTGAAATCTGGAATTGTGATACTTCCAGCTTTGTTTTTTTTTTAAATAATTACACTCAAATTCACTTCTCAACATCTCCCATGGAGAATGAAACTACTTTATACTTATTAGAGTTATACAAAACTACCTATCATGCATATGATTGAGTTGCTCAAAGAAATTACAATATCATGAAGTTGGAAGGAACCAGAAGAGTCAATCCCTTTGATAATACCCTTACCCAGGTATCTCTGAAGCTGTTGCCTATTTATAATCTCATGAAGGAGTCTGCTCTCTGTTGGGACATCTCTGTCAGAGATCTGGGCCCAAATACAACTTGTTTCACTTTTTCTAGGACTATTATGATTAAAAAGATTCATGCTACAAAAAGAACAATGGCAAAATTACACAAAATTCTAAACAAAACGTTAAAAATTAGTTAAAATGTAACATCCAGAGATAGCTTCAGTTAGCACTTGGGGATACATCTGGCTTTTTTTTCCTTTTTGTGAGACTGCATGGTGTGTAGATATGTACATAGTTTGTGATTTAGTTTTAAACCAAATTGGGATAAATTGTCGATGCTCAGTTTGGTTTTGTTTTTCTCCACTTAATTATGTTACAGGCAATTTTCCGTGCAATTACGTATTCTTCAAATTCTTCAAAGTATTTTAGTGTATACATAATATACCAATAAGAAATATTAACTTTTATTCAATCATTTGTAAACTACTTATCATATATCCTTTAAATTCTTCAAAGCATTTTTGTGGTTACATAAATAGAAATAGTAAATACTAGGTACTCACAATATTATAATTTCTTTAATCATTTATAAATTACTTACTGCTCCCAATTTTTCATGGTGATGAATACGTGATGAATATCCTTGAGGACCAAACTTTATCTACATTTCTAGCTATTTGCTGAGGAGAGATTCCCAAAAGTAAAGTAAGGGAAAGTATTAATTTTTTTATTCAACTGCCAAATGACTTCTCAGGAAATTTATAATTCATAATCCTATTAGTACTGCATAGTGTAATCTTCATGTCATATACTGAAGCACAAATCAGCACCATTCTTTTAGTCTGCATTTCTCTATTAGTGTGATTACGCACGAGGTCTCCCTCTTGCCTACTGTTTTTGCCTCTTCACCCCGTTCTACTCGCGGCGGCAACACCCTTTCCCCGCGCCGAAACCGCGAGCCGAAGGGCACGCGCCGAAACCGCGAGCCGAAGGGCACGCGCCGAAACCGCGAGCCGAAGGGCACGCGCCGAAACCGCGAGCCGAAGGGCACGTGGACACGGCGGGCTCAGGCGATCCGCCCCTTCCGCCCCGGCTGGGCTGCCTCTGACGGGCTCGCCTCCCCCTGCGTGTGACGGCGCTCGCCAAGTAGCAACCGGGCAGAGCCACCAAGAGCACGCGACCACGCGG